>VWZN01001951.1:218883-292016 GCA_013396955.1 Regulus satrapa
GCTGAGGGGCGGCTGCCGGCACCCGCACCGCGGCCAGGTCTGCGCTCCTGCACGGGGCAAAAGGCAGCGCGGCTCCGTTCCGTTCTCAGAACGCCGGGGGGAGGGGGGTGTGTGTACAAGTTCTGCGTGGGTTTTCATTTCCCAACGTGGTTTGTCAATTGTTCCCCTCTGTCAGCTTGTAATGCTTTGTTGTTATTTTTATTTGGTATTTTTAGATGATGGCGTGTCGGAAGCAGTTTGTGAGGGGTCAAGACGGCTTACCAGAGAACAGCTTTTTACAATATTTTCAGCAGCTTCTATAAATTTCAGTTCAATGATATGCTACTCAATCCTGGGACCCTTTTTCCCTTCAGAGGTAAACAATTTAGGCAGCTACTCTCTCTACATTACTTTTTTCGCATGTTGAAACTTTTAGAAATGTCTTGCACTCCATGGGGCATTTATGACTGGCTCTAAGCTCCAAGTTAAGACTTTTCAGTTGAGGAAATTCAGTGATAGCATGATGCCGGTGTAGCTACAGTGCATAAAATGGTGACCTTGGATCTTGTCCATGGACATGTTCCCTATGACTGCAGAGGAAACAGCAAATTAAAGAGATGAGATAGAAATCAAATGGATTCTTGGAGAAGTGAAACAATTTTTTGCTCAGTGTTTTGTAGTAGTTTTGCAGAGCTGAGATTAAACTCTGCCAATGTACTGACTTGAATTTGTGTGCTCTAGCCACTCAATGTCTTTTTATTTATAGCTTCCTCTGTCAACTCATTCTGGGCCATCATTAACTGTGCTAAGCTCCTGACCTAGAAAGGGGGAAAAAATATAATCTCTGCTTATGTTGAATGAACACAATGTTTAAATATAGGATGAAAAAGATGGTCATGGTGCCTTTGCAGCAGAAGTCCATTTTTCTCAGGATCAAATGGTTACCAAGTATTTACAAAAAAATACTTATTTTTTATCAGGTATTTACAAAGAAATTTTCTTCTTGTCTGAATATTCCAATATTTCACAATGCTTGTGTCCAAGTGAGTGTATTTGGCCAGCTAAATAAGTAAAAAATTGCCTGGTGCTTGTTATGTGGTGGCATGTCGCAGTGAAGATTAGAGTTATCTCTGGTTACTGCCCTCTCTCTGTACAAGTGATCAAAGTTTCATAGCTAGTGTCCTTGCACACCAGTTGAAGCCACCTTTATATAATCTGGCTCCCTGCTGAGCAAATAACACAATAAAGTTTCCATTCACTGACAAATTAGCAGTGCTTTTCCCTTGATGATGTGTTAGAAGTGCAAAAAGTGCAAGAAGTGCATAAACAGTCTTTAAATAACCTTACGAGTCTCTACAGCCTTTGAGAAAAGAAATTGCTTTCTAACTGCATTAATAGACAATAAAAAAGATTTAAATGTACATGGCATGAGTGTTATTAATCTCAAGAATTTAACTATGTCTTAACATGGTTGTGATCTTTTTTGCAGGCAGAAAAAAAAGGTGCCAGTAACACAATTGTTGGTCTGATTTTTGGATGTTTTGCTTTGTTCAATTTCTTGACTTCTTTAATATTGGGAAATTATGTAAGTATTATTAAAGCTGTAACTCTTTTTTGTGATGACACAGATTGGTACATGAAGACAGTTCTGCAAGCTTGGGAAAAGAAATGTCTCTTCAGTTGTGTTCCTGCAGTTTTCTGTCTGCAGTAAATGGAGTCTGACCAGTCTGTTTGAATGTAATCTAAGTCTTGTCAGTACTCTTCAGTTGTCCCTGACGGTAGCATAGGGCAATGGACATGTAACTGTTTTATCTCTCTGGTTAACTGTTCTGTTTGCTTTAGAGTAATCTGATTATCAATTCTTCTTTCTATGACCTGCTTTCTCCTATCCTCCACTTTATTTATTGCACTTACTTATATTTTCTGTTTGCCTTCAGCAATATTCTTAAAGTGTTTTGGTTTTGTTTGGTTGGTTTTTTTTCTTTAGTTAGCTGCACTTCTTCTTTCCTGGTATGTTGTCTTTATTTATTTTTTTTAACATTTGCACCTGACTCTCTGCTGCTTAACTCAGTTTCCCCTTCAACTTCATTCTTTAGTAAAATGAGAGAAATGTCTCCAGTTCTTGTAACTTGAGCTTTCTCACAGGTTCAGGATTTTTATGTTGAAGAAATTAAAAAAAAAAAATATATATATATATATATAAATACTTGGTTTTTTTATGTGCTGGAACACTGCTATCTATGCATTATTTGCTAGGGCTGCTCATCCTTAAGCTGGGGCTGCTGCAGAGTCAAGATCATCTCTGTCTTTGGCTGTGCAGCCTCTTTGCTGACCTTGTGGCGAGTGCTTTCCTCTGGTGCTGAGGTGGCTTATAAAGTGTCACATAAGTGCCATCACTAAGTACTTTATAGGGGAGAGAGTGAGCGTGCCATCCTCACTGCAGACAGCTGAAGTGAGCATCAACAGACCTGGACAAAGCAGCAATCAGAGATCTTGAGGGTTTCAGTGAAACTCAGCAAAATACCGGCTTTAGTAATAATAATGGCTGAAAGGCAGTGACTTAGTTCAGGCCTGAACAAAAGAGGAGCATGAAATACCTGCTGTCCTTAGGGGAAGTTGCAGCATGGAATTAGAAGCTCAGCTGAACTTTGTTCCAGGATTGAGTTTGCTTTTATGGCGTGCCTCGCGTCCTCCTTCACTCTGATGAGAGAGTCTGAAACAAAGAAAGGTGGGATCCTTTCCTGATGATGGATAGGGAGGCCCGAAAGTGCCGTGCTTCCCATGCCAAAGCTTTGTGCTGTTAAGGGTTGTCATAAATTTGCTTAAAAATCAGCTTGCATTGACTCTCACTTGCCAGAGTGAGAGTCCTGATGTTATTATTCACCTTGCCTCAGTGATAGTGCTGGAGGGGAGGTCTGGAAACAAACTTTCTTCTTGTTTATGATGAGGAATGCTGCTGTAACCTGCTGCTCTGCAGCAGCTGCAGGATGCTGCTGTGAAATAGTTAACTGCAGCATTGTCTTACCTTTTAAAGCTGAGTTAAGTCACTTAACTGTTCAGAGTATTTTTAGGTTCATTGTTGAATGTAGATACATCAGCAGAAGCAGTGCTTCCCAATCTTTTAGTTACAGGCTCTATAAAGTTCCCTTTTAAATCATTTCTTAACAGTAACTTACATTGAAAGTTTTTGATCTTTCCTTGAAATACTAACATGTGAAAATGGTACTTAATTTACAGCTTTCACAAATTGGAGCAAAATTCATGTTAGTGGCTGGGATGTTTGTTTCAGGATGTGTGACCATTCTGTTTGGGTAAGTAATTTCTGTTGCTTAGTTTTGTTGCATTTGTCTTCTGATCACTTTCATTCGTATGAAAAGATGGGCACAAAACAAAATTCGAAACTCTTGGGAATCTTTTGTGTGTCAGTTATTTTATCTAATTTCTTGCATCTTTAATTTTTTATCTACCTCTTGTAAAGCAGAATGAACACTTCTCCCTTTCACTAGGTTTCAGGGCCTGTTTACTACTTTGAAAGCAGAGGATGTAGGTTCTGTCTATTTAAGTAGTAGTTCATGGATGGTGAAAAGCCTGTCAAAGTGCAGCAAACTGTTTATGCGTAATGTTTAATTATTCTCTTCTTTAAAATATTGAGCTTAAATGGCAAACTTTGCCTGGCAGGTGGAGAGGCTAAGTCACTAATTTTAGCAAAATAAATGCTTTATTAACAATGAAGGAATCTCTTATTAGTTAGTTCTAACACGTTGCATCAGACTTCTTGCACAGGTGCTTGAAAAAATATGAAATACAACAAAGGTGGCATTGGAGTTTTTCACAATTTATGGTTTTCATGCTCTTCACTGCCAAGCAAAGGGGAAAAGGAGAAAGCTGCTAGAAATAGTTTGGTAGAGTTTGAATGATTTCACTGATGTGGTTCAAAGATAAGTGGTAATAGAAAGCATTGAACATTGTCTTGTAACTGTGTCTTTTAATGAGCAAGAAATTATGCTCTAGGGCCTTTAGGAGATGGCTTCTTCCATTCTGAGAGAGGTCCAATTTACTGTTGGGATTTTTCTTTTCCAGAATGCTCGACAAGGTGCCGAGTGGACCAATGTTCATCAGTTTCTGCTTTTTAGTGAGAGCAATGGATGCAATAAGCTTTGCAGCAGCAATGACAGCATCGTTCTCAATCCTTGCAAAGGCATTCCCCACTAATATAGCTACTGTCTTGGTAAGTTCAGAAAGCAGTTTTACAGCTGAGTACCAGCAAAGTGACAAATGGCAAGTGGGCAGCCTAAAGTCAGGAGGAAAAAATCCATTGTCTCATATGCAGGCTTATTTGAAATTGCCACGTAATGTTTTGTTTGTAATCTAGAACCACAGTCCTGGAATGAGTTTAGACTTTAGCATAACTCTGGTTGGTTATAAATTAAGCAGTATATGTTAGCTGCTTGTGCTTTGAGGACAGCTGACTATCTGGTTAGGTATACATTAAGCAGTATATATTAGTTGGCTTGTGCTTTGAGGACAGCTGACCATTAGTGGCAGTAGTTACCTCTTCAGAGAAAAATCAAGACAAATACTAATAAAATATTAGTACAGCTTCTATCCTACCTGGATAGTAAGGATCCATGTAAATTTATTTTTAAAAACAGTAAATTAATTCAAATGGTGTTGATTTAAATGAAAGATGCAAAAACTGAAACATTTTTGGCTTAATTTTTCTTATCTCTTGGTAAAAGTTATATATGAAAAGATGAAAGCTAGAATTTCTTGAAATCTGGAGGGCACTATTTCTGATCATCAACAATTAATTTCAACTAGAGATATCACCCTTTTCAGTTGGGGTTATTAAGGTGTTAAAAAAGGTTTTGGGTTTAATAAAATGCTGTTTTCTCTATCTATTTTTACATACATTCTGGGTTTCAGTTAAAATATATTCTCTCAGAAATAACTGGATTAAATTTTAATGAACAAGTGTTGAGAACTTATCTAATTTTATTTTATTTTATTTAAGTTGCTGCACATATTAATATAGTTTTAAAGCTGTTAAATTACTTCTATAAATAAATAATATATAAGTATTCTATTTTATAACTAGGNAATATATATCTATAAGAATATGTTTTTATAACTAGGAAAAAAACTACTAAATTGTATCAGCAGGTGATTAGCTGACCTTTTAATTGGAGAACAATTTATATATTGTAATCATGTTTTGGATTTATTCAGTCAATAAGGTTAAGGTTTCCTGTTTGCAAATTTTAAAACATCATTTAAATAGGTAATGTTGACTGAAAGGGACTTATTTCCCCATTTTATAATCAGAATTAAAAATAAAATAAATTCTGTTATTGGCAGCACTGTAACCATAATGCATGACTGAAAGTGATATGTGGTGGTGAAAGTCATCTCAAGACTAGAATCAAAAATGCTACCATATTTTGTCTTTTTACCATATTGTGTACTCCAGTGTCTTGTTCTACATGGGAATAAAACCTCTGCATATTTATTCATGTAGATTATGTGTCTTAAATCGACGTGGTGGAGAGTTCTTGTTACTGTGAGCTCTGAGGCAGGAGGCAGAAGGAAAAGCTGATTGTTTGAGCAAGGTGCATCCTAGAGTAAAATTGGAGCCTGAAGAAGTGGATGAGGCTTTTTTAGTCTTGCTCTCTATTATCCTTCTTGATAGTGCTAGATGTGGAGAAGCACCTTCCCTCTCCTTGCCGTTTTGGTACCAGTTTTCAGCCTTCCTTTTGCTTGTTTGGCACAGTATCAGCTTTTATCTTATTCTCTGATCTATACTACTGCAATGTCTCAGCTTCCCCCCCATGCCCTACCCATTTAATTAACTTAGAAGGGCTAAATGAGATACAGCCCCAAAGCATGTAGATGGTTTTAACCAAAGTCTCACAGATCAAATATTTTTTTATGGTTGGTGAACAGCAAAAGTGAAAGCATCCTCTGGATTCAGTGTTGTTAATGACCATTCCACATAGTCACAGTTTTTCAGAATGTCTCAAATCTATCTGAAAATTTTATAACTTACCAGCTGTATGTTGTTACCAGTTATTTTCTTTGCTAGGAAAGGAAAAGGTTGTGACCCTAGATTTACCTAGGGTAAAGAACTTGTCTTTTGCTGACTCTGCCTGTCTTCAGGACATTTGAATGCTTGTCCTAGGATGACTTTATGATGCTGAATTCTATCCCTATTCGTCTGTTTAGCCCAGAAATAAGTTCTGCACCTTTAGGACTGGTTCCGAGAGCAAAGGAGGAGAGAAGGAAGCGCGCAGTTTGTTTTCAGAAACTGCACTGGCTCCCCCGCATTTTTCTCTCACGGTCGGTGTTGTCTGCAGCATGGACAGCAGGAGAGAGCTCTCCTTTGTTTTTAGTTAGTTTTTTTTTTTTTTAGCTAGCTGAGGCAGAGAAGTTCCCCAGACTCTGGCTTTTGTTTTTCTTGGTTGGCCCTGCTCTGGACTGAAAACCCAAAAAACCTGGGAGCTCACACCTGTGGCCCACCAGGGCCCAGGATGTGGCCTTTTCCACTGCAGAAGGGACTGATAAGAGACAGAGTGAGCCAATTTATACCCCACAACAAGGACTTTCTGAATTTTCCATCTCTTCTGAGCAGCAGGAGGCTTTATTGTTTCATCTTACTCATTTTTAAAAGTGGGGGGGGGGCCCTTTGGAAGTTTCCTCCCAAGTTTGCCCTAAACCAGGACGCCTCTACTCTGACTTGTATCAGTAAAATGAAACATGAGGATGATTCCCTGGAGTAGCTTTCTAGGTTCTGGAAGTTATCAAAACTTTTATTGGTAAGCAATTATTCCCACCAACTTTTACTGGTGGTCTAAGCATTGATTAATCAAGTGTTGAGGCAGATGTTGACAGTGCTGACTATGACATTGTAGCACAAGATGTATCTGTATTACTGTCCTTTTACAAATTAGTATCTTATAAAAGATACCAGATTATTAAATTATATCCAGAAAAACCTGAGTTGTCCCCATTGTAGTTGCATTTTTTTTTCTACCCGTAGGGAGTGAGTCCAAACAGTTGTTCATGAAGAGAAGTTTATAACTTGACACATGTACTTAATCCCATGAGATAATGACCCATCTGAGTAGGCTTGTTTAGACCCTTCTCCTCGAGCTGGAGTGTAATGGCAGGTGGGAGAGATGATCCCTTCAGCCTGAGTTGTCCCGTGGATGCTTTCTGCCACTGGAGCATTTGCCTTGCCTCAAGACTGAAGTCTATTAGCTAACAGCAGAGTTGTGAATGCTGCAGTACAGGTGATTGTCTGTAGCGAAGCAAAAGAAGGCAAGACTGTCACACACATAACTGTGGAATTCCTTTTGCTATTCCACCCTGTGAAGGTCACTACTAGCTCTTGTCCTAGTGATGCAGTGTCTTGCTTTTCACTACCCTGGGTATGCTGTGCTGCTCCTCAGACATGTGGCTTGCTTTGTATTGTTGCATTGTACTTTTCACATACTGACTTCCTTTCTGCTTGCTTTTTAATCCTTTAGGGCAGCCTTGAAATTTTTACAGGACTTGGACTGGTGCTGGGCCCACCTTTGGGTGGCTTTTTGTATCAATCATTTGGTTATGAGGTCCCTTTCATCACGCTGGGATGCATAGTGTTGGCTTTGGTGCCTGTGAATATGTGCATATTGCCAAAATATGGTAAGCATCCTTCTACCTGCTTCCTTCACTCACCTTAATTTCTTACGTACTGAAGTGTCCTTAAAAAGGTGTCAGCTTCTGGAGTCTGATTCAAGTCAGAGGGCAAAACTCCAATTGAATTAGCTGATCATCTTGATCAGGCCCGTGTTTAATGCTAACCTCAATTCATTAGATGGCCTGGAATTAATACAACTCCTCATTCTCATTTCTGCAAACATTAGGAACTCTGTATGGAAGTAAACTGAAATATTTTTTTTGTTTTCTTTTATCATGTTTGAGGAGTTAACAGTGGAGGGGAAAACTAATTATAGGGAAGAAAAAAGTGCTTGTTTGTACTGAACAATGCAGGGTCTCATTAATATGAAAGAATGTTGAAATTAATAAAAGAGGGGTTTAATGAAGTGGTGGAGGACATATAAATTTATTAAATTTTAGATGATCCTGCTTGGACAGAAAACTAGCTTAAAGATAAGTCCTCCTGCAAGACTGTAATTGTAAGGTTACAGTTTTATTATTCTTTTCTACAGAAAAAGAAAGCTAGTAACTTTGAAATGCTTCTTTAGTTTTTGGGGTTTTTTTTTTAAATTATTATTCTTTAATGTGAAAGCCTTGGAGAATAACTTCAAGTATATTGCATTTTATAAGAAACTTACAATGATTAACCATGTGTGTCTGCTGTTGAGTTTCCCTCCTGACGTTCCCAAGCTCTGAAATCATCCTGATATGACTGCTAATTCGGAAGTATTACATAAATGATAGCTCTGAGCTGGTGGATACTAATGCTTGAACTTTTGGTTCTTTTTATACTTTGAGACCACATTCAGGTATTACAGGAGAAACACCATCAGGAAGAGGGCCTGACTTAAAATTCCCACATGGCCATGACATCTAAAGGAGGTTTCTTGGAGTACAAATTGAGCATGTTAGAATTCAATTAGTTGCTTAAAAACTTGGATAGATCTCAATTGATAAATAGCAATCTTTTTATCTTACTCTCAAAGCATTTTTCTTTTATTGCATATGAGTAGTTCATATGTGTGTTCATGTGTCAAGCTGAGACATATCTGTGAGGATTTCATTGTATAGCTGCTAGCAGAGAAGCAAGTACCCTTTTCACATAATTGGAGTAATACATGCTTAAGTTCTTTTCAAGTTGAGGAATTGCAGTGTTGGAATCTAAATTGTATACTTTTCTTCTTCACCTATCAAATTTTGGTTTTTTACTATGAAAGTAGTATAGCACGTAATCATTAACTATTGACTTTAACCTGTTGTACGAGAGGAGTAAGAGGACTAAAAAAAGGGAAATACTATTTATTTTCTAAAGCAAGAAGATCAGTCATGAGCTTATGCTGCTGAAAATAATGCAGTTCCTCCCCCCTCTTCTATTGAAACAGATTCGACTCCTAGGAAGGAATCCTTTTGGAAGCTCATTCTTCTGCCAAAAGTCTTAATACTCTGTCTCACTATATTTTCTCTAAGTGCATGCTTGGGTTTTTTGGATCCCACAATGTCTCTATTTATCCTAAAGAAGGTAAGTCCTGCTAACTTTCAATAAAGTCTTGACTTAATAAATAGTAAGTAACTGGTTCTAAATGTAAATATCCTTACCAAAATTGAGCTTCATCCAGTTAGCACTGCTTTAGTTAACTGTTAGTTGTATGAATTCCAAATAACTTCGTTTCCCCAATACTGCTAAGTCAATATCCATTGCACCATCTCTTCCTGCTGGGTCTTGATAACTTTGAAAATGTAGAAAGGTAAGGCCTTTTAAAATGGGCTTTCTCCACTTAAATGTCTTTCACCTGCAAAGTACTGTCTCTGAATAGGGCATAGAAACTGCTTTTGTAAAAAGAGGACTTTTTCTTCCTTCCTGAAATCAAATTATTTAAAGCTGCTGCAGTCACTGACAGTGTTACATCTCTTGATGTAAATCCCTTTAAGGTGCTGTTCCTAGGTGAAATTAAGTAATGTTCTTTGAGGTCTTTATTTATTAATTGTGTTTCTAAGGACTAGTGTTTCACAGATGGCTGTGCTACTTTTTGTCTGCCTAGTCTGTACTTTGAGCACTTGTCCAGGGTGAAGGGGATGCTAACCTTTTTCATCAGTGGAGATGTGAATGTACATCTTCCATCTCCCCAGAGGGAGAAATCTGAAATCTCCCACTGTAGAATCTGTGTGCTTCTATGGCTCTTCTGCTTTCCTTCTGCTCTGTGCTGACAGATGCTTGCTCCGAAAGGGCTGTGGCCCTCTTGGCAGGTATTCTAACCACTAAATTAGTTATTACAATGTATTTGCATATGGCAAGGAAATAGTGAATATTTATGTTGTCTATACCACATGAAACATCTTGGAATACCTTCTAACTCTTAGTTAAGGCACTTATTTGAGAAACTAAGATGATTTTGATTCATTACATATTTTGTTTCAGTGCAGAAATATGGGTCTGTATTAAGAAAATGTAGGCCTCAGGGTGTTAGCAAAAAAACCTTTTACTCCTCATAAAAAACATCCTTTGGTTGAAAAGTTGGAGTTGAGTTTTATGGAACTACTTACTTTTAAGATGTGCAGATTAACAATGGATGAATACAGTACTTTGGCTTTTCTAATGCAAATAAAACTAGAGATTGGGAAGTAGAGACTAAATCCATTGAAATTTCAGTGTCTGAAGTGTCTGTTTCTAGTGTGTCAGACGGCAATGTTAGAATCCATCGTGATGGTGTAGCGGACATAGATAATGTTTCCTCCTGACACTATTTAGGCTTTATATGAATACAGTTGTATCAGGTGTTTCCACTACTCCATGCCAAAAAGTGTTGGTGAAAGCAATGAAACTGAAGCTCTGTGGATTATTTCAAATAATTGAAAAAACTTTGTATGGTATCAGTAAAATACTTTAAATTGCGCATTTCAGTATTTTGGCTTAATCTATAATTCTTGGATTGTTCTTCAATGAACATGGCATATATGGTTTGTCTTGGTTTTTCTTTTATTTGTCTTCCTTTCCATAGTTCAAACTCCCAGCTGGTTATGTAGGCTTGGTGTTCCTTGGTTTGGCACTCTCGTACTCCCTGTCTTCTCCCCTGCTTGGACTCGTAAGCGACAAACTGCCGGTGAGTCCTACCCTGCTGCGTGTGCAGGGTTACTAAAGCCCTCCGTGCATTTGCCTAAAGGTGGGGACAGTGGATGAAACAAAAGATGTAGGCCTGGTCTTGTAAAGGAATCTGCCTTTCAAAGACCTTGCACATGCACCCATTACTGCAACGTGCAGGGTCTCTTTTGCAAAATTCAGGATGATTTAAGAATGTCCAAGCCAGTAAAGGAAATTGGACAAGCAGCTGAAGTGTGCTGAGCTTTTCTAGTGGACTAAGCACAATCTTTTTCCAAACAGTGTGGAATAGAGAGTGGGAAAATATGTCCCAGTTATCCATGCTTTTAACCACATCTAATTTTATTAGCTTTTGAGGGGTAAATATGTTCTGATTAGCTGTATTGACTTTATCTCTTAAAAAGTATAATATCCACATTAGATCAGCACAGTGGGCTGCTTATCCTTTAGCCTGGTCCTTTAGTTTTTAGCAACACCATAGAAAGAGACTTCGACAGTGGTACACCTAAAACTGCCTGTTTGACAGCCACTGCAAATTGATCAAGGAAACGCACACTTGGAATGCTGTGCCTTTGAGAACAGTGACAGTTTTCTGACACTTTTTTCCTGACACAAACTAGTAATGCCCTTTATACGTGAGAATTACATAGAACCATAGAATGGCCTGGGTTGGAAGGAACTTAAAAATCGTTATGAAATGCTACAGGGTGTTTCTTATATTAAAGAAGACTAACACCTAAATACTTTGCTAAACGAGAAGTATCCTGAAATCTCTGTACTAAGCCACTGCTACCAGTGATTGTATCTGGGGTGAGGAAACAGGAATTTATTGTTTTTTAATGTACATAAAAAATTCCCAGTTTTAAATTGCATAACTTTTCCTTTTCTTACACAGTACATCAGGAAGTGGCTGCTGATATTTGGAGACTTAATGGCAGCAGTGTGCCTTTTCATGCTAGGACCTGCTCCTGTACTGCACATTGAAAGGTACTGTCTCTGAGTCTGTCCTGTCATACGGTGTTTTCATGTATGTCCATAAGTCTGTAATTAGCAGCTCTGACCATCAAACAGATTTGAGTTTTTAACTTGTACCTTTGACCATGAAACGTGGTGGTTTGTTCATGTGTAGCATGAGACTAGTAATGTAAAGCAGTGAAATCATCTGAAAACTGAGATTTTACAACTTCATAGATCCTTTTCTTTTGCTTCCTAGTGTTACTGTGTTCATGTTAAGCTGTATGGCAGGAAGAATGTTGCTTTTTATTTTCCTTCCCTCACAGTTTTGTGGCATTTCCAGTTCAGAAAAACAAAGTTCTTGTTTTGTTTTATTTTCCAAATTTTTCTATGTAATCTGTATTTTTAAACTATGGGGTTTATTTGTATGGCTGTGCAGCAGTACTGATTTTGCTTCTCTCTGTATATAGCCTACTGAGAAAAGTGAAGATTATAGTTTTGTTTTTACTAGCAAAGACAGAATGTCGGTTGCACCTGAATGCTGTAATGTCATATTTCTCAAGTTAATTCACAGCAAAACACTCTGCTGCATTTCCAAATGTTGCAAATTCCATTTCCATACAATCCTTTTGTCCTAGTTTGGATGTTCTGTTAAAGTAATAGCCTTGTTAATGCATAGAACTCCTCCTAGGTTGCTAATTTTTAAAGAGCATAGATTTGAAACTCACACGGTTTCAAATTTAGATCACAGATATGAATTGGAGAGAAAAATAAATTAGTAAAGTCTTTAAAATTCTTCAACTAAGTTTATTTGGTTGTAATATATTAGACTACAAAATTTTAACTTCAAAATCCTTCACTTCTGCAACAAACCAAGTCTGGTGCTTGCACATAGGCCTTGCTCAGTTAACCTTATCTGTCTACCTTTTCCTTATATGCAGCTCATAAAATGAACTGCATTTGATAAGAAAATAAATTATTTGAGTGCAAGCTTTTCGTATTCTTTTACAAAGTATTTTTTTCTAAAGCATATAACTGTTTTTTTCAAGTATTAGTATTGGCTTCAAGACACATAGTTTGCTGATTAGACAGGGAAAGCTGATACAATAGCCTTAAGTCAAATTGAGTCCTTATTGGAAAGAGCAGCTTAACTTCTTGTAAATGCCTCTCTTTCAGTCAGCTGTGGATGTTTGTGCTGGTGTTGGTTTTGATTGGCTTTTCCCTTGGCATGAGTGCTATCCCGGTGTTTCCAGAGATCCTGCAATGTGCATAGTAAGTAATTCAGTCCAATTCTTCTTTCCTGTTACTGACACTAGGAACCTGCAGGTGTTTTTCAGGGGTGAATATGAACCGTGGCTTTTTTGTCTCTTTTTGAGGAAAAGGCAGATAGTAACACTTAAATGCACTACTCTGTTGTCTTAGTTTTTTTTGACTGAGCATCCCAGTCATTATCCTTCCAGTATAACTTTGTAAATGTGTACCTCAGTAATGACCTAGAAGGATCTTGATTTACTCTTATTAGTATGTTCCTTTCAGAACCAGGACTTTGCTTCTAAAAAGCCACCTGTCACAGTTTCACACTTGCCATATGAAACATGGGGAATTGGTACAATGGTGGGATCTTACTTGGGAGAAATCAGAGACAAGCAGTAGAACTGCAATCTTTCAGAGAGTCAGTAAAGAAGAAAGTATTGGATAAAAAGGCATTCTGTTGTACACTTCTTCTTGTTAACTGTTTATGTGGGGTGCAAATTAAAAGGAGGGGGAAAAGTCTATTGGGAAAGGCTACAGACTGAGACACAGTATGTATTGTACTACTCAAATTGGTCTATCTTTCTGTAGTGAGAATGGATTTGAAGAAGGTTTGAGTCTTCTGGGACTGGTGTCTGGGCTCTTCAATGCCATGTGGTCCCTTGGGTAAGTGTACCACTTATTGTAAGGTCTGAGAGTTCAGCTGTTCCACACAAGTGCCACATGGAAACCTGGCTGTCACTGTGTTGACCTTGATTCAAAAGTTTCTTGCTCGACAGGTGCCTGGTAGACATATTAAAACAAAATGTAAAACTTTTGTTTTGAAAATGCTCTGAAGTTGTCTTTCTTGAAACACATTGCTCTGCACATCAAAAAACTGCAGTGATTAAAGTTGATATTTGCTTGCACTTCTGTGTGGTATTTTTCTTTTCCCCTAAAATATCTAGTGCGCAATACAGAGAGATGTGGACCTTAATTTTTTTACAAAGCTAAGTCCACCCAGTTGGAGTGAGCTAAGTGTCTGCTCCTGATTAAGTCTGTTTTCCTTTTTCCATATTTCATCCTTTTGTCTGGGATAGCTTAAGGTCAAATCTTCTTTTTGAGCCACAGCAATTTTTTAAGGTCTATGTTTGTATAGCTTAGCAGAGTGTGTCTATAACTCTGTATGGTTTGTTTATAACTCAGGGTCATCATCCCAGAAATAAGTGAAAGGTGCTACTGGCTGAGTGACCCTTCAGAGCTGTCACTCAGTGGGAAGTGACAGAGTGCCCCTATTGGCAGCCACTTACAGGATATTTTTATGTGTCCTTGCAGTCCTCTGTGGCTGCAGGTATGTTTCAGTGGCACAGATTTGCACCATTTTTCTTCAAAGATCCAGCTGTCTAGCAGGCCTGTTTATTTGGTATAGGGTTCAGTACAGGTAGTATGAAGTTAGCAAACCCCAGGTTTATGCTGCTATCAAACCTAGTTTATAATATAACTTGCTTCCAGGAAGTCTCTCTAGTTTTACACAGTTTTGTCCCTTTCTGTCATGAGAGACCATAAAATGTCAGACTTTTCTTAAAGAGACAGCAGCTTCATAACCTTTATAACCTGCATTTTTAGACAGGCACAAAAGTGCAGGGCAGTTAGACAGCTCAACTTTGCAGTGACTGTGTCTGTCACATTGTACTTCCCCACCTGCTTATATTCATCCAACCTTTTGTCTTGAGGCTTAGAAACTTTGTGTTTTGAGGGATACTATTTTGTATTTCTCTTATGATAAAATTGATCAGCATAGATGTTTTCTTAGAGCATGGTGCATAATGAAGTCTCTCTGCTGAAAAAGACTGCATTCGGCTTTCTGATGTGGATTCTATTTCCAGATGAGGAGGTAATTAGGTTTATTTGGGCCCTGACAAAACAACAAATTCATACTTACTGTGGATTTTAGGACAGATCCATCTGTGGAAGAAAATCTTTTTTTCAAAGGTGAGAGTCTATGAAGGAAGCCAATAAAACTTCTTCTCTGAGAATACGGCCTGTTGTCCTTTATGTTTGATGACATGTTTGGGATAACAATATCTGATTTTGAATTTATGCAGGGCATTTGTAGGTCCAATTCTGGGAGGACTTCTAAATGAAAAGCTGGGTTTTGAATGGACTGCAGCCATCCATGGAGGATGGCCACTGTTAAGTGTAAGTAATTACACTGTAAAAAATTATTCATTGCAGTTATGAGCTATTGCATAAGTTTTTTATAAGTGTACAATTGTAACTGGTTGTCTCCTCAAAGGGTCTTGCAACTGGAATATTTTATATCATTGAGGCAACAAGGAAAAGGTATGCTGAGTTGTTTTTTTTTTATTTTGCTTGCTAGCATATAAATTAAACCTTTGAACCTATAAAATCAAGGAACAAACCTTTATAGGAGCAAACCTATAAATCTGTGCTTGCATTTTTTCTTCACTACTGACTTAATAATGAATTATAAGATGAGCAATAAAAACATGGCTTAAATAATTTGTCTGTATGGGTTTCCTAAATCCCTACTGACCTAAACGGGCTGCTACTGCCTATTCTATACAAGCAGCAGGACCATGGCATTAACGAGCAAACCCTACTGATGGTTCCTCCAGGAGGGTGTCTGGGAGCTGGAATTGGTTGGATGGTCACATGCAGAGAGCAGTGGCCAATGGCTCAATGTCCAGGCACAGACTAGTGAGGATGAGTGGTGACCCTCAGAGGTCTGCCTTGGGACCAGTACTGTCTAGTGTCCTTACCAATAACTAAAAAGAAGGTAGATTCAGACTAGGTATGATGAATTTTTTTTACTGTGAGGGTAGTGAAACACTGTATCTAGTTGCTTAGAGAGGTAGTAGATGCCTCATCCCAGGAAATAATCAGGCCCAGGGTAGACATGGCTCTGAGCAACTTGGTCTAGTTTAAGATGTTCCTACCCATGGCAGGTTAGCTGGACTACTGACCTGTAAAGATCCCTTTCAATCTGAACAATTGTATGATCGTGGGAATGATCAGTACATGGTTCTGTACAGTAGTAGGGAATCAAATCCACTGATCCATGTAGCTCTTTGCATTAATGTGCTTCTTTGCCTATTATGTTGGGATCACACTGAAGTATCTAGAGTATATAAATTTTATCTCTCCTGTTCTTTTCCTTATGCAAACAGTTCCAGTTCCAGCCTGCAAAATCCTCCTGGTGATAATGAAGAAAGGACTCCTCTAATGGGCAATGAAACATAGCCAGACACACTTTCAATTCTCTGTTTGCTATTGTGGTTTAACCTAATATTGAGGTGTCTGGCCTTAACAGTGCTTCATTCTTCTGGAGCTGCGACGTGATCCCTTAGTGAACAACCAGTTGTGGTTTTAATTGTAGAGGCATTACTGTTTTGAAACACTGAACACTGACTGCCTTTCTTTTGGAAGTTCTCCTAAATGATGAGTAACCCTCAGCTGTCAGCCTGTTTAATTGTGTTCCATGTACAGTGCACCACTGTATGTGAAAAGCATTTGTTTTCAAATGTCTGGTTTCCATACTTGTGTGTGCTCTGCATTGTTCTTGGGTAAAGCTATTATTTTGCTACCATGATGTTCTGTACTTTTTTAAAGGAAGTTCATTATCTTGTAAAAACAGAATTTGAAATTATAAAGGGCTAAGCACAATATTGTTTTCAATAAAGCAACTTCTTTCCTAAGTTTTGTAAATTTTCTTAGACAGCAAGAATCTAAAATACTTCTCGTCTACCAGCACTTGTGTTATCTTGAGAGTGCCTGAAAATGAGATGCAAAAATAATGAAAATTTGCTTTGTCTACACAGAAAAAACTGATCTTCAATCGTGGGGGAGACTTGGCATCTAGTGTATACATTTCTATACATACACAAAAGATAAATGCATGTTAGTATGATATATGAAGCCTCAGCTTCGTGATTGTGAGATTTATTTTGCTAATAAATGCTAGTTGGAATGTTTGTACTAATTGCTTCTGCAGCAGCAAATCTATCAGGAGTCTAGGGCTACTATGGGGATAAAACCCCATTTCCCTCACCTCTTCCAGCTGCTCACTAAAGTTGCTCAGGGGGAACTGAGACAGGGGCACTGTTGACAAACTCACTCTAGCCTTCTTGACCTTGCTTGTGGCAAAAGTATTTTAATTTATCATTGAGCCCAGAACTGGCTTCTGAAGGGGTTCTCTGTGGTGGCTTTTTTCCCATAAATAAGAAAAGTGGTCTGTTCTAGCAACTGTCAATCAATTTCTTTTGTAAATAGTTCCTGGATTTTACATAAGAAATACTTCTTTCTCTGCCAGAACTCTTGGGCTAAAAGAGCTGCTGCTGTGGTAGCCAAATGATGGAGCTGTGAAACTTCAGGGTACCAAAGGTCAGGCTTCCCCATAGAACATCTTGTTAATAGCTTCCTTTCCTTTTTGTATCAGATGTTAAACTTTACTGAAACCAGGAATGTTCGCATCTACTTACTAGGAAATGCTGACCATGCCAGTGCTGATAATGAGCCAGGTGAGAAGGAGCTGAGAGGACTAGAGCTGGATGCAAGATAGAGATCTGTAGACATGAGACTTAATTGGCTCATTTGGTGCAATTTGTTCACTTACCTGATGTGTGCTGTTAGGACTTGAGAGGGGCCAGAAGACCAAAAAGAGCACAAATATCACTGAAATTATTGAGCTGGCCTGCAATGTGTGAACTTCACCAGACCACCAGTAGAAGCTAGATAGGCTTACCCAACCCTTCTAACAGAGCAGTGAGGGCTTCTGTGAGAAGCTAAACCACCCCCCTGGTTACTGCTGTGCTTGCCTCATGTAGTGGCAGACCTAAATATCAACCTGCCACTACTCACACAGCTGTAGAAGCTGTGTTGGGCAGAGACTTCCAAGTACAGCCCGACTACAATTGGCTGGAGCAAGGCAGCCCTGAGCAGGAGCCGATGTGGCAGCACTGAGCTCGGGATCATCTGCCTGCCCGCCTCCCACAGCCATGCCTGTGCCCTTAGGTTCGGGCAGTGCTGGTCTCTGCTCAGATTTCCCAAAGTTGTTTTCCTGGTGGGACCCAGACGTGCCTTAAGCTCTGTCACTACAGCTTGGCTGACTCACAATGTGACAGGTGATGCATTTCTTTGGCTGCAGCGCAGTGCTGACTTCCCTGCCATGGCATAAGGCAGAATTGCTCAATGCTGGCAGCTCTCTTGCCTTTGATATTGTGAGACTTTCCAGGCAGGGTGATTGCATGGATGCAAAGTCAGCTGTCAGCCACCCTGGAGAATTCCCAGGTTTTGTGCAAGACTTCCTCGTTGTAAAGTTCCCTGCCTTTGTCTGCCTGTGGCCTGGTCTTGGGTGATTTCCAGGCTCCAGACATGGGGCTTCCTAAAACTTGTGCTCTGCTGTGCTTTTGATGCTGTCTGCTCTGGAGCCTGCGCCCTGGACACAGATGTTGCAGCAGTCTGTGAGCACAATGTGGTCTTGTCAGAGGACACTGAAGTGCCAGTTTTTCCTGAGGAGGCCTTGATGCTGATGGAGAAAAATTATTGCAATTTTGGAAGCAGCCATCAAGGAGGCAGCCAGACAGGTATTATAAGCTCATTATACAGACCTTTGTTTGAATGAACACTTCCCATTTTTTGTTGTCTTAATGGTTTTTGTATGTTGGTAGCAGGCTGCCTATATCATTTTAACTCCTGAAGATGGTATTTATGGATGGGTCTTCACAAAGGAAACAATATAACCTTATCCTGAGGATATCCCAGACCTACAGACAGACTGGATTTTGTGTGCTCATTCTGGAAGGTATCATCCCTGTTATACACGGAGGAGCAGTCTGAAGCGAAAGGCAACTGGGGATGGTTGTTGATAGTTTTAAATGTCTTGGAGCAAGTTCTGTGAAATGAAGCCAAGTTTAGACATCATGTAGTTGCCATAAATAGCTTCAGACAACTTCCTTCATAATTTTCCTCTGCTATTTTTTCTCAGTGTATTTTTTTCTATTTTAGCTAGTATACCAGGAAGGTTGAGATTTATTTAATATAAAAACAAATACACAGTATCTGTGCTTCAATAAGGAATTCTATACATGTTGTAGAAAATGTTTAAGATACGGAATTTTTAGGAGTTTTTGTGAATAAAATAACAGCTACTACTAAAAGATAGAAAGACACTGAAATATAAAACTTAGATTTTTGAATCATGACATGGTAGCCTTTTTATTTGGTTATTTTCCTTAATAAATTGCACCATATCTTGAAGCTGCAGTAAGCAGACAGGTAACAAAACACACCACAGAAGAAACAAATTGTAAGCTTCCTCAGCACACCAGCCACACAGAGAGCTGGAACAGAACAGCTAAGATTAGCCCATGTGTTGGTTTAACTTCTGTGCTGTGCCTCACGCCAGCAGCAGAGCGGAGATTTGAAGGTGAAAAGATTTACTTCCACTGCAAGGAAGCGCCTGCATTCCTCAGTTAATGTGAGGTGATGGGAGCATTTCAGCTGCTAAGGTCTGAAGCACAAATCTGCTGTCTTCTGTCAAGTAACAGACAGCAACAGTCTTCTTGAAGATATGAGTAACTTAGATCTATCAGTCTGGTGATCTGTAGTCTTAAAATTGGAATTTTTTAAAATTAAATGGTTTTGATGTTTTATTTCTTTCTTTCTTTCTTCCCTCCTGATTAGTTTTGCTCCCTCACCCGTGCTTGAAAGACTGAGCTGTCTGGCAAGGAATAACTCCATCTATGTGGTTGCCAATACGAGAGGCAAGAGAGCATGAAATTCCAGTGACCTGACCTGCCCAGGTGATGGCCACTATCAGTACAATACCAACATAATCTTTGCCTCAGAAGGGAAACTGGTGGCTCGTTATCACCAAGTGACAGAATTTTACAATGTTCAAGAAATGCAGGATTCTCAGGAGAGTAAAGATGTGAAACAGAAGCTGCTTTCTGGGCTTAAATGTATCTCTACATAGTGTCATAATAGACCAATTGTCAGAGGGCAGGTGGAAACCATTGCCACTATTCTAAATTTAAAAGCAAAATGAGAAGTAAAGCTCAATAGACCCTCTATTTTTACTGCATCTCAATAGGAATCGACATATAAGATATTTAAACATTAACATCCTAAATAAATTCTTCCTAACTAAATACAACTCCCTTTTACTGGTATAAATTAGAAGCAACAGATATTTGCGATTGATATCTCTTGCAGTGGAATGAATTCTCCTGTTTGAATTTAACATATAGCACATTCACAAAACATACTCTCCATTACTTGTATTTATATGAATCATTCAATGTTCATTTAACTTGAATGGTTTGATTTATTATCTAATATTTTATTTTCTCTCTTTTTTTTTTTTTTTTTTTTCCCCTGAGANTTTTTTTTTTTTTTTTTTTTTTTTTTTTTTCCCATGAGCACTACAACCTTTTTGTGAGAGAGAAAGCAGTTTAATTACCTCAAGGATCCAGGATTTGTGACTTTCAATACATCCTTTGGTTACTTTGGCATTTTCACTTGCACGTATATACTCCACCATGACCCAGCTGTGGTCTTGGCAAGCAGATTTCAGATTGACACCATTCTGTTCCAAACTGCTTGGGTGAACACCCTTCCACTGTTGTCAGCTGTCCGGTTTCACTCAGTGTGGGCCCTGGGAATGGGGGTCAGCTTCCTTTCAGCAAATATGCACAATTCCACTTTAGATGTGATAGGTAATGTGAGAGTGCTCTAATTGCCCCTTCTCATGGGCAGGATTTGTATCCATGTAGTGCAGCTGACCTGAGCAGAAATTCCCATCAGCTTTAAGCATGTATACTCATGTCAACAGGAGTAAAATGAGAACTTGTAGTTCTTGCTATAAAGGAAATAAAAATGTGCTGTGTAAGAACTTGGAAATTCTGAAGTTGACTACAGCACCTGTAGTCTTTGTTAAATAATCAGTCCTGGGAGTTTATGAGTGTTTTTATTGGTGTTTTGGCCATGTAAAGACCCAAACTTCATTTTCTCCACTAGATGGAACCCTAACTCTGGGAAATGTTCTTGTGAGTTCTGCAGATAGTACTTCTGGGTTGGAGAACTTGTGTGTCACATTTTCTTTGAAGGCTTTGTTTTCACTGTAATTTCTCCTTAGCAGATGCTAGAAGTCAATCACTAATTTTCTGTGCATTTGTTTGCAGAATTAAGAGAAAGTTACTGCTAAAATGTAGCTCTAAACTTTGCCAGCCAAATAAAAGGAGATGTGAGCCATTCCTTTAGTTGTCAGTTGTTGATAACCCTATGTCATACAACTCTTATTCTTTATGAATACGTTTTACTCTGATCTTTAAAGATTTATTTATGTAAAGCACTTGCATGAAGATGTGAATTTTGGTAATATATTTTCCTTACAGAGCTTTTTGATTGAACAGTATTACCACCCATTTTAATCAGAATTACTGATTTCTAATGTTGGGAAATTCAAAGAAGAATGCAAAACTTCAGCCACTTAAATAATATATAATCAGGACAATAATCTTGTCATTTACAATGCATGAAACATCAGAGTT
Organism: Regulus satrapa; assembly: GCA_013396955.1. Lineage (NCBI taxonomy): Eukaryota > Metazoa > Chordata > Aves > Passeriformes > Regulidae > Regulus > Regulus satrapa. The sequence goes on from VWZN01001951.1 coordinate 240,412, forward strand.
CCATCTACTTTCCATTGATGGCAAAAAACCATTAGGATAAGATTGTAGTCTGAGAAGGCTCAATTTAGTTTCAAAACAATCTAGTAAATGTTAGAATTAAATTTTGCACGTATATAATTAGTGATTACTGCTTACCTGTCCCGTATATTTGCTTTCAGATTAGAAAATTTCTGGTCTTATGTGTTTGCAGGGAGTGTTATTAAGGCCCCAGATGGTGCAAGAGCATATTACTAAAATACTGAAAGGGATAATGGTCATATTTTGGTGACAGAACTGAGTTCACACCCACATCTCTCTCCTGGCAATCTGGCTGCTGCTCACTGGACATTATATACCAGCCAGATCAAAGAGCTTCCATCAAACAAACACTTTTTCGGTGGAGTCATTTACTATGATCTCTTCTCCTTCACAGAACTCACTGAATCTGAGGGAAGTCGAGCCATTTGCCAGCAGAACCTCTCTTGCCATCTGAGTTACAAGCGGGTAGAGAAAGATGCAATTTATGTCTCGGGTCTTTGATGGGCTACATGTTGGACTGTTGAAGGACAGTATTATTTGCAGGCAAGAGTTTTCTGCTCTTATTTGAACAGTGGGAAGGCTACAATACTCTCTTTCTAGTCTGCCTCTTTTTTTTTTAATTTGGGGCATTTAAGACACAACATTTTATAGCCCACCCCCTTCTCTCCCAAAGTATTTGTTTTCTTCATGATGTATTTTGTCTTCCTTAGGGATGTTAATCTGCTTTTCTGTGTTATAAATGATGAAAGTGTAGACTTCAGGTTGACCCTATGCTGTAACACCCTTGAAGGTGAGGTCACCTGGCAGTTTTGTCAAGGACAGGACAAGATAAGTATGTATGCTTCTCTGTGCCAATTGTGCATCTGCAACACATCTTGTAGAAGTGTTTTGCAGGTTTTGCAGGTTTGTCAGGATTTATTGCTGAGGGGAGACTATTGCTCCCTGCAACTACCTGAAAGGAGGTTGTGGTGAGGTGGAGGTTGGGTCGATCACTTCTCCCAAGGGATAGGACGTAAGGAAGTAGCCTCAGGTTGTGTCAGGGGAGGTTTAGATTGGTTACTAAGAAAAATATTTTCACTGAAAGGATTGTCAAGCATTGGAACAGGCTGCCCAGGGAAGTGGTTCAGTTACCATCCCTGAAGGTATTTAAAGAATGTTTAGATGTTGTGCCTTGGGACATGGTTTAGTGGCTGGTTTAGCAGTGCTGGGTAATGGTTGGATATGATGATCTTAAAGGTCTTTTCTATCATAAATGATTTTATGATATTAAGCAGGTTTCTATATAAATGTACATAAAGGACAGAAGAATGTACATCTCTCCCTGTCTTCATAAGGATGCTCTTGTCACAAAAGAGCTGTTTTTGCTCAGTGGCTTGTACCATTGTGCTGATGTGATTATCTACTGTCTGGTTATCTAACAAAACAAAGAACATAAATTTGAATATACCGTTTGTATTTGCTTGTCTTGTCAGTGTATTCTTCAAAATTTTGCTGTGAGGCTTTTTTTTAATGTGCCACAAATAATTTCTATATACATAGAAATATTTAGAGGACTATACAGATTGTGTAATAAATAAATGCATGGATGTATTGGATAATTTTTTCATCATGACAGCTTTTCTTGCTATCAAATCCAGTTTGTGGTTGCTGAAAGCTTAGGGGTGTATTGCCGTTGTGTCTCCTCCTACCCACAGATTTGCACTCTGCCAACCTGAGCACGTGTGGGCAGCCCGTGGAGACGGCTCAGACCAAGTTTGAGATGTTCTCCCTCAGCGGCACGTTTGGCACCAGCTACGTCTTCCCAGAGGTGTTGTACAGCGGGGTGCAGCTGGCCCCCGGGGAGTTTGAGGTAACGGGACACCCTCTGATTTGTCAGACATCAAAAAGCCACCACAAAAGCAGCTTAGGTGTTACCAGCATCCTCTGTCCTCTGCCTCGGGTTCAAGGCAGCTTTACTTCTGCCTGATTTTCCTGGTTGCATTCATACAGTTAGGTCCCCCTTGTCAATTCTCTTCTTCCGTGTTCCCCCCAATCCTCTAGGACAAGATGTTCCTCAAGACAGCAGTGCAGTTTTTCTCAGACTTCCTGCTAGTTCCATTTGGGATTGGAGCTTTCTCAACTAGATGAGCATTACGGAATAGGTTATTTTGTGTTTGCCATACAATAGTACTGTTTTGATTATGCTCCTGCTTATTTTACTTTCTCATAACCAGGTGCTACCTGATGGACGTCTGATCAATCAGAATCCTACATCAAAGCCAGTTTTGAGTGTAACACTCTTTGGGAGGTGGTATGAGAAGGATCCTCCACACAGGGATCAAGCTTCACCATGATTTCACTGCAGATCCTTCACGCTTTCACCTGCTTATTTCTGTAATGCTGATGAATCACAAATAATGGTATTTAATACAAACTTTCATAATTAAAATGGCATTATATTCCTCAATTTGCCTTATCTAACAGTATGGTCACTGCACATTGATTCATTGACTTGATCTTGCAGCAGAAATCAATACTCTGCTGGACTGTTAAGTGTGTGTTTTTATAGCTTAGGTTGGCATAGGCTTGGCCTTAACACTGGGAACAATAGAAAATAAATTCCTCTGACTTTTGTGGTGTAGTATTCAGTGGGTTGTGCCCCAATTTTTTGTTGGAGTATTAATAAAAGCATTTTCTTTTTAACTGATGGAATGTTTTAAAAATAAGAGTGTAGTGTGTGAAAATATCAAACTGAAACCCTCTACAATTCATATAGTAGGAGTGATGGGAAACATTCTACTGTTTGGGGAGGAAAAGCACTGTGTCTTTAAATTTCTATCCGCGCCCTCGGAAAAGGTGTCCTGTTACGGCATAAGTAACATAACTATGTGCTGTTGCCAGAAGTGAGCGCCTTCTGACTTCCTGACTCCTGCTCCCAAGTACCCAGTGCTCGGCAATGATTGCATGGCTGCCGGAGTGACCTTTCACACGGCCTTCTCCAGGCAAGGTTAACCCTTGGAATGCTCAGCTGTCTTCCTTCCTCCTCGCTAAGCACAAGAGAAGAGAGGACAGACTCCCTCTGCAGCTAAGCTGATTTAGCACCAAATTGCTAAACATCCTGCTTCCCAAAGTAAGTCCTTAGGTAGCCCCCACCATCAGGCAGTAGCAGAGATGAGAACGGGTGCAGTAAAGGGGTGGGAAGGGTGGATCGGAAGGACAGAGGTGTGGAAAGTAGGCGGACCTCTAGAGAAGTTTCCCCTTAGGTTGTTCACAGCCGCATATAGCCCGGACCACTGCATGTTTTTTGAGTTTATTCGGTGGATTTGTTGGTTTGCTGGTGTCAGTTTCTTGCTCCTGGGCGAGCTCTCAGCCCTGCAGGAAATAGGGAGCGGTGCCTGCTGATACAGAGACAAACAGGGATGACGCCGCTGCACCTTGTCCCGGTAGTGGGACTTGAATTCTGCTGGGCATTCCCCTAGCTGCATTTGTAAATATTTCTGCTCACCCCTGGCAGGGCAGTCACCTTTCTGGCTGAGCTCCTCACTATTGCTAAACAAGGGAGCGTTTGCTACTTCGTCCTTCACACTGATGTCTGATTGTGCTTAATGTGACTCAACTTAAATTTCATTTGGTAAAAAAGCAAGGCAGAGAGGGAGGAATGCTTCAAAGTATCACCGAGATCTCTAAGGCAGCCTTTAAAAGCCTTGTATTTAAGGCTACTGAAAGAGCATGCTGGATCTAGTAATGTGTGTAGAGAAGTACTTAAGGATGAAGATCACCAGATAAAAATCAAATTTCCTTATGACTGAAACCCTCAGTCAGCACTATGCTGTGAGAGAAATCTGTGATGTCTGCATTCATCCGCAGGTGTGTCTTTTCTGAACGAGCTCTACAGAGACAGCTGCTGGAGCTGAAAGCAGACAGCCTGTTGTGCTTCCCACTGCTCAGATGCCTTTTTTCAAATGAGAATACTGCAAATGCTAGAAAGTCAAAAAATGGAAAATGTCATAGCAACAGATGAATTTGAAATGAGTTCAAGGTTAAAAGTGAAGGCTCTCAACACTCGGCATGTTCATGGGGACAGAAAGGTGTGCAGAGGAGCAGACATGCTACTGCACCTGGTGAAATAGCCTGCTCTTTTGCTTCAGGCTAGCAAGAATCAGGCAATGAGGTACTTACATGCCTTACTTCAGAGGAAAAATTCTGTGATATTTTCTGGTGGAAGGCTGTTGGAAAGTGATGCCCAGCTAAACAGAAGTGACTGAGAGAGACACTGGGATAAATTCAAGGGACAGTTCTGTTTCTGGCATGTTGGGTGCATGACATCTAAGTACAGTGAGATGCTAATGCAATTTCTTTGATCTAGACAAGCTCGGAAGCAAGCTGCACATACTGACACATAGCACAGGAATTGAGGACCATGAAGATACTAGAATAAATAAGTCTTTAAGACCCTGAGTTCTGCCACTCAAAGATCACAGAAGACTAGCTCCATGGGTAAGAATACCCACCTGGTTATCAGAGCTGAGCCCACACAAATAGAAAAAGTCTTGCTGTAATCAGTGACAGAGAAAATTATAAAAACAAAAGTTGGACTTTTCTTTCTAGATATGTTTTTAATTACTGATTTTTACTGGCCCCATTAGTCTTGGCATTGCCCAGCATTTTAGGTTTGTACAGTTGTGACATCCTTACTGTGTACTGTAATGCTTTCTTATATGTCACATTTGAATACAAGATAACACTTTAACAGACCTGCAGTTCATTCCTCCCTCTTTCAAGGTAAACTTTGTCCCCCTTCTCTTTTCTCTGCTTTCGTTTTGCACTGTTTGTCCAGAGCACAGTAGGAGCTGGGAGGCTGCAGCCATGCTCCCTTCCCAGGCTCTCCTGCCCGCTGTGGTGCTTGCACTCACAGCCATTCAGGCCCTTGCCTCCGACACCTTCCTGGCAGCCGTCTACGAGCACGCCGTCATCCTGCCAGATCCCAGCGAGGAGCCCGTTCCTGAGGGCGCTGCTTTGGCCCTGATGAACAAAAACATGGATGTCTTGGAAAGGGCCATCAAGGAAGCTGCCCAGCAGGTATGAGGGATACCGTGAGGGTTGTCCCTCAGTGTTTTCTGCTCCTGCTGACCCTCCTGCTTGTCTGTTGGTGGGTGACCTTTCAACGGAGCCTGTTGTGACAGGGTGCCCACATCATTGTGACTCCTGAAGATGGCATCTATGGCTGGCGATTCACAAGAGAGGCCATCTACCCCTACCTGGAAGATATCCCTGATCCGGTGGTGAATTGGATTCCCTGCACTGACCCCTTAAGGTAATTCCCTCTGCAGAGGTTTATGTGATTTCAACCTATTATCTCATGGAATCTTGAGCACTAAATTACTAAGAGCTACTAATGACTCTGGCATAAGTTCTAATTAAAATTTAGTATGAAGTTACATGGTAGTTAAATGGTTAAATTTATAACATGTCCATGACTAATTGATGAGGGAAATATTAAGATTTTTTTTAATTAGACACTTTTAGGAGAAAGTCAAACAACATACAGAATTTGGGTTATTGAAAGTTGAGGAAATGTCTTTTTTTGACGCCAGAGTATCCTGCTTCTCACTCTCCTTTCAGTTTTTCCACACTATTTTGAATAGAACTGACTGTAAATTATTAACACTAGTATTTTTTTGCTTTTTTGGTTTGTTTATCTTTTACAAATGTCATATTGAAACAAAAGCACACAAACCATTTTTGTGGATAGCCAAGAAGTAGTCTCTGAGCAGATAATAAGAGGTGATGAGGTCAGTAGTTAAAGTCCAAACTTCTAAATGATAAAAACCCAGCAACTTTTAATCTTGGTTTTCCACAATTAAGGTAAGATAAAGACTGAATTGCTAGAGTCTCTGTGTTGTAGAACATGATCTGTCATTCAAGTAGCATGTTCCAGCAGTGACAAACTAAGCTATAGCTGAGCACTGGACTTTAGATTCCTACAGCAAGCAGTAAGTGTACAGCCATGGAATTGCTGCTGTGGTCTGCCCTTTTCTCCATAGCTTTCTGCACCTGCTTGATGAGGAGCAGGTTATTAAATCTGTGAGGATGTAATAACTCATTGCTTCCAAGAAGAAGAGTCACAATGGGAAGTGTTGCAGGATATGCAAATTTTGCTGAGATATTAATAGCTAAAATAGACTGTCTTTCACTGAAGGTGGAGTGTGGGTTGACAGTGTGTCTAAGCAGGTCTTTATTCTACTGCATCACACAGGTTTAGCAGAAGTGATCTGAGTGCCTCCTCACTGTGGGGGTTTCACTAGTGGCTTTTGGGAATATAACACTTGACATCAGTGTCTGGCATGCCTAATTCCTGGTGCTGTATGTGTATCTTGCATGGATGTCCTCCATGTGTGGCCCATGCACAAAGCCTTGCAAAGCTGTAGGCATTGCCACACTACAGAGTGGCATGGCTGCTCTCTGCCATGGTCTGGTATGGGTGCTTCAGAGGTGCTGCCAGTTTCTGGCACATGGGCCCCATTGGATCATGAAATTAATAGCCCACAGCTCTTCATGCCATGGTTACAGGTCTGTGTGCTCCTGTCTATGGGAGGAGATGCACTGTTGAATTGCCTTGACCATATCATCTGCACTATGATCTGTTGGCCCACAACTCAACTCTGCTTAGCATGTTAAGCGCCCAGAGCTGCACTCCTCAGCTGCCAGTATGCCTGATGCTAAACTGTTTGCTTGTGTGATACCAAGCTAGTGTCTTCCTCTGCCCAGGGATTGCTCTCCTGCTCTTTCCCAGCCTGGGGATTACCTGCTTACTGCAGAGCTTGTTTCAGGTGCTGAAGGGGATGGGCCAGCATGTCCCTACAGGGGCCAGTGGAAGGTCTTCAGGGCTTTCCCCAAGGTGCAGGAAGCAATCTGAGGAAGCACCACAGCAACTCTGTGTAACTGCCTACCCTGCCAGAGCTGCAGGGTTGGAGATGCTGCTGGTCAGAAATGATGCCTTAAGTTTTAGCTTTTATATTTTTTGGATTCTGTGCTGTTTTAGTGTGTAGTTCTAGGCTTCATATTAAGTATTAGTAAGCTCTCTTCACAGAGGGGGTAGACAGAACAATTCCTTTTCTAGCGTGAGACCAAGGACACCTGATACAAATTTCAAGTCCAAGAGCATAAAGAATGGCAAATTGAAGAGAGAAAAACAGGGAGGATGGAACTTCATAACCTGAAGCTGTAATTAGACAGTTAACTCCAATATGCTAATGGCACAAAACTTATAAAAGTGGCCAATTGTCCATTTTTTTTGTGACCATTTTGGGTCCATCTTGGGTGTAGCCCTGACCGGGCTCTTGCACTGTCCAAAGTATATCCATTGAGGCCTTTTAATAAATACCTATTTTATTCCTTTTGCTCTGTCTAGTCTCTGTTCTAGGTCAGCCTTCCAAGATGTCAGTGTGACTTCAAGCACTCTAGAAAAAGAGACCACTGACAACACAGGTTTTGGTGTTTTTGCTTTTTTTTCCCTCCTTCCCTAAAATGATGCAATAGATTTGGTCCAGCCCCAGTGCAGGAACGACTCAGCTGCATGGCCAGAAATAACTCCATCTATGTGGTTGCCAATATCGGGGACAAGAAGCCGTGTGACACCAGCGATCCCGACTGCCCCAGGGACAGGCACTACCACTACAACACAGATGTCGTCTTTGACGCACAGGGGAAACTGGTGGCTCGTTACCACAAGGTAAAGTGGCCTTGGAGAGGCAGGAGCTAGTTTTCCACTGCTTCCAAAATGTCTCTCAGTTTGGGAAGATAATTGTCCAGTCATTGTCCACTGCCAGAGTTTTCTTTTCTTTATGATTTAAAATAATCTCTCTTGCTATGAAGCATCAATGCCAAATTTGCATTTGCTGTCATGTTTCTCAAAACAGATTGGAATGAAAAATGATTGCTCTGGTGCAATTTAGTGGCATATAGTTTTGGCTGACTTCCTCAGTTCATTAACTCTATACTACTGTATATTCTGTTGCTTGAGCAGCTTCAGTTTTCAGTGCCAGCTTTTCACCAGACTACTACTTCATGTTCTAGGATTTCAGTGTTCATCTCTATTTCATTGTAGATGAGCAGTCTGATTTCAGAGAGGCAGGACCTTTTTTTCTAATGCTGTTTTGGCACAGTTTTGGACAATGGGAATTATTTGGACAAAATGATGGATGCAAGATGAGTGTAAAAAGAAATAAGGATATGGAAACATTTGCACCAATGGAAGTTCCTCTTTCAGTATTATGTGTCTACCTGCAAGTTCCATCAAAGCTGTTTATGAATGGTGTGCCAGAAATCATGCCAATGTGGGTAGAGTGAAGTCAGTTTATTTAATGCACTGGGCCCAGTGTTTCATCTGGTTGTTTAGAGACAATGCCAAGATATCTATTTGTGAGTAAACTAGGTGAGTGAAGCACTGATAGTGCAAGTCTGTTTCCCAGCCTGCCATGGCCCAGGTGCTGAATTCCAGGTTAAGTAAACTTGAACTTCTTTTCTGGCTTGGTGTCCATATTTACTTTCAGACCACCTGGACATTAATAAAGGACTGTTAATAAATATGTACGTGAAGGAAGAAGGAAAATGTTGGAAAGCAGAGAATGTCACAAACTTAACTTTTTTTCTGTTGGCTGAGATCATCTGCCTTTCCCCCATCAGCACAGCCTTTGTTTTCTACTCTGCAGTGTCCTAAATACTGTCTTGTGCTTCATGCTGGTGCTCTGTACTTCTAGTGCTTCTGGGCATCTACACACCGAGGTCACCAATTTTGTCTCTTGGCACCAGATCTCCTGTGCTTTTCTTACATTACTATTTCTCTTCTGGTTGCATTTGGGTCACCAGAAATAAAAACTAAGTGGAGAGAGTAGAGAGATTATTCTTATGCAGATGACACCAACAGACCAGACCTGAAGGCAGCTGGCTGATTTCCTGGCTAGATGCCAAGACAATATGTAATATGTGTTCCAGCACAGGCCAAAAATTTTATCTAGTCATTCTGAACAGCTTTAGGGAATGGATCCAAGACATATGGTTAGTAAGTCCCTCTAACTGGTTTCTCTATTTTCCATCCCCTACAGTATAATCTCTTTTTAGGAGAAAATCAGTTTAATTACCCGAAAGAGCCAGAAGCTGTCACCTTTGAGACTCCTTTTGGGAAGTTTGGCATTTTCACTTGCTTTGACATCCTTTTCTATGAGCCTGCCGTGGTCCTGGTGAGCAAAATGCAGGTGGACACCGTGCTCTTCCCGACAGCTTGGATGAATGTCCTGCCCTTTCTGACTGCAGTTCAGTTTCACTCTGCTTGGGCTATGGGCATGCGTGTCAATGTCTTAGCAGCCAATACTCACAACACCAGCATGTCAATGACAGGTAACTTCATTTTCACTCTGTGCAAAAGTCTTTATAACCACAAATCTCTTCTTCCCTGTTCTACAAAGTGATTTTGCAGAGGAATATAATGTATTTATCTGGAAGGTAAAGAGTCTAGTCATGAAATTTGAAAGCTGATGGGTCCTGTTCCCATTGGTTTCATACAAGACAGAACAAAACTTGTAGTGTTTTCTTTGCCCTAGCTTCTTAGGATTATCTTTTAATGGCTCTAAACAAGTAGTAGCTTACTGTCCTTATACCTTGAATTGAAATTTTTGAGGTTTCTAAAGCTCTTTTCCTCTCCACTTCTCTATGATTGAATGCTGAACTGTAAATATACTGGCAAACCATATATGTGGCTACATTTATTCTGCCAAATGAGACACTTATTTGTATAGCTGTATTTAACAACGTTATGGAATACATGTCAAAAAATACATGTTCAGATCTGTTGTAGTGACACTGCTAAGAAGTCCACATCTTCATTTTAGAATGTAGCATGGATTTTATTAGAGCTCAGCTTATGGAATAATATATTTCAGTTAGACCAGTATCATCACTGAGCTGTGCAACCACAGTATTATTTTGGGACTTTTTCATTTGAAATGCCTGATGGGCTTCTGCACTGATTGTATGACAGACCTTTGATTTCCTTCTGTTGCTTGGTGGTGGTCAGATGTGAATCACCCATGAGGGAGGAGTTCTCAGCCAGTGTAAAGGGGGCTGGACAATTGCTGTCTCCTGTTCACCAGGACGGGCCTGCGGTATTTGCCTATGTTGTGTTTTGCACCATCTCAATCAATAGATGGTCCTTTCACATCAATCAGCTGAGAAAAAAGGAATTATCAACTCTATTGCATACAGGAGAAAAGAGAACTGAGGAGGCCATAAATATAATCATAACATAACATACAAAAAACAAACATCCTCTGCTTTTGGCTACACTAAGCAGGCCTCATCTAAGGGAATAAATACTATTCTTTGCCAAAGCATGAGCTCTGTGTACTGAGTTGCTAATGGTCACCTTTGATGAAACTAAAATTACTGTAATCTGTGTAGAATAGTGGATAAGCTATCAGTAGAGACACTTAGAAGGACAACATGATTTAAACAATTTTTCTTGAGCTGACTATTGTGCTGTCCTCAGGGAGTGGCATTTATGCACCAGCTGGAGCCAGAGCATACTCCTACAACATGAAAACCGAAGATGGCCACCTCCTCATTGCTGAACTAGATGCACACCCTCGTCTTTCTCCTGCCTATACGCCGGCTGTCAGCTGGAACTCATATGCTTTGAGTGTTGAAAGATTCTCACAGAATGACCATGAATTCACAGGAATCATCTTTGAAGACCCCTTTACTTTCACAGAGCTCACTAAGCCTGGGGGGAATCTCACTGTCTGCCAAAAAGACCTCTGCTGTCACTTGAGATACAAGATGGCCGAGAAAAGAGATGATGAAGTTTATGTGCTGGGTGCTTTTGATGGCCTTCATGTTATTGAAGGACAGTACTATCTGCAGGTAATTCTTTGAAGGGGGTTACTTACTTTAGGAAGCTTATTTACAGGGAGATATCTTCAGCTCTGTAGTGGAAAAAGAAGACAATGACTCTATGCTGGAGTCCTAATTCCTGTTTGTCAGTAATGGAAAGGAGTTGCTAAAACTTGCAAGCTGATTTGTCTTCAAATCCAGCAAATGCAGTAGGGACTGTCTCTAAACTGCTTTTAAATGCCAAGAGTGCACTCACTGTTTGTTGTTTGGGTTTTTGTTTGGTTTTTTTTGGGGGGGCAGCTGTGCAATATTTGCTACATTTAGGTTCTCTTCTGTGAATATCTGCAGTAAGTGTTCTGAATCTCCTCTCTATCACAGAATCACAGAGTAGTTAGAATTGAAAGGGACATATGAAGATCATGTAGTCCAATCACCCTGCCAAGGCAAAGTCACGTAGAGAAGATTACACAGAAATGCATTGGGCCACTTTTGTGTCTCCAGAGAAGGAGAATCCAAGCCCTCCCTGGGGAACCTGTTCTGATGCTCTGCCATCCTAAATGTAAAAAAGTTCTTCCTCATGTTGAAGTGAAACTTATTGTGTTTTTATGGCCTTTGCTCCTCATCCTGTTGCTGGGCAACACTGAAGGGTCTGGCACCATCTTCTTGGCACACGCCTTTGAGATATTTGTATATATTGATGAGACCCCTCTCAGTCTTCTCTAGACTTAACAGGCCCAGCTCCTACAGTTCCTCCTCATAAGAGATACTCCAGACTCCTCATCATCCTTGTGGCCTCAGCTGCACATTCTCCAGTAGCTCCTTTTCTTTCTTGTACTGAGGACTTGGGCACAGTACTCCAGATGTGGTCTCACTGTGTCATCATCAAAGAGTTGCTGTTAAAAATCAGTTGACCATAGCTATCTCTATGAGATAAGTTAGGGTCACAGAGATCTTAACTTTTTGTCGTTTTCCAATCAATCAATCAATGAAGCTTACTTAAATGGCTTATGAGTTACACTGGAAATATCCTCTCTTCTTCTCTTTTAATCAAATATTTGAGAAGACAGTGGGTTACATCCTGGTTGAATTTGCTTAAAGCCATATTTGAAAACATCCTTTGCCTTCATAATTAAGTTATTATGCTAGCAGACTATACTTTTTTTTTTAAAATTACTTCTGTCTATCAGCATGGCCTTTTTGCACCAGCTGGGATATGAGGGGAGGCGTTATCCAGCAAACTGCTCATCTAATACTTTTAGGAAGTAGCATGAATAAATTCAGTACTTGGTGAGATTGGTTGGAAAATTTACTTTAGTGGTTGTGGAAGTTGCCAGATAGTCTTTTCCAGTATTGAAAGTTCTAGAGAACATGGGAATTTCTATACTTCCTTTTTCCCTCAGGATTTTTTCATTTCCTCAGAACATATTCCTTATTTCTCTGCTTATTTGCATTTCAACAACAAAACATATTTGCTGATGAATAATACTTTTGATTTTTTACAAATATGCTTTATCCCCCAATACCATGTAGAAAAACTCCATCACCTATCAGCAAAACCAGACAATATACTTCCTAAAAGGATGTTTTGTTTCCTTCCTAAATCATTCCTTAGTCAGAGGAGTACTAGCCCTATTTCATATTTCCTCATGAAGACCATAATCATATATCACCTGGATAATTAACTCTCATTACAAAAGGGACAGAATGTTCTGATTCCTACTTTCCTCTGTGTGCTGCAACTACTAACACAAAACTGTAACAAAAGATGCTAACTTGATCTCCTTGGCCTATATTAGCTAGGATTTGGAAAGGGATCATCAAATTCAGACTTCCCATGGACTACCAGGCTATCTAATGAAGTACCATTCACAACATATACAATTAGCAGTAAGAGGACCTGGATGTGCACTTGTACAGTGTACCTGTGTGGAGGAACTTTGTTTTGTTTGCTTAAAATTTTCATTCACAAACCCATCTTAATAAGATATGGGGAAAAAAAACCCCTTAAAATAAGACTATTAGTGTTTGAAAGAACTAGTGGAAGGGACAAGATTGAGCTTCAGAGATGAAATAGAGTGTTCTGGCTGCACTTATGTCAGAGACAACCTATAAAATTATAAGACTAAGACACTGCAGGTCTGGAATACTCCCAATCAGATCAAGGGGTGAAAAAAAATAAGCTACAATTGAAAAGAAGTTGCCCAAGGATTATGAAAGAGATCCTGTGACTCTCACCTGCTCGTACAAATACTACCTTTGATGACACAAGGCTTTCCTACCAGTGCTAAATACACTGTTGTCTCCTCCTCCCCGCAGATCTGCAGTCTGCTCAAGTGTCCAAGCACAAACCTGAGCATGTGTGGGCAGCCCGTGGAGACGGCTCAGACCAAGTTTGAGATGTTCTCCCTCAGCGGCACGTTTGGCACCAGCTACGTCTTCCCAGAGGTGTTGTACAGCGGGGTGCAGCTGGCCCCCGGGGAGTTTGAGGTAACGGGACACCCTCTGATTTGTCAGACATCAAAAAGCCACCACAAAAGCAGCTTAGGTGTTACCAGCATCCTCTGTCCTCTGCCTCGGGTTCAAGGCAGCTTTACTTCTGCCTGATTTTCCTGGTTGCATTCATACAGTTAGGTCCCCCTTGTCAATTCTCTTCTTCCGTGTTCCCCCCAATCCTCTAGGACAAGATGTTCCTCAAGACAGCAGTGCAGTTTTTCTCAGACTTCCTGCTAGTTCCATTTGGGATTGGAGCTTTCTCAACTAGATGAGCATTACGGAATAGGTTATTTTTTGTTTGCCATACAATAGTGCTGTTTTGATTATGCTCCTGTTTATTTTACTTTCTCATAACCAGGTGCTACCTGATGGACGTCTGATCAATCAGAATCCTACATCAAAGCCAGTTTTGAGTGTAACACTCTTTGGGAGGTGGTATGAGAAGGATCCTCCACACAGGGATCAAGCTTCACCATGATTTCACTGCAGATCCTTCAAGCTTTCACCTGCTTATTTCTGTAATGCTGATGAATCACAAGTAATGGTATTTAATACAAACTTTCATAATTAAAATTGCATTATACTTGGCCTTAACACTGGGAACAATAGAAAATAAATTCCTCTAACTTTTGTGGTGTAGGATTCAGTGAGTTGTGCTCCAATAAAAAGCAGTCTTTAGTAATGTGAAATTTTTTTTGGAATATTGCCAGCTATTTCCACAACACTGTACCCACCCCATTTCTGAAGAAGCACCTTTGTACAAAGAGATTAACTGAATCTTTGAAGGTTCTAATTTCCTTTGAAAAGGAAAACAAGCCTTGAAAGCACTTTCTTTAAAAAAACAGTTATTCAACTCAGCACACTGCAATGTGTTACCACATCATGACTTAACTCACAGTTGGAGGAGTCTAATCTTTCTGGCCACATTTTTAGACTGTGGGAAATCTCCCTAGCACAGAATTGTTGATAATTGCTTGTGTCACAAATACTCAAAACAGGCAGTTTCTCAGGAGCATGTCTGTTTTCCCATGGAATGGTTGCTCCTACCAGTGTGAGGGAGAGTCAGGATAGTGCCAGCCGGTGTTGGGTAAGGGGAGTGCACAGTTGGATCAGCTGGGACACGCTGGCACGTTGTGCGGATGTGGGCCCTGCAGACTGTAATTCTTAGGCAAGTGGACCAGATTACTTTGTGTCTCCCAGCTAAGATTTCTATGTGTGCTTAATTCTGTTCTTTGTTCTGCAGGGTTGTTTTGAACTACAAACAATGTTTACACTTAATCTGACCAACGTCATTAAAAAAATATCAGCTCGTAGGAGGCAAAATACATTGGGGTTATTTTTAATATCCTTCAGGAGTGTTTTAAAAAGTAGAGTTCAAAACATCAGTTGTTTTTCTCTGTTTGCTGGATTTTTATTTTTCTAACCCTCAGAAAACCTGAATTGTAGTCCAGAGTATACATGCTTATTAAAATGGCATTGCATGTTTTTCAGTTGCAGATTATTATGGAACCACCAGTAAATAAAGCAGTGAAAGATGTGATTTGTGGCCAATCTATACACATGCTCAATATTTCTTTGTTTCTGGAATATAGCTTGTGCAGACCTACCAGTCTGGTCTTTTACCAAAATTCGACCTTTTTTTCCCCTATTTGTGTTGCTTTGGTTTTATATCCTTTATGCCATTGGTGCATATCATGTAGGAAATGGCAACATAGTGCATCATGGAACAAAGACTCCAGTCAAAGAGCCTCTCCTGAAACAAAATGTGCCACCACTTTTTGCTCAGAACATGATTTGAATTATTTTTCATATGAAACCTCTGTTGAAACCAAACTTGGAATTGAAACCTCAAATTATTCTGCTTGTCAGTTCTGAAAAACAACTTGATGACACCTCCTGACTGTACTGAATGCTATTCAGTGACAGAATTTTTACTGCAACCAGTAAACAAGTCATGGAGTGACCTGGTATTTCATAGCAGCTTCTCCCTCCCATCTTCTCTGTTTCTTTCTAGTCATGTAACATCAATGTATGTGAAATAAACCCTGCCCTTTGCTCCTTGTTAATGCTGGGTGGTGCTGCCCCACAGATGAATTTGCTGTAGGAACTTGGGGGTTTAGAATTCTATTTCAGACCAGCTAGTCCTGGTGAGATGGCACTGTTCACATTTTTGCTTTCTCTTCTCCCCAGTGACCTGTGTTTTGTTGATGTTGCTGGACCTTAGTGACCTTCTTTCAGCACATCAGTGTATAAAGATGTACGTGTTCCATGGCTGTGTCCTAAGAGTGGTCAGAGATCTCTGTGTAATTTCTCCTTCCTTTTTCCCACACTGCTACCATTCCTGGTATCACCATAGCATCATAGAATCTTCTGGGTTGGAAGAGACCTTTGATATCATCCAGTCCAGCTGTAAACTTGGCATTGCCACTGTAACCTCTAAATCAGCATGCAGTGCCAGATCTAGACCACTCTTAAACATCTCTGGGGCTCCATCACCTCCCTGCACAACCTATTCCAATGCCTGACCACCTGAACAGTGAAAAAATTTGTTTCTAAAATTTAATCTGAATCTCCTCTGTCCTAGTTTAAGGACATTACCTCTAGTCCACTCACTGCAGGCACGACAGGAGAGACTGCCCCTCACCTCATTGCAAACTCCTTTCATGGAGTTGTAGAGAGTGATGAAGTTTTCCATGAGCTTCCTCTTCTCCAGACGAAACTAATCCAGCTCCCTCAGCTGTTCCTCATAATACATATTTTCTAGACCTTTCAGGAGCCTTCTTCCCCTTCTCTGGTCAGGTTCCAGCACCTCAATGGCCTTGTTAAAATGAGAGTTACAGAATGGAACACAACACTCAAGGTGCAGCCTCACCAGTGCTGAGTACAGTGGATGGTCACTTCCCTGGTCCTGCTGGCCACACTGGTGCCATTGACCTTCTTGGACAGCTGGGCACACTGCTGGCTCATACTGAGCCAGCTGTCAGCCAGCTCTTCCAAGTCCATTTCTGCCAAACAGATCTTGAGCCACTCCTCTCCCAGCCTGAGCAGTGCCTGGGGTTGCTGTGACCCAAGTGTAGGACCTGGCACTTCACCTTCTTGAACCCCCTGTCATTGTCCTTAGTCCATTGGTCGAGTCTGTCCAAGTCTCTCTGTAGACCCTTCCTACCATCATGCTGAACACTTTCACCTAACTTAGTGTGTTCTAGCCATATTTTTACCCATCAAAGATTTTTACCATGATGCTCTCAAGGTCCTCAATCCCATGTGCTTCTGTTCTGGAGCTGGTGAGGCACTGGGAGTGCAAATACTCTCCCAACTCCAGTGCTGATTACCGCTGCTGTGTGCCATATGACCTTTTTTTGTTTCCAAATGTAAATAGACGCTCACATGTGACATAACAGTGACATGTCTCACATAATTACATGTTTATCAAAAGCCCCAGACAATGTGCTCTGACTCATGGAAACACAACATTATCGCTGCTGAAACCTTAATGTCCTAAAACCTTGTTGACTGTTTGAGTCAATTACTGTGTGACCACAGACTGACCTCAGTCCAGCAGGAGATTATCCAGTGTAGTCCTTTCCCCATGGGTACAAACTCAGTGCAGACACTGTACTTCTCCCCAGGGAACCTGGTGGGTGAAACCACAACTCTTTTCCGAGGAAAGGATGGGGATTTAAGGGACGTTATGGTACCTGAGAAGGTCTCACCTTGCAGAAAGGATTCAGCAGGAGTATGTGGCTCGTCTTGAAGCTGAGAGATGGCTTCTTCAGGTTTGTTCACTGCTTATGCCATTCCTCTGGATAATGGAGTGTGTGTGTAGGCAGTGTAGGATCCCAACCCTGAGTGTGGTATCTTGAATCCAGGATTTGGTTCAAGGCCATTGTGGTTTGGTTAAAGTACATTTGTATGTTGAGTATTTTCCTACAGAAGACTGGCAGAAGCCACAATGGCACTGAATTCTTTTTGCTACAAGGATTGCATAACACTTATTGTGAAATATGTTACTTCAAGAAGTGAGTCAAGAATACAGAAAGTAATCCAATCAAGGCCAGCCATTACCCACATACCAACCCACTCTGTATAAAGACAAGGCTGTGTGTAACCACCGATGACAATAAACACTTCTTCGAGGGCAGTGCAGAAAAAACCCTTTCATTACCTGGCTGCTGAGTCAGAACCAAAGAAGGTAAGAAACTTGGGGGCCAGATACAAGTGATTTTTGTGCACGTGCAGCTTTAGCTTCAAGATTTCTGCTGGAGTGATCTGTGGATATAAGAAAGCACATTGTAATAGGCAAAATCCAGAAATCATGTGTCTTATTCACAACAGTCTTCCTACAGAGACCTTGGGGAGCTAGAGATCTTCAAAGCTTGGTTATTGAGTGGTGGGTATGCTGATGGTTTTGCTCAGACAACCAGCCTGCCTAGCAGCTCCCCCCCGGGATATGAAGCAGCCCCTGAAGTCCCTGCAGCTCCGAGCTGTGCTGTGCTGTGCTGTGCTGTGCTGTGCTGTGCTGTGCTGTGCTGTGCTGTGCTGTGCTGTGCTGCGCTGAGTTGAGCTGGGGTGGCGCAGGTATTACTCATGCTGGTGCCTGGCTACGAGCCTCTCCCAGCTGTGTGTGCACCTTACATCCCTGAGTTTGGGCAGGAGTATGTCCATGGTCTTCTGTCCATGCTGAGATTTCCCAAAGTTGTTTTCCTTCTGGGACCCAGGCTTGCCTTGAACTGTATAACTACAGCAATACTATGCCTGATTTTTTTGTGTATCTGGTAAGTAACATGTTTCTTCAGCTGCAGCACAGTGGTGATTTTTCAGTGCCTTCCCTGCTGTTGCTGTGAGGCAGAATTGCTCAATGCTGGCAGCTCTCTTCTCTTTGATAGTGAGTCTTTCCGGACAGGGTGATTACATGGGTGTCAGCTTTCAGCCACCCTGGGGAATTCCCAGATTTTGTGCAAGACTTCCTCTTTTTAAAGTCCCCTGCCTTTGCCTGCCTGCAGCCTCATCTTGTGTGACTTCTAGGCTCCAGACATGGGGCTTCCTAAAACTTTCCTAAAAAGCCTCTGCTGTACTTCTCATGCTGACTGCTCTGAGGATCTGTGTCCTGGACATAGATGTTGCAGCCATGTATGAGCACAATGACATTTTAGAATCATAGATTTGATGAAGTGTTGGCTTCTGAGGAGGCCTTAGTGCTGATGAAGAAGAATAATTTTTTTGGGTAACACTACATAGTGAAGAATAAGGTTTTGTGGGGATGAAGGTGGATTTTTTATTTTTTGGTTTCTTGCTAAGTGGAAAATGACGAGTCAGGTTATATTCCTTTACCCTCACTGATATACCACAGTTCCTAAGGTTTTTCTAGGGATCATCTGAAGCTATTTTAGTAATATTCTGTTTACAAAATACTATACTAAAAACTTCTTTTGATGAGAAAAAACTGCTGTTTTCCACAAGTAATTTCAAGTTGTTTATTATACAAATACTTCCTTTTGAAATTACTATCCTAAAATAAAAATTGTGTTGTTGAATTCTTTCTCATAAAACAAGCAAGTCTGTTAGCTCTAGGCAGAGACATCAGCACAATTCAAGGGATAGTTTGTATTGCAGTGTGAGCCCAGTGGGGAGGACACTCTCAAGACACCAGGTTGAACTATAAAAAGCCATTGGCCAAAATCAGGAGGTATGGCAGGACCACATCTCATAAACATCGCTGAATTATCTGCACTCTGGAGCAAGAGGGCTGTACGCCACACAGGTGGTCTGTCTTCAGTACTGGCTGAAGTTTTTACTGATGGCAGCCATGTGAAGTAAAGTGATATGCGGAATAGTGTATCCAAACCAGGGAAGTCTGGTCTTGCCTCGAGATGGGTTTAAAAGCCTGGAGAGGGATATGTAAATGAAATGTGCAAATGCTGCTTCCTATGGACCCCTTGTATATTAGCATGGCTTCTGACAAGCTCTTGTAGCCTTTTGTTCTACTTTTATTTAGAACATTTCATATTGGAAACAAGATCAAAGTCCTAGAAAAGCTTCTTTGACTTTTTGTCAGATATCTTCTCAGATTACTCAACAGGAGATTATTTCCAAAGCAAATTTATTTTCCTTTACTCCTCTTTCTCTCTGGTTTATATTCCTCATGCTGATCCAGGAGTTGGGAGGCTGCAGCCATGCTCCCTTCCCAGGCTCTCCTGCCCGCTGTGGTGCTTGCACTCACAGCCCTTCAGGCCCTTGCCTCCGACACCTTCCTGGCAGCCGTCTACGAGCACGCCGTCATCCTGCCAGATCCCAGCGAGGAGCCCGTTCCTGAGGGCGCTGCTTTGGCCCTGATGAACAAAAACATGGATGTCTTGGAAGGGGCCATCAAGGAAGCTGCCCAGCAGGTATGAGGGATACCGTGAGGGTTGTCCCTCGGTGTTTTCTGCTCCTGCTGACCCTCCTGCTTGTCTGTTGGTGGGTGACCTTTCAACGGAGCCTGTCGTGACAGGGTGCCCGCATCATTGTGACTCCTGAAGATGGCATCTATGGCTGGCGATTCACAAGAGAGTCCATCTACCCCTACCTGGAGGATATCCCTGATCCGGTGGTGGATTGGATTCCCTGCACTGACCCCTTAAGGTGATTCCCTCTGCAGAGGTTTATGTGATTTCAACCTATTATCTCATGGAATCTTGAGTGGCTCGCACTAAATTTCTAAGAACTACTAATTCTTTAATCTATAAAAAATCACAAGTACTGTAGAAATTAGATGCATCAGAAAGAGTTCTTAATTAAATGGTGATGTAAATATGACAGATAAAAAGCACTGAGACAGCTTTACTTGCAAAAGGATAAAAATGAGGATGCTTTAGGCAAAATAATTACTTTAAAAACATATACAACTTAATTGATTCAGATCACTAGTGAAAACCTTCTGTAAGCGGATGCTAATTTATTATCATGTGAGATGCATAGATCAGACAAGCAGATTCAGTCATCAGTTCAGGTTTCTGAGTGATTTCTAAACAAAATTTCACAAAATGTTAATCTAGTTCTGAAAGAAATATCTTTTGGAAATCCAGCCACTTGCACAGTCTCCTGTATTACACAAGTGGTCCCAATGTGTGTCAGCTGGGGACACCAAAACAACTTAGACGTTCATGTACAAGCTAAGCTTTTATGTTGTCTTCTGAGACCTTATGAAGCTAGAATTCAGGAGTTCTCAGCTCTGTAAATGCTGTGTCCACTTTTTACTAAAGACAACAATTATTAAAAAAGGCTAAAATTGTCTTCTGAATCAGGGCTTAGAGCTGCTAGATAATTTGTTTTTAAGGTATTTAAGATTTATGTCTCTGTACTGATTTATTCTTGTCTTTGCTTTGTGAAGCTCTCCACATCTTTGTATGCATGTTAGCTGGGAACACTATCCACACAGAAAATGACATTGTAAAGGGTATAGGAAAGAGGAACATAGGGAGACCATTTTAAAGGATAAAAGAGACTGCCAATTTAAAAGTATGCTATGAACAGAGAAGAAAATGAACAGAAGCTATGATTTGATCTATTACATTTTCAGCATCTGGGGATGTGCAGTTAATGGAGTAGTAATTCTGAATGCATTTCTTCTACATGGGCACTGAAACTTCTAGAAGATTTTATTTTTCTTTCCACTAAAAATGCAATAGATTTGGTCCAGCCCCAGTGCAGGAACGACTCAGCTGCATGGCCAGAAATAACTCCATCTATGTGGTTGCCAATACCGGGGACAAGAAGCCGTGTGACTCCAGCGATCCCGACTGCCCCAGGGACAGGCACTACCACTACAACACAGATGTCGTCTTTGACGCACAGGGGAAACTGGTGGCTCGTTACCACAAGGTAAGGAGGTGCTTTAGCATTGACCTCTAATTTATTATCAGTAAATTATTCAGCTCTCTGGCACCAATTTCAGATGGTTGATACAATAATTTTACATTATTATAAAGTGACAACCAGTCAAGGATGATTTGGTAATCTTATGGCCAGAAGGAAAACCAAGCAATTGCTTGACCAAAGGCAAATTATTCCCAGGAGCAGTGCAGCTGCAGAGAGCATGCCAGCTGCCAAACACTTGAGCTACATTTATGATAGAAATGGTAAAGAAGCAGTGACAGACTTTTCCCTACTCAATGGACATTACCCTTTCCTTGATACATTCTTAGCCAACTTAGACAGTGCTTTCGCAGGGGAAGTCTTGGCCCTTGGTCTTGCAGTTTAGCAGCTAATACAGGATGGGCATTGCTTTCAGGAGGTAGATGAGGTACAGCCACCCCATTTGGGGGAAAGGGGGGGGAGGATCAGCTGGACGGATACAAACCAGCTGCTCCAGCCTGAATTCCTAGTTTTGTGTTAAAGCCTATCTCATAATCCTGCCTTAGTTTCAGTTTTTTAATATGTCATCTTCTTCACCTGCAGTACAATCTGTTTAGAGGTGAAACTCAGTTTAATTACCCGAAAGAGCCAGAAGCTGTCACCTTTGAGACTCCTTTTGGGAAGTTTGGCATTTTCACTTGCTTTGACATCCTTTTCTATGAGCCTGCCGTGGTCCTGGTGAGCAAAATGCAGGTGGACACCGTGCTCTTCCCAACAGCTTGGATGAATGTCCTGCCTTTTTTGACTGCCATTGAGTTTCACTCTGCCTGGGCTATGGGCATGGGTGTTAATTTACTTTCAGCAAATACTCACAACATCAGCATGTCAATGACAGGTGAGTTGCATTCAGGAACAGGGAAATTGTTCCCAGATTCAGAAGCAGGCAGAAATGTTTTAGACATAGTGAAGTCTCTGAAGAACAGTGTTTTAATTGGACTAAAGATCTCTGTGATTTAGTACTGAATGTAACAAACAACTTCAGTTAAGAAAATGTTGAATGTTCTGAAAAGGGTAAAAAATAGAAAGCCCATGACATTAAGTTTTGTACATCACGTTAAAGTGAAATTTTATTTCAAAAATAGCACAAGATTTCACTTAAATTTTCAGTCTCTCATCTAGAGGCAGCATTTTCTGTTTAAAATTCTATCAACAGTTAAATGGAGAAAAATTTTTTAATCAGAACATAATAGTATAAAACCAAAAGAAGGATTCCTCTTGTATACTGAATAAACCATTCTCTTTTTTTTGCATGGCTGCTGAAGACTTAGAGATATTTTGTTTTGCTCTGCTCTGCATATATATTTACTGCCTTTTTTTTCCTCTTAACTGAGAAAAGGAGGTAGCTGCATCTATTACTCTCCCCTGAAGCAAAGTGAAAACTACAAAGGAACATTTTTGTCTGCCCTAAACAGACTGAGCCTAGTTTAGGCCACAGGTCTGTGTTTTCTTCAGTGAAACATAATATGAAACCACATGATTGACTCCTATGTCAAATATGCCACTCTGAGAGCTATGATTTATTTTTAAATTATCCTAAGTTTTAACACTAGGATGGGTATTTTAGCTGTTCTGTGCTTTAAAATTATATCAGAACTCTCAGTAACATGTTGAATGAAAAGAGTATCACTGAAAACTGGTGCCAGTGTGGTGTGGGGGGTGGCTGGTGCCCTGTGCTGTGTGGTGCTGGCTGACAGAGGGCTGGTCGTGTCCTTGGCAGGCAGTGGGCTGTTCACTCCAGAAGGACCTGCCGCCTACCACTACGACAGTGCCACCGAGGAGGGACGTCTCCTGCTAGCAGAGTTGAGGACACACCCCCGTCTTTCCCCTACCTACCCTCCTGCCATCAACTGGAGTTTGTATGCCACAAGCATCAAGAAGTTTCCTGGAGGAAACGACACTTTCTCGGGAGCTGTCCGGAAGGATATATTCACTTTCAGTGAACTCAGGCACAAGGATGGAAATTACACTGTTTGCCAAGGCGACCTTTGCTGTCATCTGGTCTACCAGATGTCAAACAAGAGCCAAGATGAAGTTTATGTCCTAGGTGCATTTGATGGGCTTCATGGTTCTGTCATAAAATACCATTGGCAGGTAATTGCACTTCTAGAGGTGAGTGTGGCCACATGCCAACCACCTAAAAACATTTGTCCATTACTACATCCTGGAAACTTTTTTTGCTATCAAATCCAGCTTGTGGTAGCTGAAAGCTTAGTGGTGTTTTGCCTTCTGTCTCTTCCTCCCCTTAGATCTGCAGTCTGCTCAAGTGTCCAAGCACAAACCTGAGCACATGTGGGCAGCCCGTGGAGATGGCTCAGACCAAGTTTGAGATGTTCTCCCTCAGCGGCACGTTTGACACCAGCTATGTCTTCCCAGAGGTGTTGTACAGCGGGGTGCAGCTGGCCCCCGGGGAGTTTGAGGTAACGGGACACCCTGTAGCTGTTTGTTGCAAGGCTTTTCACGCTGTGGCGCTGAAAACAGATCTGGCAGCCAAGTCCCATCTGAGAACCCTTGGTTCTGCAGACTGTAATCCAAGGGGACAGATTGAAACAGGTGGATTGCATCAATCCTTACTGTTGAGAACATACCGGTCCTGGAGCTGAAAATCTCTTCACTTCTTTCTTTAGCACATCTGCCTTCCCACTTCAGGTCAGATGAATAAACATAGCTGTGAATAAACACAGATGAATAAACCATAGCTTTTAAGGAACAATTTTCTACAGGTTGCTCATGATGGGCCTGTTAGGAGAAAAAGAAATAAAATACTCTGAGAAATTGTCTAAACAAGAAAAATTACTTAGAAGTATCATGTATAAGAGCAGAGACTCTATGCAATTAAGAATGTTTAAAGTGGTTTTTAAGAGGTTTGTGGGGGTTTTTTTGGTTTTTTTTTTTTTATTTGGAGGTTCATCTTTTATTTTTGCCAAAAAGATGTTTTCATTCATAAACCTTACATTAGTTTTATGCAATAGGCTAGGTGAAATCCTAATTGTTTTGGAAGGAGTAATTAACAGCTTACAAGAGACAATGAAGACAGTGAGAAAAAACAGAAACATTTTAGGGGAAACAAGGCTGATCTTTTTACAAAGTAGAAAAATGAAAAGCATCGTTCACCCCTTCATACTTGTTTTTTGAATGAGACTTCTGTAAAAATAGGGGCATCAAAGAATTTATTGGTATGTTAAAACTATGATCGTGGTCCAATTTTAAAACAATAGATTGTATTTTCTTAACAAATATTCGCTTACCTTTTGTCACCAAGGCAAAAAAAAAAGTTGTTACAGTTGGTGAACAGTGATTTGAAATTGATATGTAAAAAGTAACTAAGAAGAGCTACATATGGCCAGTAGCTTGAAGTTCTCTATTTCTATCTGAAAATTGTTTTGGGGTCTACAAATCAAAAAATGTTTCAAATATGTCCTAGATGTACACATAACCTTCGTTGTCTTATATGAGTAACTAAAGAGAATCTAACAAATTATTTATTATCACTCTCACCTTCTTATGAGGTGGAGAAAACTATCTTTTTTTCCAAAGATTGAGGAATGTTTAAAGGACTCCTGTGTCCAAGGAAAGGTGGGAAGGCTGTAATGGGGAGGCTATGGCAGAGCCAGAGAGCATTCTGTTTTCTTTCACTATCATGACTGTTTTTTAAAAGTGTTGCATCAAAATATTCAGCATCTAAGGTCTGTTCTTTCTGCACTGTGCAATATGGCTACTCTGTTAGTTGACTATTAGTGCCATTGTTTCTCTTTTCCACCAGGTGCTACGTGATGGGCGCTTGAAAAGCAAACATAGCACGTCGGAGCCGCTCATAACAGCGACGCTTTTTGGAAGGCTTTATGAAAAGGACCAGCCACATCCTCTGCGAATTTCCCCATAAAGTATCTCCTTAGGAGTTACTCACTCACCAGAGACAGGAGCAGAATCTCCTTCTGAGCTGTAGCAGTTACCCTGTATGATTCCTCTTTTGCAATATTTACCTTCTGCTCAGCAGCTGTGGCAGTTGGGCTTATTTGGGAGAAAGTGATGTGTTCACTCTGCTGTGCATGCCTTTTTAACAGTGCTTGAGCCAGTGCACTTATTTTTTAGTATGCATGATCTGTCACATGAACCTTTTAATCAGAAATTTTGTTTTCCCCAAGATATCATATAGATTTCTAGGACTGCAGTAGAAAGAAAACTGATACCAAAATCTATGAAATGTGCTTTGTCATTTCATTGGAGAATAAATTTTCTTCAATAAAGCCTTTTTGGCCCTTTTGCCCGCTTCCTCTTTTTCAGACTGTATAATCATTAAGTTTCTGCATTTTTCAGCCTTACAGCCCAATCAACAGGGCCTCCTTAACACTCAATGAGCCTTGGCCCAATTCTGACCAAGGTACTCTACAGTAGAGAGAAAATCAGATTTGAAATTATCTTAGGCGTAATGTTAGTCAGAGAAATTGGGTCTGGCTAAGGCCATAAAGCACATCCAGTTCTGCAGTCTTTCTGGTCTCACACCTCTTTGTACATGGCAGATGGATGTTTGGTCCAGTGTACTTCACATCCAACTTACCATATAAACACCTCCAACACCTTCTCCTGGGTATATGGATAATTTCTTCAAAACTGTTAAGATATATGAAATAGGCAATCTTTTAGCACCTGAAACACATTTCACCCTATAGCATGAGAAGTAGGTCTTGTTTTGGATTTCTAGCAATGATATATCAAACTTGGCAGCCCTGGGCCTCATTTCTATCTATCATGTTATGGAGCAAAGATGCAAACAAAAAAAAGCTTTGTTTGCATCAAATATGCCTTGGAATGGTCTCTGCCTCCACATTTATGCCATAGCATTTTACATCTACTGCCATTCTTACAGCCTGCACGAGAGTTAAGCACTGAGCTGTGCTAAATATGGCATGTAAGAAACACTCTGTGGCTTCCCACCCCCCACACACCTACATATGTTATCCAGAAGTTGTTGAAAACACATAATATCTGTTTTTCCCCATGCTGCAGCTTCTCAGCATGCAACTTCAGGGGCTCTTTTGGGGAGGTTTTTCTTCCTGGAAATAAAATAGCTGAACTTGCACTCAGTGGGGGAACTGTACCACTTGGAAGCAGTTACTCAAAACAGACAGGGATTCTAAGTCGTACTTCCTGGTTCCTTGTTCAGCACCTCACAACTGAACACAAAAATCT
The DNA here is from genome assembly GCA_013396955.1 of Regulus satrapa. Lineage (NCBI taxonomy): Eukaryota > Metazoa > Chordata > Aves > Passeriformes > Regulidae > Regulus > Regulus satrapa. The sequence continues at coordinate 266,869 of VWZN01001951.1, forward strand.
CTCACATATTGCTTGCTGGTATTTCTGAAGTTCTGGGTACTTCCCAGGTACATGCAGAGCTGACTGTCTTGGGTTATCAGAGCTCGACACAGGTAGGATACAACTAATATGGCTAGTTAAATATAGGATCTCAGGAAAGGACTCTCTTATCTCATCCGTTAGCAGTGCAGATTCTTGGAAAATTACACTAAAAGTGAATTTGAAGAATGGCTGACCTGCAGTTTTTGAGATGTGCTGCACAACTTTCCTCTCCCTTGAGAGGGTTCTAAGGGTGTCATACAATGAACCACTGAGGGGTTTATTAAGCCCTTTCCCAGTTCTGATGACAAAGCAAGAGTTTGGACAAGCAGAGGAGGAAGTTTCATGGACTGTTGCAGCAGGCTCAGAATAGCTCCATCGTTTCAATACAAAAGAACCACAAACCCTGCTTTTGGGAGAGAATTCCCTGAAGGGGTTGCAAAAATCAACCAGATCTTCACCTCACTTGTGACTGGTGGTCACAAGTGACTAGACAAAGTTCAGTTTAAGGAAATGTGAGGTTTTGTAATAGAAAGAAATTTCCAATGATGCAAATTACAGAAACATTCAGCATAGAGAAACAGAGAGGCAATAAACGTCCAATGCAACAAATGGCATTTATTTTTAACAACAGCAGTATTTACTGACTCTGGGGCAGATGTGTCAGAGTAGAAAATTCAAATTAATTTATAAGCAATTCACGTCAATAACCCCAGCCCAAAAGCAACTACAAATGGTATCTTAATGAGACCCATCCCTCTCTGAGCTGGAAAAGTGTGCTCTTCATACATCAATATTTCTTCCTTTCACCTTGATGCTGGCCAAAGCAAACAAGACCCACCTGTCCACAGTGTTTCTAACCACACAAAAAGAAAAATAAGTTCATAATAGATTGTATTGATGCAAGACTTCAGAGGAAGGTAGAAAAATTGTCCACTTAAACAAATATGTTACAAACCTTGCAGCTAACTTAAGTAAAACTGGTAACAATTTTGGGGAAACCTTGAGTAAAATTGAATGTACTTTATTTTACATACTGAATTAAAGTAAGGAGTCTGTGGGGAAAAAAAAATAGAGAAACAAAATCTTCATAATCTGGAATTTCAAAGAGAGAAGTACTCTTCATCCATACCCTTGCACATATATTTAAGTTATCATGACCTCAAGTTATGCATGAAATAATGTGGTACATTGAGTAGAATCAGAGGTTGTGAAACTTTTAGACCAAGTATAAGTTTATGAACAAGTCTTATTATCATGGGTGAATTACTGACAGTATGGGACACCATTCCTAGATAATTGAATCAGTGCGGGTATAGTGAGTGACAGAATGACAATGACCTGAATTTGAACTGCAGAATTTCTAATTAGCCAACAATTGAATTACAATCCCACTGCATCCAAACAGTGTTTGTAATGCCACTCTCCTCAATCAGGGCAAAAAAGTTGAAAAAGAAAAATAATTTGCGTAGGTCAATAAAAAGAGCAGCATTAATTATAAGGTTTTCCACAGCTAATACAGGAATGCTTCTCTGTGGCTTGTGATGAACCACAAGATATAATAGAGGCCCAGCAGAGAAATAATCATAGTACACCTTCTATATGTACCTTCTAAAAATTAACCTGTTAACACTGTAGACAACCACCACTTCCTACTAAAGCCACAGATGAGCATGACAACATTACCATGGGTTGTCTGTCTGTGAATCAGACACAGCTGACTGGTGAAACAGAAACTTTGCATACTGACAACACGATGTTATTTTCTCTTTCAGTCTGGAAAATAAAGTGAATTAGCAGCTGTAAAAGTATTAAACTATTTATTGTAGCCACTCATAAAGTTTCAAGGGAAATATTCCATTTTCTGTTCAGATATTCTCATGGCAGGTGGGAATTTCTGCTACAAATATGTACGGTATAGGAAATGCATTTGAACTACGATTTTAACTTTGTCTATCAATCTTCATTTGCTGCTTCTAATGTTACAGTTAATTGTTGAACTCATAGTCTGGACGTTGTGATAACGTCAAGATGCAAAATTAGCAAGGAGTATACCAAGCAGGGATAGATTTTAATGTCAGACATATAGTCAGTCTTTAGGAAATCCCCTTTCAGAAAAAAAGGGAGAATGAATATTTGCATACAGTTTGTCTCCCAGCTTATATACTGCAAGACATAATAACATAAAACTAAAAAAAAATTGAATACCTTTGAGATAGCCTTCAAGAACAAGTGATGACTTTTGTAACAACAGTTTTGAACATTTACTTCTAAATGAGTGTTAGGAGTATGACACACTTGAATTTATTGAAGTCAAGTGCATGGAAACATTAAGGTCAGTTTTTGCAAGATGGTTATTTTTCTATTCTGCAATTCACCTTGATGTGTTTTCCAACCATCTGAGATTGTTTTTGTACTCTGAAAAAAGGTCTCTTCTGTTCTAGTTTTAGGAGTCTCTACAGAAAATTCATTTGGCAGCGGGGGTGGGGGGGAGAAGGGGTGATTCAGTGAAGACTTTTTTGTCAAACTAATGGATGAGTTTGGAAAAAGTCTAAGATATATTCTGCAACATCTATGAAATTCTTGGACAAAATATAATACTGACAGACAGTTCCCATTAAGTTGAGCAAAGAAAGTGCAGTGAACTCTAGGCCTGTGCTATTGCCATGTTACTTACAGACTCCCTAGGGTACACTCTCCCACAGTTTTAAGAGACCCTCCTAAGTTTTTCACATAGCATTTATTCTTGAGCTGGCCAAGTGCTGCTATATGATACCTAAAGCTCTCCCTTCCTTTCATTTTGTCTCCACTAAGAGCCAGAAATCTTGACTTAATACTCTTTTCATTCAGGTCTGAATCAGGGCAGTGACTTTGCTATACTACCACTAAAATCAGTGGTGGTTACATCAGTTTACATCTAATATTGTGCATCTGCAGAAACGGAGCTGTTCTACATTTAGCTTTGAACTCAAACAGTCATAATCTGTGGTTTTTTCAGTTCCCTGTGCAAAGAGGATCTCAACTTTACTGGATTTAGTTGTGGTTGGAAGTCATCAACTCTGCCCCAGAGAGTTCAGAGATAGTGACTGATATAGCTCCCATCCAGATAAAAGTTAGGTGCACTGACCCTGTGAAATTCCCAGTACCTTAGTTTTCCACCCAGCTGACAAAGTGTACAAAAACTGATGAAAAAAATTTACAAACCTTTCTTTTTTTCCCACCCTCTTCTTGATAAGTGGTTGTCTTCTCCAATTTTTTCAGAGACATTTTTATGCCAAGCTGCCTGCAATAGCTACCATAAAAAATGGTAAAAACACATTGTAATTCATTCTTGGGAACATTCTTTTTAAAAGAAGGATTATTCTTGACTAAGAAGAAAAGAAATATATCTGACGCTGAGATACGGGAAGGAAGAGCAAACTGTGAAAACATGGTCATTCATAGGTAATGAGGGACTTCCTGGTAGCTAGGTTCAAAGACACAAAGCTTTTGGCAGGTGTGAGTAAAAAAAAAAAGTGTGGTCTTTTCATAACTAGCTCTGCCTTAAGGGTATCAGATGGCTGTGTGTATGAGGATTGTGTATATATAAAAGCTTAAGTTGAATCAATCATCATTACCTAGCAACAGACTTAAACATTTATTTTGTTGGAGAGTTTATGAGACTGTCTTCAATGCTAAACCAGGCCTTTTAGTTGTTTATTCATGTTAACATTAACCTCTGTTTGCAGGAATTCTTCCAAATTCAGCATTAGACTAATCAAAAACAGAAACCTCTTGTACTTGAGGGTTGTGTAAACTTAATGTAACCACTCCTGTATTTTGACAAGAGAATCTTACAATGCCAGGTTTTTTTTCTTCTTTTGTTATAGATTGTTGTCCCTTCTGTCACCAAGGATGTGACCTGTATTCCTCCTCCCTGATTTGCCAAGGCTCATCATTAGATCTTGATGACTTAAAAACACTTACAAGTGGAAGGGAGAATTGGTAAAAATTACAGATAAGAAGAAATTGGACTACAGGGGGTAAAAAAGGGAGGGAAGGAGTAGAAGAGAGGCACTTTCTCTTCACCAGTTCTCACCTGCATGAACAAAAAGTTATGCAAGCTGGTAAGGGAGCATTTAAACAGCTGAACCTCCTGTTGCCATCCGTCCCCTCTCAGTGTCATGGGTATTGGGAAGAGCTAGCTAGTCAGTGAGAACTTGATAACAAGTCACAAATCAAGTTCAAATCTACTTCAGTGCATCCCTTACCTCTTCTTCAGTGGCCTGATATTCAGTAGACATACAGCACCTACTGACAAGATAAATAATGCTTTTCTGGTAAAAAAAAAATGGGCTGACCAGGCATGTCTTTCTGAGCAGAGGATCAGTAAGAAAGGGCACAGCCTCTGGCACTGCTAATTTCTGCACTAATTGTATTGCTGTTTCTGCAGTGTTATGATAACACTGATGTTCATGTACAGCACCGCCAGTTCCTGCAGCAAGAAATGACTGCAGAAGCAAAAGATGGCCCTGGCAGATTGCCCCCTTAAAAATGACCCATAGTGCATTAGGATTGGGATCTGCAGCCTGTTGGGCTTGCAAATGGACTACTAGAAACAGTCAGATTCAATAGTTCTGGGAACATAGCATGTGTCTACTGTAGTCAAATCCTGAATTTGTGAAAAGAACAGCAAACAGTCCATGAGAAGGCAAGCTAGAGGACATAATTTATTGACACAGAAATCTTTATTAGCAAATTTAGCTCTCTGGCTTCCAGTAGACTTCCAGTCCAGAATGTGACATTTCAAGGCTTCCATTTCACCATGAGTTGTCCTTCTTGTTCAGCCTTATGTCCTTTGTGTCACCTTGCCATGGCATTCTTTCCTAAGTCCCAAGCTTGTCCCAACCCCAAATACCCAGGGGAGAAGTTGCAGCCTGAGCCACACAGGTCCCACTACAAGCTCAGAGAAACCTCTGGGGAGCAGGAGCTGAAAGGCCTGGCTCCCTACCAATGCAGCCACCAGCTGACACACACAAACTGACCCAAAGTGGGTCAATTATTTTCTCAGGGGTTACTTTTTTTGTGGAAGGATGCTCCTTCTCTTGATCCACAGCAATACTAAAACAATTGTTTGAAGATGAGGGATGCTCTCAGTGAGCTGCAGGTATAGTTCTCTGGTATGGTAAAAGTATATAAATAGGAAAGCAACATCTCTGAAATCCCTGCTACAAAGCATATCATATAAACGAAACGCCTAAGCATCATAAATAAACAGCTGGCATTTTTTATTAGAAGGAAACAATATCTTTTAATCAGTCTTGTTGTCAGACACTGTCAAAATACTGTGCTTAGAGTTTTTGGAAAATATCCAGTCTGGGATAGGCAAATATATAGCTGAAAGTGTTAAAGTTTGTCAACATCACATAAAACTGAAAGGAGGATGTGAAATATTGGGCAATCTCAAAAACAGTTCAGTGCTATTAGCTCCAGCTGTTCCTTGACCACAATAAACACTTCCTTCACTTTGCATCATTTTCTTAAATGAATGAAGCCTGGCTTTAGCTTACTTCAAAATAATTCATCTTTGCTTATGCTAGTGGCTTGTGTCAGAACAGATTTATTACATGCTTATCTTTTCTGGATATTAAACATTTACGTCATCCTGTTGATGAGATTTTCCCGGCAGGCTGTGAACCAGTCAGACCAAGCATGCAGCCACTTAGTTGGGAGAATGGGTGTGGGGTGAGTCAGTGCCACGCTGTATCTGCAGCCTGCACGCGTTGGTGATGAGGAAGTGACTCCTGTGCCATATCATCCCCGAGTCATGCAGTCCGGAGTACGGTGAGCTGCTAACGTGCTAGTCTGGGATATAATTTGCTTTCAAAGATTAATCTCCTACAGATAACAGTTGCTACTCTGCACAGTTCTTTCTGTAGTGAGCAGCAATAGTACCAACAGCAGTATGTATGATTTAAAGTATGATTTAAAAAGCCATTCATTCCCAATGGCTGAAAGAGAAGCGCAGCTAGGGGACAAAGCTCTTTTCACACACGGCTATGAATTCAGAGTAAGGCTTTTCCTTTCTGTGAAATTATTAGAGGGCCATAAGGATGCAGAATGGGATCGTATCTTTTCACCATTCAGTGCCTCCCTCCTCTGTGTTTGCCTTCTTTTTGGAGATGGTGTTCAGAGGCCAGCGACGATCAACAAAGCAGCTACACTCAGTAACTGCAGCTCGTTCCTGTTGGGTTGATGGGTGCAGAGAAGCACTGGCAAAGCACAGGGACCTGCCCCTGCTGTGCCTTTGCTCTGTGCAGTGGCTGCAAGGATTCACTTGCCCTGCTGGAGTGAAATGCAAGGGGCTGCTCCAGCCCTCAGGAGCCCTGAGAGAAGCTTTTGCTGCAGAGCAGGGGCAATAGACCCTATTATGGCATTACTTAACCAAAATGACCAAATAGGTAGAATCCCTCACCCTGTGCAGAGATTGTTTCTTGGCTTTTGATGGATGTGTTTTGATTTGCTATTAAAGCATTACTTTCTTGGAATATCTTACTCCTCTGTGCCTTTCAGAGATTTGCATTTATGTTGTAGTTTGGATTTATAGTCCTTATCCTAAGCACTATATTTGCAGAAAGAGCACAAACAGTGCATTACTCTGTATAAACAGCTGGCTTTACTTGGCAAGGAAAAGTGATGTTTTCCACTGAAAACTAGGAGTAAAAACCATGGGAAAAAGTATACAGCTTAATAATTTCATCTATTTTCCAAGTTCCTCTGGTAGAAATCTGGGTTAATTTCAGACTGACTTCAGTGGAATTGCACCAGGTTTGAAGAAGTAGCATTCAAATTAGTACTTGCCAGATCTTCTTGTTTAACCCCTATAATGAAATATTTATTTTGTACTAATAGCTTATTGGGAATTTGGACATTTCCCTCTAGATTTCAGGCATATGAATGGAAACATAGGAAGATTTTTTTTCCTTAAAATATTGTGGTGGGGTTTTGGGGGGCTTTTTTTTGTGTGTGTGTGTGTTTGTGTGTGTGTGTGTGTGTGTTTGGGGTTTTTGTGGGTGGGTTTTTTTTTGGTTTTTGTTTGTTTTTGTTATTTGCTTCTTTTTTCTGCTGAGAACTACATAAAAGGTGAGTGGAGTTATTCACTTTCAAAACTCCTCTTCAGCCACAGGGTCACCTTACAATCTCCAGTATTCGTAAATCTATGATTCCCCTAACAGTGAAACAGTTTTTAAAAGGAACTGTGTGAAAATGAGAAACTTTCTGCTGATTGACCAAACAGTACCCACAAAAATGCAAGCTAAATTAATCACAGTAGAAACCAGTGCTTTCCTGACATTTTTTTCAGAGTAACAGTTCTCATTCTCAAGTATTTTTTCTGTTCCTTCCCATTTCCAGTGTCTCTTCCACAGTTTTGTGTAAGGACGTGATAACTTTTCAACACACTTTTCAAATAGTTTTGATGTCTGACAAAAGGGATATTTCCATTCCCTTCTGTGCTGTTTTCCATTTTAATTACTTTATGGTTTAAAGATAAACAAACAAGGAGAGTAGATGACCCACAGTATTCTAGACATTGTACATCTCTCTTTCTTGGTTTTTCCAAACTCTGAAAACTACTTATTGCAGAAATATAATTTTATTGTAGGGGAAAAAAAAAAGCCACAGCAGCAACTTTGTAGAATTTTTTTTTAAACTTTGAATTATTATGTATAACTGCTTTACTATACCACAGATTCAAAAGACTGATAAACACTGACAATTTTTAAGTGCTTTCAGTTCTTACAAAACCAGAGTTGGACATGTTTCTCTTTGATATTTTAAGTAGCAGGTCTGAGAATATTTTTGTGATCCACATCAGCAGTAAGACACAAGAGAATGCCTGTTTGAAGCATCTGCACCAACAGAGTGAAAGCTTGCTACCACATTGTTCCATCTCACTCTAAATTAGTTGACAATTTGGCCTGCTTAATTACTGAACTGTCTTGATGTATCAAAATCTCCTGCTTTACTTTCGATTCAGCCAACACACCCTTAAACACCACCATGCTCACAGAGGCAGACCTGCTCAGGGCACGGGAAGGCTCACCAGTCCCAGAGGCTCCCCCAGAAGTTTGCAGCTTGCTGCCAGGGAGTTCCCTCTGGAAAAAATACTTAAAGCAGAGCTGCCATTCCAGAAAATTCCCTTTAGTTTTGGCCATGTATACTCAAGGGAGAGGGCATGGAGCGTGGCAGGAGAGCACTGTGTGCATGCACAGTTGGCCTTGAACTGAGCTCCCACAATGAGCTGGCTGCCAGTCCTCTTTATAACAATGAATTGTACAGAGAGACAGAACATGGGTTTGTTCCCCTAAATGTTGCCTTCCTAGAAAATGTATGTGTGTCAAGACAGTAATTACCAAGGCCTAAACCTTCACTCCTCAAAGAGAAGTGCCTGGCTCTGAGGAAGCACACAGCATCTCAAAAGGGTGAAGGCCTCTTCCACACACCAGTATTTGGGACCTAGTATGTCTTTTTCACTTTTCCCCAGCTCTGAAGAATCGGACCTGACTCTTCTCTACATATCCTCTCAACACTCTCTAGTGTTTTTTCTCTCAGCCTGATGGTTTTCTGCACTTTTTTTTAGTTGCCAAACTCTCTTGCTATAGCAAAGAGAACGTTGTAGTGCAAAACTCCAGTCTGTCTATGAGAGCAGCCTCAAAAAACCCAAAAAACAAAACAAATTAGTTGTATGCACCCATTTTTTAATTTTTTTTTTGTGCACATAACATAATAAAGTAGCTAACCCAAAGAATTTGCCAGAAGTAGTATCTTAACTCACCTTGTTGCATATGCCCTTGAGGCACCCAGTTTAGGTGGGCTTTAGCTGGTGGTCATCACAATAATGCTCTTTTACATTCAGTGGTATCACTGTTTTAAAAGGCTGCATGGTCCTTTGTGGAACAAAAAATTGATGCTTCTCATCCATGACTCTGGTACAGCCAATAACAGGTGTTTACTTTAGACACTTTTTCAACAGTTGTATCTTGCAAATAGCTGTTAACTGGTGAGCTGCTAGATTAAACCTGTTTGTTCAGCAATCATAACTAGGCTGGTAAATACACAACGTATCACTCTGTCAACATTATGCCTTTCCAAGGAAGTCTTGCATACTGCTGTAACCAATCTATATTTACGTACTTTGCTATATTTTAAAAGCTTACAGGAGGTAGACTACATGCTGTCTTTTGTTCTTCGCTTAGATAATACTGGGCCGCTCACAATATGACCATAACATTTAATCAAACAAGTAAACATACTTCAAATCAATTCAATTTGCCTATAAATAAGGCCCATTAAACAAGTGTGAGTGCTACAGCCATGATTTTTGTTCTCAACGTGGGTGAAAAAATAAACAGCTTGAGCCACTATTCACATCAACAGCTGCTACTGAGTCCAACAGCCCAGAATGTTGTTCATCACAGCAGCATCCCCCAGTAGTACACAGGGGTTCCTGGACGCTCCTCCAGCTGTGGATTAAAAGCCTGTTCTATCAAAATTTGTCTTACCCAGAACTGTAATGGTAGTGAAAAGAACCATATGCCTTTTGAGATGGTCTTTGAAAGGAAGAAGTGCCACTCAACCAGCAGAAAACAAATGAGTTTCAACAACAGATTTCTACCCAGCATGAAGTGACAAAGGTAAGAGAATAGGTTTTAAGAGTATGCTTCTTTATATTTCCATTTTATTACATTTTAACCTTTGTAACTATATATGGTAGGAAGACATTCTGCTTTCTTCTTGAAAACTTCTCAAGAGTTCAGCTCACTTGAAGAGTTTGCCACATGTGTTTTAATTTATTTAGTTTCCATGTAATGCAAAGCCACACAGTTGATCTCCATTTGCTCCATCCTTTGGCTGGAGTTTCTACTTTTTTTTTAATTAAAAAAANTTTCTAATAATGTCTAGTAGATACAATTAAATGGGTATTTAATTATTTTTACTGTGAAAATTGAAAATTTGAGTTAATAAATATTCATCTGGCTGTGCTTTCTCTGCCTTGGGTGTAAATGTGCTAAAAGAAGGAATGACAGACTAACATGAAGAGGCTGACAAAATGGAAGGAAAAGTATATGAGGTGATAATTAAAATGAGGTGAAAAAAAGCAGTGATGATGTTAAATATTAGTAGGCTGAAAAAAGGGGAAATAAAAAGCACCCCAAAGAGTACATAAATAGACTCCATATCCCCAAAGCAAGTGGCTTAAATCAGTACTGGCTGAATTGCCATGCCAGTATTTTTCTGTACCGTGATGATAGTGCTACTGAACAGCATATGCTAATGATCTCTATTTTTCACAATAACACCATCTTTCTGTTATTAAAAAGAAAACCAGATTTTTAAAAAAATCAATAATGCTTGCCAAGTGCTTAAGTACTTTCATTAAAAGTTTTCATAAAAAGAGTGACTTTCATAAAAAGAGTAAAAGAGACATTCTACTGCCTACACAAAAGGATAGCAATATTTGTGTCCTGAGATGCAAACTAAACCTATGTTCTGAAAATGTTTCTCTCCGTGTTTTTGCCTTAGCTAAAAAATAGATTAATATAATCAATACTCATAGTAATGCTAAACTACTAACACTGAAAAAAACTAGTGCTCAACTGAAAAAAACATTTGCTTACACAGCAGATAATGCTTTAGATTAGTCAGATTCTTCCATTTTATTTTGTCAGCAAAAGGGCAGAAAAGTTTTTTTTTCTTCTCTTAGATCTTTTCTATGCATCTCTATTTACAGCTAAAGCCAGCAAGGATTTTCCAATAAAATTTGATCTGTCCAATCATCCCTATCAGCATGGGGTGGAGGAGAGGTCATGCATGGACTCCTCAGTTTTAGCCCTCTGTTTTAGACTTGTAGGTTTTAGACATATGTATCCAAAAGAAGTTGAGGGAGCTTCAGAATTTCAGATACTGATTTCAAGAGCAAAATGGAGATACAGAACTCCAGCCAATATTGATGGAGAAGACTAGGACTGAAAACAGAAACAGGAAATACTGAAAAGGGCTCCTCATCTGCCCCCTGGATAAGGCAGTACCCAGTGCAGACCTCTGAGTCACTGCTGTCCTGGTGTGAGGACACCCCTTATGCAGTTTATTTCATCAAAGGAGATTCCCATTTCCAGGGAAGTCAGGTGATAAAAGTGTCATTCTGCTAAATGTAATTACAAAATACTTTAATCCTTCATAAATAATGAAATGTGAATTTGCTACACATCCAACCAAATGAAGGTGTTTACAATACCCTTTTATCTTCCTCTCTGCAGCTCTTCCCATCTAGAAAATGAAAAATCAGTCGTAAACGTACCTTGGAATTAGGAAAAACAGTACCTGTGCTGCATACCTATGTGGATTTGAGACCCCAGTAAGGATGCAATTGTGCTGTGAATCTGTAAATGGCTCTTGCATAAGGAGCAGCTGGTCAAACAGTACCCGTATTTCCATGTACACCTTCATGGTTTGCATTATTCTGGCCACAGTGGTTGGAAATCTGACAGTTATCATCTCAGTATCACATTTCAAGCAGCTCCACACGCCTACGAATTTCCTGATACTTTCAATGGCTACCGTAGACTTCCTGCTGGGATTCTTCATCATGCCTTGCAGTATGGTGCGCTCTGTTGAGCACTGCTGGTATTTTGGGGAGTTCTTCTGCAAGATCCACACAAGCATGGACATTATGCTGAGCACAGCTTCTATCTTCCATCTTTCCTTCATATCCATTGACCGTTACTATGCTGTGTGTGACCCTTTAAGATACAGATCAAAGATAAATACTTTGGTCATCGTGGTCATGGTGTGTATAAGCTGGATGGTCCCCGCTGCTTTTGCTTTTGCAATGATCTTTCTAGACCTAAACTTGAGAGGGGCAGAAAAGATTTATAATCATGTCCACTGTGCAGGAGGATGCTTTCTCATTTTTAGTGAAACTTCAGGTATTGTGGCCTCCACAGTGTCTTTTTACATCCCTGGATTTGTGATGCTGTACATCTATAGGAAAATATACTCTGTAGCCAAGAAGCAGGCAAGATCCATCGATGCAATTAGCAGAAAAAAAATGCAATTTGAAATGAAGCACCGCATTTCATTCTGCAGAGAAAAGAAAGCTGCTAAGACTTTAGGCATCATAATGGGAGTGTTTCTCATTTGCTGGACTCCATTCTTCTTCTTTACAGCTACCAATCCATTTATGAATTATGTGATACCACCTGTTCTCATTGATGCTTTGGTTTGGTTTGGCTATTTAAATTCTACACTTAACCCAATTGTTTATGCATTTTTTTACATGTGGTTTCGCAGGGCATTGAAGATTATCCTGTTCGGAAAAGTTTTTCAACAGGACTCTTCCAGGACTCATTTGTTTTCAGACTAACATGCTTCATGTGGTTGGATTCATGGCCTTGAACTTTTGCCTGGAGGCTAAACTTCCAGATGTAAGAGCTGTGAAGGAAGGAAACACCTATTTGTTTTCTTATTTATGAAATTTTGTTCAAACAGATAAGCAATCATTGTGCTTTACATAGTATTTCATTCCAGATTGGGTTTTGTACGTGGTGTTTTGATTATATCTATTTATTTGCAATGCACAGAAGAGCAAGAGTTCAATTTAAAAATTTTTTAGCAGTTTATATCCCTGATCTTCATAATTAAAGACTATTCTGATGCAACAGATTAATTTTTTGAACAAGGTGTGTTTATATTACAATATTAGTGTTTATTTGTGTTGTCCTCTAGAAAGAGCAGAAAAACCTTTTCCTTTTAATTTCTTGGCATCCTTGTCTTATAATCCAAAGCTCTCTAAGTTTTGTCCTTGCCCTTCTGTATGTGTGCAGAGCTCAAAACAGACCAATAACCAGCCATACCAGCAAACTCCATGGAGGGAAGGTGAGGGAGAGAAAAGTTGTGCTGCTCTTTCTGTTTCCATTTCAACTAATATTTGTCACTTATGAGTTCATCACTTAAAGGATTTGCTGCTTAATGAGATCAAAAGCATATTTAACAACATCAAAGACAAGAAAAAATATGAAGTATGAAGAGAAAAGCAATTGCAAAAAAAGCTGCATTGCACCTGAAAATGCCAGATGTCTATCTAATGAATGTTTAGACATAAAACATTATTTGTTACTTTTCATCTTAGAGATTTTTTTTTTTTTCTAGAAGTTTGAACATATTGTTATTTTGTCTCCTGGAAATGCTATAAGAGCTTTCAAGGAAGGCATATAGAGAATTGTGAACTCAGCTGGATTATGAAGGAACGGTACTGGGAGTAGGCAGGAAATTATCTGAGAAGATACATTAGAGAGAAATTGATGATTCTGTACTGAAGTAAGAGCTATATTCAACAGTATGTCCTCCATTCATGTTCCTTGTAAAAGTGCATCCTATCTGTGCCTTGTCTTTGTTTTCTGTACTTTGTAGGGCATTGAAGCACTCTATGCTGAAAACTTAAAAGTTGAATGATACATTTCTGCAAAGTATCACAATCTGATATTGTGTATTTTACTGTTTCCTTGCCATCTTGTAAAATTTGCCCTCCTAAAAATGATATAAAAAGGAATCATGAAACCTACACCACATCAGCACTCCTACTGTGGACCTGTGCTAATGAAAATCTGACTACTTTAATACTTAATCTCACAAAAATAAAGCAAGAAAACTCCTGGGTTTTTGGGATTATGTTCTGCAAGGTTCAATACAATTTTGACTTGATGCTCCCTTTAGCTTCCATTTTCTGTCTTCATTCCATTGCCATGGAACAGTTTTACACAATCTGCCACTCTCTGCTTTACTCCAGCATCACGACTGTTGAAGACATAAAACAAATTGTGGCTGTGTGCTGGTCAGTGCCTGCTGCCTTTTGCTTTTGGTGTGGTTTTCTCAGAAGCTTATGCTTCTGGAATTGAGGGCTATGAAATACCAATTCAATGCTCAGGCTTGTGCCTGATTGTGTTCAACAAAATGTGGGAGGCTTTTTTATTTACAGTCAGTTTATTTGCTTGCATTATGATAGGGATTCATGTTAAAATTTTACTGTCTTGAAAGGCACACATCAGAGTTGAGCCAGGCCCACAGGCTCTCATAAAATATTAAGAAACATGAGCTTTCTAAGAATAAAGACAGGAAAGCTGCTAAGACTTTAGTTATTTTTATGCCATTTTAAAAAATATTTTGGTTTTCTTGTTTTCTTGCAATCTTAATTGAGCCATTTAAAATTTTTTCCACTCCTTTGCTTCTGTTTGATTCTCTAAACTGGCTTGGATATAGAAATTCTTTCTGCAATCCATTCATATAGGGATTTTTCTATCCATGGTTTCAGAAAACATTTAAATATATCTTAAAAGGGAAAAATATGCAATCCAATTTTTGTAAAATAAATATTTTTTTCTGAAGATCAGTCACAGTAATAGATTCTACTAGTCAGAATAGCTCACTAGCTATAGAAGAAACAGTGGATTACTGAATATTCATATTTCAGTATGAGTGCAACATGAATTTTATGTGTCAGTCCTGTAGAATTGTTTTTAATTTTGGAAATTATTTACATACAGTCCATGACTTTGTATTTCACCTAATCTTGCATTTATGCCGCTAGTCTTTCTTAGGGTTCACTCTTAATAATCCTAAACTGAATGCATCCCAGGCTCATACAGTGAGAAATTCATCACTCCTTTGTGAAGGGGGAATTAGCACCTGCACAGCCTCCTGCTGTTCCTAAGTAAATAGAATGGGAGTGTAATTTTGGCATGAAGTTGATCTTTTCCCCTGAAGACAAGAGAATCGTGATTTCAGCCCTTATCCTCCATGTGCTTTGTACTTGGGAAGGAGTGCTCAGGAACCAGAGAACGGCTTGCACTCAGCTCTGTGCTTGTCTGGTCTTTGTTTAGATGCCAGGCTCCTCCTTGCTGACAGCTCACTACACCTTCACACTGAACTGGAACCTCTGACTTAAGTCCTTGCCATGCTGAGTGCCCTCTGAAATCAGAAAGAGGCACTGTCAGCATTCACATCAGTTACATGCTTAAAATAAGCTTAACTCAGTTGTCTTTACTGAATGCAGGCACTGCATTATTATTGTGAATTGTACCTCTGACTTTCCTTTTGCTCTATGCTTACAGCATGTACTCTACCCTTATTAAAGAGTGACTACCAAAAAGCCATCCACATTTATCCACTTGTTAGCTGCTTGTTTTGTTTGCTGAATTTTCTTTTTTTAAACAAAGCTGTGTTAACATGAACATGTGCTATTTCAGATCCAGAGAATTACAGTTCCACATCAACCCCAAAACACCTAAGACAGCAAGGATCTGGAAGGTGACTTATCTGAAGTATTATGTAAGGCTCTCACCTTTCCCTATAGAAACATAAACCCCAAGGTCTTTGATTTGACACAAGTTCTTTCTTTGTGCACAATTGTCACTAGTTGAACAGCCAGACCAGGGAACAGAGCAGAGCTGGATGCAATAAAGTCTTTAGGCACCTGTAAGGTGGATAGCATGTTGTCACATGGATTAAGGGCAGCTGGAGTTGTGCTTGGGGAGAGCAAGAAGACTGAGCAGCAGGTTGATTGCAGCCACCGACTCGGTTTCTGGAAAGCTGGATTTCCAACACGATCTAGCCCTGACTTTCAGAGCCCATGCTGTTGCCTCAGTTTTGTCTAAACTCCTCTTAAACTGTTTTCCCTCCTGCATTCCTGGGATTAATCTGTTTTTGCTCCTGCATTCCTGGGACCCATCTCTCTGGGGAAGAAGAGTGCAACTTTTGAGTTAAACACCTTTCACACAACAACTTAGTGGCCAGGATGACATCTGAGATGTCACCAGGAACTTTCTGGTTCTCCTTTTGGAGCTGAGCCATGTGAAATACACAGTGTTTGGGGGTGATACATAGGCCTGTAGTATGTCAGCAATGGCAGGGAGAGGTGAACTTTCTGCAGCAGAGATGGTGTTACAGGCAGTTCTGCCAGATATTGTCTGCATGCAGCTCAACCTGAGTTTCTTCAGAGAAATTTGCATGCCAGATTTGTCTTTATGTTAAAACCAGCCTGGGATGTGTTTTTACTGAAAGTTAAGAAATTATGTATGGCCCCTGATAACTTCCCAGCAGTGAGACCATTAGTCAAATGATGGATCACAAAATATTATATATAAATAGTATATATGACACTAGTCACAGAGACAACTACAGACCTTTTTTAAGTGTCTTCACAATGTTTGCTGCCAGTAGTATTTTCTGCAGTACTCAACTATTTTGCAGAGTTGAAATCCCTTCTGTTAGTTGCATATGAATGTGTTACATTATTGTTAGGTGTCTAAGTCTCTAAATGCACATTTAGGTACTTCTGAAAGCTCTTCTAAGTATTAAATGTCTAGCTGGTGACACACAATGCAATTGGAGACATTTAAGTAATGATTAAATTACTTCATTAACATACAGCATAAATAATTTAGAGTCAACCCAGTACACTGCATCACCTACAGTGACAACTTTTGTCTTAGCACATCTTCAGGGAACAATATTTACCTCTCTGTGAGGTTCCAGTGTGTCATGTCCTTCTGTGTGTTCAGTGTGTGTCCTTGGATGTTAAATGAGCATCTACTTAGCTAGTTTTGCTAAATGACTTACAAGCTGTCAGTAGTTCTTGCAACATTTAGTAGTTCTTCTGGCCAAGGGCTCTTGCAGGTCTGTCAGATGGTGTAATTTGGCTCCTGAGTGACTTTGTGGCGTGCTATGCTGTTCTCCCTGCTGTTAAGCTTGGTGCTTATGCAGGTGCTAAACTTGCTGCTAAAAAATACCCCACTGCTTGGCACAAAACCTAGTGCATCAGAATAAAAGGGATTTTTCTTTTTCCCTGTTGGTACACAGGAGAATGTAATTGTGGGGGTATTTTGTTTTGTTGGGGTTTTTTGGGAAGTTGGGATTTTTTCCTGAAAAATATTATCATACATTCATTTATTTTTCCGTACTGCACAGTGGGCTCCTTTAGCCATGGAGTGGCCATGAATTCTGGCCTATATCAAATCTAGACAGTGTTCTTGTTTCTCAGGGAATCAACCAGAAGGGTTAGGATGTTTTAATTCCACCAAGGGTTGACGTTGCCTGCAGAGGAAAGACAATTGTGGTTTCAGGAAGAAGTTCAAGCTTCCGTCTCCACGCAAGGACCTCAGTCTGAGAGCACTTCCATGGCCTTTTTGGTTCATCCCAGTTTGAACACCTAGGACAGCTAGATGTGGTTAAGAGTATCTCACCCAGGAAATCCACACTCAGCCTCCCTCTTGAAATGCCTCAAACAGCAACATTCAGAGTTCTCTTCAAAGACATTAATTTTTATCCAAAAAAGTGCTACAATTTTACCCTCCAATGATTTGTAGCTCAGGAGCAACACACAGTATTTATGCAGTGCCTGCTTGTGGTCAGAATAGTTAAACTATACTTCATTCTTTTTAATCTTTTCTGTCACAGCCTAAACATTGAGGAAGGATTTCCTACCCCCTTGTGGAGTCCACAGGCAAAAGCAGTTTTTAAAAAAAGGGTCAGCAACACCTGATACTAAAATGAGGTAAAAGAAAAAAAAGAAAAAAAGAAAAAAAAAAAAACCAAAAAACCAAAACTAAAACAAAAAACCCTAAATCATTGAGTTGCAAAAACATATTCTGAAAACTTTGAGAAATAAACTGGTTTACTTTTGCAAGCTCTGTGTTGATTTTTATTTTGCACCTTAATATTGCAGAGCACTTAACAAATATTCAGCAAAAAGTTTCAAAATTAATTTTTCAAGATTGAAATTTAAAATTTTGGTTTACAGGAAATAATTTTTCTACTCAAAACTAAAATATGCCAAAGAAGTCAGAGAAATTCAGGTAAATTAGTGCTTAATAGTATTTATTTTTCAGTTACAATGTTTTTTAACATAAAAACCCTTATGAAAGGTTAATGAAAGTAACTGTTCCAAGAAATTCCTGACAAAAGGGCATATGCAGCTATAACAGTAACATATTGCAGTAATTTATTTATTCTTCTGTTTACAGAACCTAATCAAATGAACTTCATCCAGATCAGTTGTGCGTCAGCCTTCATGGCTGCAGCAGCAACAGAGCACTGATGAAGCATTACAGCACACACTGACAGTAAAAAGAATGTGCAGATTCTCAAAAGACAGCCCTGAATCTTTTTAGCTGTATATAAACCAAGAACATTCCAGTTTTTCCTGTAAGACAGGAGGAATGTTTTCACTTTTATTTTTAATTGTCTATTTCCACCAAAATGCAGGATGGAGAAAAAACTCAAAGAAGGGATCACATACTAAAGGACATCTTTTTCCCTTGAAAACTTTCCCCAACAGATCTTTTTCTTCAATGTCTAAGTAATTTTTTATCTGGTTTTCTTCCTCAGGATGACTGTATTGCAATACTTTGTTGAATAACTCCAGCTGCCAAATCATGACTTTTTCATCCAGGCTCTGGAGCTCACAGCTGGTGTAGTATTAGTCTGACTTAGTTAAGATTTAAGATCTGTTAAGATTTGTTAAGATCTGACTTGTTTAAGATTTAAGGGCCTAGAATTGCAAAGCATGGGCTTTGCTCCTGTGTTACGTGCATATACAGGTCTGGAACCATCCTGCCCAAAAATGGTGGAAAATATGTCTGTGAGTGCTTTCATCCAGAAATCTACTCTCCCAACAAGTGTCAGGTCTGCTCCATGCTCAAAACTGACATTTTCCCACTGTCATGCTATGACTCACAGCACAGCCAGCTCCGTAAAACCATGCCAGTACCTTGGGGCTCTCTCCTACAAACCCTGCACGTCTCATGATGCAGTTGTATGTAGCACCTCACCTTCCTGTTGGATTTCTCTCTCTTGACTAAGTATACCATCTTTCACCCATTTCCTTAGATCACTGAAACCACCATCCCAGTGAAATAAGTAATTTCCTTAGATAGCTTTTCAATTTTATTCTTATTCACCTTTAGCTTGGTTTTGTTTGGGTTAAATACCAGCTGGTTTGTACAGTTTTGGTTTGGCTTTTTTGCTGTTGCTGTTGGTTCACTGGTTAGTTTTTGTTGTTCTTGACTACCTTTCTCCAATAGTTGGTATTTTTTCTAACTTCTCAGCACCTAAGGACTTATGCAATGACACCTTCTGGATGGATTATTTCAGTTCTGCTTGCAGGTCTATAATTTATGCCTTATCATTTCATTAAAAAAACACTTCGAAAATAGTCATTGCAGTTGCAATACTCAGACTGCTATTTTCAGTGTACTCTTCTGCCTTCCTATTCTATTCTTTATAAATTAATTGGCAACTCCTGGAATTCCTTTCAAAAAACTTAGCAAATGTTTATATAGGTTCCTTCATCTTTTCAGTATTTGCATTTACTGTCACATATAGTAACAGGTAACCTATGAGTGGACTTAGATGCAGCAAGTTAATACCATGACCTGTGAAAGTTGTGCTGGATTCTAGGAAATGACCCAGCACACTGAAACATGTACAGGACACATTATCCAGATTCTCTGCTGTGTGTACACACTCACAAGTTACATGGTCAAGACACTGAAAAACCATTGTATCCATGAATCTGAAATCACACAAGGTAGTTATTTGGATATCATTGTCTGAAAATTAGCATCTGAGTTACACCATTCTTTCCAAATGAGCTAGGGGATGAAAATGAAGCCAAAACTTTTTCTAATTGAAAACACTCATTTCATCTTTACCTACTCACAGGATATAGTAGACCAATCTCACTCTGCTTCTATAAATGTAATTTTTCATTCTGTACCTGAAAAATATTTAAAATGTGAGGATAATTTTAAATTATGGTATGATGGTCTACTTTTGGAAAAACTGCCTGCCTTTCCATATGCTACACTACATTCCTTATGAAAATAAGTTACCATTTAGGAAGGTAGGTACATTCCATCAGAGAAATTAATGGCTAGATTTTCAAAAAGGGAATGAATGGAATATAAATAAAAAACCTATTATATTTGTCAAATCTGACCCCCAAATGGTTACTGCACTGCACCCCTCTCCACAGACAGGAGAATGTGATGGCTGGGTGCTGCTATGCAGCTATTTTAGTGTGTGAGTCCAGAAGAAAGATGACCCTATTTGGTGATGGAAGACATTTTGGTGCATTTTCTAATATTATGGGCTGATCATTTTATTTCTATCAGCCCATAATAATAGCTAGTGATAGTGATAGGGATTTTTCTTTCTCACAGTGAAAATTTAGCAGAAATCAATATCTCATTCAAGCAATGTGACCAGCAGTGCAACATGGTCTGCTCAGAGAGGAAGAAAATGTGTTTCTTCAGAGTTTGAAAATTACGTTTAAAGTCTATAGAGGAACCCTGGACCAATACATCACCTCTAATCCCACAGATTCACCACTAGACAAGCAAGGAAGGAATTGCAGGCAAATCTGTTGGCCATTTCTGCTTCCTTTGGTGGAAATTGCAGGGAGCGAGTGGAACCAGCAGTCTGGCTGCAGGTCAGGGCTGCACAGGTGCCTGGAAGCAGCAGAATATGGAGGATGGGGAGGTCTGCTTCAACCTGCCCTGCTCTCTCCTACCCACTGCCCAGGCCAGTTCAGGCACCCCAGCTCTTTTTCTAACACTAAAATATTGCTCAGTGTAAAAAGATAGCTTTGCATGGGCCATATCCAGGTGGTTGAAGGCCATTTAGTGCTTTCCACAGCCTGGGCTACTTGGTGGTCTGTATTTCAGTATATTAATTCTTAATTTTTTTTGTTCTGCCAGTGTTGTGAAGCACACCAACTTACCTTCCCCTCTCCCTTTCTTTTCTATCAGCTTAAAATGGCCCAAGTTTCTAATTTTTCTTCTGAAGTGTGAATTAACAAGTCCTGTTAACACCTTGCTTATTTTGGTTAGATTATTCCCAGCTGACTTGTATTTTGCTCGCTGCAAACAACAGCAAAGGGAATTGGGAGCTCTGGAGAAGGGCTGTATTGGTTGCACCTCCAGAACTCTCGTGCAGTTTAGGGATTACTTTTAACACCTGTTATTAATTAATTCTTCTGCAGGGAGCTAGTTACCCAAAGACTGTCACGTTCAACTATTCAACTATTTTCTATGTGTATTTTGACTTTTCTGTCACTATTTTGAAATTCCTCTACTTCATCAATAATCACAACCAGAAAAAGGTTTGGACAGAAAAAAAAAGAAGAAATAGAATGTTTTGAGTATGATGAACCATTGATATCTTTCACTTTATTATGAGATTAATATCTGCAAATTTATCATAAATGAAAAAAGAGAAAAAGGATAACAAGATCAATAAATTGAAAGAAGGAACATTTTCTTCTGTATTAATACAATCCTAGAGTGAAGTAAATATATGAGTTATTAATTTCAAAGATAAGAGACAAAACTTCTGAATTATTTCTTTTTATATAAATTCTGAACTAAATTTTCCTTTTTTAAGTCCTTCTCTAATTTTTTGAGCTGACTAATTTGGATGAAGATGCTACAGTTGGAGAAGGCAGTGATTTCTCTCCATATTCCCTTTTAACATGGTTTAAGTAATGACAGTTAACTAACAGAGGTTTCTAAAGCTGATCATATAGGTGTGTCCTACACGAGCAGTTGAATAGATACAGATCAATATAACTAAAGAAGAAAGCAGATCAATACAACTAAATGCAAGAAAACATAAAATCAAAAGCTACATAGGAATAGGATGCAATAGGTGGAGGAATTTTTCCAAGTGCTTTAGACTAGAATTTTCCAGCTACAAAGCGGAAGGTCAAATGTTTACATTTGTGCAAGAAATATGAACAGAAATTGCACACCATATCCTATGGAGACCCCCTGTCTGGGATGTGGGGTGTGCTACACCTAGCAAGATCTTAAAAGGAACTGAGAGAGTATTTATTCTACAAACATTCCCACCACTCTGCATTAATGACAAAACACTCAATCAACTTCTTCAGAGATGGTCACTGCTCACTACTAAGGGAGAGCAAAAGCCAGCACTATGGGCTGTAATACACGCAATGGAAGACTTGAAATACGAGTGTTCTAGCTCTGTGTAGGTCATTTTAGTAAGCCCATAGCCTTCTCAAACTGTTACATTCTATTTAAAGATCCCAGATTGGCTGTTTTGGTAGCTGTGAGGGAAAAAAAATTCACAGCAAAGGGGCACAGATGATGGCCCTTTCAGAAAATCAATAATCCTCTGGAATTGTCTCGTTCTATTTTAAGGAACTCAGATTCAGAGGTTACTTAGAGGTATTTAGATCTTGGAGGATATATGCAGCAGTTTCAATCAAAAAATATGTTGGCTATGCATGATTTCACTGCAAATTGAACCATACAAGATATCTCACTTATCCCATTTTTTTGGGTTTTCCTGTGGATTGCTAGGCTGCATAGCACACTCAATAAAAGTTCAGTTTGAGACTGTACCCAGCAATTTTGTCTGAAGTAGGAAGGGTAAATAGAAGGAACAGTATGATGGGCATTTTAAAATTTTGCAATAGCATTCTCAGCATTGTAAGTTATTATGTGATAAATATCTCTTCTTGTTCCAAAGTAGAAAGATGTAAATTGTCATTATTTGACCCTTCTCTTAATTGGGAACTGGTCTCTTTTTCCATGATCAGATGAGAAGAAAGGGGGAAAAATGCAAACACCAGAAGAAAAAAAGCTCTAGGTAGCATGCATGTAACAGCAAGAGACCAGCAGATGCCTGAAAGCCTTTTGGAAGGTGGTAAGTTTTTCACAACATGCAGCAGGCAATTGAATCAGGTCCTACATGTGAAAGAATTAGAAAAAGGAATGGCACAGTAAATATTCTGTAGGACATTGATGCAATATAGTATTTTCATTGTAGCTGCTACATATTTTAATGTGTACAATAAGATAAATGGTAAAACTCTTTCCCCTCTGTTTTATCTTCTTATTTTTTGAATGTCAAGAACAGTTTCCTTTCCTAGTACAAATTAGTTGCAGCTTTGATATTATGTAATCTGTCCTGACATCTGGTAATTTCAAATTCTTTTTGGTTTTGTCCATAAGGTTAAGGTTTTTCTCTGGTCAGAGAAAAAATATTGGTATTCAAAACATTTGAAATTAGAGCAAATATCTGGAGGAAGGAGACAAGAAAGAGGGCTTACGTGATATTTTTGGGATTTCCTGAATAGAGGGTGATCATAAAATTTTGGTGGTTTTAAACTGCAACTTATAGGAAGCTTTGTGCTTAGAGTTGGAGTTTGTTCTCCTAGTGTCTGATGTCCCCCCATTTTTCTAGATTAATATGCATTGTTTCTTTGAGCAGAAACCAAAGCTGTTTCTACTGTTCCTTTGTCTATTCATACTGTAGCAGAAGGTAAAAAAACTGTCCCATACTGCATGTGGTTGCAGATTTTCTATAATAAGTTTACCAAACCCACAGGATCAGGCTGAATGTGTGAAGAGTGAAAGGCAGAATGGAAAAAAAACAACCCTAAAACTCCTCATAAAAGTTTTGGCGCCAAATTACCTCAGAAATACACAGAAGAACTGTGGTATACACTGGAAGACCTAGACTGTAGGGTGAGTTTTGAGATTAAGCCTCTTACATTTATAAGTAGACATTTCTAATTCTGGTAAGTGTCTAAGTCCTGATTATAGCTACAGTTGGAATGGCTGTTTAAGTTCCAGTTGTAGTGGTCAGTGGCTATTCAGAAAATATGAATCATTTGCCAAATGCCACCTAAAGTGTAATAGGGAACCTGAGATGCCTACACAATAGCTGAGGGCCAGGTGACACACATCTGGGCATCTAAAAAGGCACTAGATGCTTCTCTGCGGGGCATCAGGCTTAAGCAAGGTGCATAACAAAAGTTTTGACATTGAGCTGTGCAGAAATCTGCAAGCCTCAAAATGAACCATGTCCTAGGGGTAACTTAACAACATTGACACCTCTTTTAACCTACATGAACACCTTTTGCTCGGAATTCACTGCAGCCAAGGCTATAGAGAAAGGGAACATCTACAGAGTTGCTAATTAGTTTTTGAGATATTTCCTACCAGTCATCAACAGATTACAGAAGGTAAATGCCATGAATGCAGTAAAAGAGTAACTTTTTTTTTTTTTTTTTAAGTCCCTTTGCATAATCTGCTTTTATACATTTTTTCTGTGGGAGTGGATGAGTTTATGAGCTTTAGTCCCTCAGTGGGTGACCACCATCTATGCTTGCTGTGTGAGAAGGGCCATGATATTTTGTGATTGTTGCTCCTTTTTTGCTAAACTGCAGGCTGGAATGATGGAGAAAGGGAAAAGCAGAACCCAGAGTACTGATGCACACAGTAGCAATGGCAGAGCAAGTAAGCGAGGAGGAAATACTGCTAACATTCCAGGAGTAGCCAAGATTTCCTGATTTTCTGACACTACATTTTGGAAATATCATTAAACAACATTTTCCTCCTTTATAAGTCTGCCCTGTGTCGCGTTACCTTTGATGTCTGTTTGGTTTACAAGTTCTGTCAGGATCCCTTTGTGTGTGTTTCTTCTTTTATGTTGCATGGTTCCAGAAAGAAATTAAGGTAATTATAAATTGAAAAAGAAGAGGAGGACAAAGAAGATGACAAGCTGTAAAATAATGAATATTGATTGCTTAACAATGATGTCATTTTCCAAATGAAGACTTATCAGATGCTATCAGAGCTAGTTGCTGAACTTGCAGTCCATAGAGTATTTTAATATTTTTTCTTCCGTAGGTTTGTATTTCTATATCTGAACAAAGTAATGCTGTTTCATTTTATGTCTTTTATAAATGTTCATTATTTCAAGATGTTCTGTCTGAAGTTAAAGAAATTATGTATTTTCAGGTACTTCTTAATTAAACATTGGGCTTTGAAATAATAATGTCAGTTCATTTCACTACTGCAGATGAAAGTATAACATGTCTTTGAAAATTAAACTATCAGGCAAAGAAAAATTTGAAAATAAGTTGCTAGTGAACTTTTTTTTTTTTTTAGGAAATATTAGAAATATCAGGAATAGAATTCTCTGTTTATTTAAAATGTATGCTACTATGTTAATTACTGTTGCTGGAGAGAAAGTGCCAGCCTAAATAACATGCAAATAGAAAA
>VWZN01001951.1:295177-321188 GCA_013396955.1 Regulus satrapa
GGTGCCGGGGCCGCGACGGGAGCGCGGTCGGTCGGGTCAGCACCGGGTCCTTCCTTCGCACCCTTCCCTGTGACAGCCCCGGCCCCAAGGCTTTGGGCTCGGCGATGCTCTCGGGGGAGCGTCGGGGCCTACAGCGGGTGTTTTATAGCAGCAGGTGTGGAGCTGTAGGTTACGACGGGCACCCCCGCCTTGCTGAAATGCACCCCTTGCTGTTCCAGCTCCGAGGTGAGCATGTCAGCGGGAGGAGGGGACATTACAAAAGTGGCCGATGTAAATAGTGAGCCCGGGCCTGTCGCGCCGGCTCCCGGCACGACGTTATCGCTGTTTTCCTGCGGGATCACTCACCGCTGCATCAGGAATGGGCACTTCTTCAGACTCGGCAGTTAAGTGGAAGATTTCGCTCCGCTTTGCAATGCAATGCAGGGCACTGCATCTTAATGGAAAAAGCCCAATAATGAAATCTCAGGGTACCTGGCCAGAAGCAATGTGCTCCACAAGCCGTTCAAAGGCAGAGGGCTGTGCCAGCAGGGCGAGTGGAGCCCTCCTGATGGGTTATTATACAGGCTTGTGCTCTGCCGGCAGTGTAGCCCTTCTCCTTGGAGTCTGGGGATTGTGCAATTGCCCTTAATGGAAAAGAAGGAAAAGGGGACCCAAAACAGAGTTAAAATATGTCAAAATTAGAATAAAGTGGTGCTGAACGGTGGCATTGTTATAACCTGTGTGTGTGTTTGCTTCATGAAGATGCCTTTTATTGTCTTTGGAAGAACATGAGGTAGCACTCTTCTGGGTGGCTTATGCTGAAGCGAAACTCATGAGAGAGGAGAAAAAAGGAGATCATGAGCTCTGTGCGGTCATTAGCACCCTGGTAGGCCTCAGAGAGACATGGCATGCTTTGCAATCAGATTTTGTGCAAAGGTAACTTCTCCCTTGGTGAGCTTGGTCTGAGTGCTTGGTTTGATGCAAACAAGCTACCATGAGGGAGAACTGGGTGAGAACAAACAGCGCACCAGATGTATCGGGCTTCTCATCCCTCTTCTTTTTCCCACGAGGTGCTGCTTGCCTACCAGCTTCACAAGAAACTGGGCACTTAGAAGCGGTCATCTCAGGTCCATTTTGAGACTTCCCATTCCCTCTATTCCTCCATAATTCCAGTCCCCAGTGTTCATTTTCCTATTCCTTGCTCCATCGTAAGGCCTTTAAATGCCTTGTGCGCTCCTTGGAAACATAATTCTCTCATTTAAGGCATTTTGCCAAGCACTAATATGTTCTCTTAGGCTTGTGAAAGCTATGTGCTTCCTTCACCTAGTTCTACATAAATATCAGTGTGGATGAATCAGACAGTTGTAAGCATGTTAATTTCTATCCTTATGTGCTAAGCATTGGTGATAGGCATTAGGCCTAACAGAATTTCAGGCTTCTGTAATCTAGTTTTTCATGCTGAGCAGTTTAAATGTCTCTGCTTTTAATGGCATCTTTGTTCAACAGAATAATTTTTAGGAAAAAATTGCTAAATTACTGACCAGTGGCACAATCTAATAATTATTTTAAAAAATCTCGAACACAGAGCTCTTAGATGATGCAAGCTTCATAGGTTTCAGAGTCAGTAACGTGGCAAGGGTAGGGGAATTGTGCAGACTGGTAGGAAGTTACCTTTTAACATCAGTTCTGTAGGTATTGATGCAGGAAAGTTACCTTTTAACATCAATTCTGTAGGTATTGATGCAGTTATAAATAAATTTTGTTTTTTCCTACCATATATGAATTCAAGTTTGACTTCTTCCTGAAACTAGAGGTTAAAAATAAATCTGGAAACTTTTATTTTAAGAAGGCAAAAATAATTTAAATTTACTGCTACTTTGTTTGCATATTTGTGATGCTCCACAGTTGGTTTTGCATTATGGAGGCCTACAGCCTGCCCGTGGACCAGGATTTATTTCAGCACATTAGGAATTGTAAGAGCAGAAAGTGGGACATGTTATGTAAGTCTCTTAATATTTTATCTTAAGTGTAAAGGAAAAAAAGAAGTCCAGGAAAAAATTAAACCTCCCTCATTCCTCAGCAAAAATAATGACAGATTAAATGCTCACCTGTATCTTAGTAAGCCAATTGCTGTGAGTCACATTTGAGAATCCCTCAGGTGCTGGAGCAGGAGGTCCTTATCTTTTCTGTAGCTAACATTGTGACTTGCTGAAATTTTTCCCTAACTTTTTCAGCAGTTCATCACGTTTGCCTGTGTTTTCACCCTGTTTGAAGAATTTTGCCCTTTTTTTTTATTATTTTTTTGGGGGGGAGGGGTGGTTTATAAAGGAAGCCACATATTGTTTAGGAGAAGCTTTGTTACTGTGACCTTTAGGAAAAAAAAAAATCCTGTAAGGAAAGCCCCATGACTTGTTTCTGAGTACTTAAAGGCATAAACTCAGATTTAAATTCAGATCAGATTTAAATTTTCAAGGGTTCTATGGAATGCAGTATGTACTTTTTGCTTTCTGAAAGTTAAGGGTCTGTGTAAACATTTCTAGGTCCTAATGCTGTAATATTGCTTAAACAGGAAAACTGTTGCTTAAGGGTTCTTATCCTAATGTATCTGCACTAGATTTCTAGGAGAAGGAGGATTCTTTGAATATCCACATGAGATAATACAAAATAGATTAGATGCTTATTAATTGTAGCTGCCTGGAGTATTCAAAATACTGGTGTGACTGCTGTGAAATCTGACATGTGTAGTGTTTGTCATGTCACTTCCTTTTGTTCTGATGGAACTTTCAGGAATGACACTGGGGAGCTGCTTAAATGTGAAGACTTTCTTGTCTTTATGTTCATAGCCAAAGGAAAATTGGATTTTTTTCTTATGCCTGACAAACACCTTTCTAGAAAATATTTTCATACTAAGGTTTTTTTGTTTTTTTGTTTTTTTTTGGTATGACCATGTGATGTAGGAACTAGTTAATGCAGAAATTACAAAAAATATATCCAGTCCCTTGAATTCTTTAAACCCCAAGGTACAGTGAGGTCTCCTTCAGTTAGTGTTGATAAAATGTTCTGGTTTTTTTATTTTGTTTGTGCCTGTAGACTCAGTTCCTTGGACTTCGTATATTAGCTTGACAAACCAAACTGGCACTAGGTAATGCTCCCATTCAGAGGCAGAGATGTTGAGCAGAAAATAAAAATGTACGATCAGAAAGTCACACCTGACTGAAACTTTGAGAGGAATTGAAGACTGCCACGAGTGCAGCTCCGTTCCAGTTTGAAGGCGAAGTGTACTTCCTGCAGCTGCAGCAGGCTTTTAACTTCCCTGTTTTGGAACTTGTGCAGCCAGTCATACCAAAATACTTCACGACAGGGCAGTTAAATGCTGTGAAAGTGGGAAGGGGTAATTTCTATGGAAATTCGGTGCCTTGATGAATGCTATTTCCCTGGATGGAAGGAAAGGCTTGGTGCATGCCTGTTTTGTTTCCTGGTCGTTGAACCCTGACCTTGCCTAGGTCATTAGCTGTTGACTTTCCAAGGGCTCAGCTTATCTGTGTTTTCAGAGGAGTCTGAGTAACTCGGCACTAACAAGTGAAGGGGTTGTGAGTGGAAGTAAAGCGTTCCTCTGGTTCAGATGCCCGTGTTACTGTGAGAACTAGAGGAAGAAAGTTACGTCAGGATTGGGAGGTGATGACAGCTGATGGCTGTCCTCTTGCCTCTCTGTCTGTCCCCAGAGCAGTCGCTTACTCTGTCACCAACCTGTGTTACTGAAGCATTCAGGAGTAGCTCTGATAGCGGAAGAACGTGCATGGGGTAAACCAGCTATTTAAT
This sequence comes from Regulus satrapa, assembly GCA_013396955.1. NCBI lineage: Eukaryota > Metazoa > Chordata > Aves > Passeriformes > Regulidae > Regulus > Regulus satrapa. The sequence goes on from VWZN01001951.1 coordinate 298,976, forward strand.
TTATGGCTATCCTATGAATTTACTGTAAATCTCAATTCTTAAGTATGTGAGTTGATAAAAAGAATTGTGTCAACAATTAGAGAAATCTAAGAGTGCAGATGAAAAGCTGAAGTATATCCTGTGGACTTTGCAGTCTGTCATCCGAACATCTTATTATCTGTTGTGTTTGGCTGCAGTGGAAAGTTGAAATATTCTTATGTATCGAACAATCTATACATTTGTCAGTGTGGTGGAGTGTAACATCTTTAAATACACAGCTGTAGAAATTAGCAGGCAAAGAAAAGCAGCAACTGCTTTTGTCAAGACTTAGATGAAGTATTCAGTGTATCTCTCTTGATTGTAAAGGCATTCCTGAGAGCAGAGTTACAGGTTAGCTGTTTGGTCAATGCAAATAATAAAGAAGAAAAACCAATCATGAATTACTATTTCAGTTAATTCTACACAAGATAGCTTGGTCTTTTGCCATCTCTTCTACTTAGCAGTGGCATTTTAACATTACCATTAAACATATGTTTAACTTTTAACATTAACTATAATATTTAACTAAAAAGTTTTTCATTCAGTAGCGTTTTAGTTAGCATGCTACTAAGGTACCTAGAAATAGATGTAACATTTTAAAAAACCTGTCAGCAGTTCTGAGAAATCTTTTACAAATTTGTTTTAAGTGGTTTCTTTGGATTTTATGCCTATGATTGTATTTTTCACTGAATTGGTAGATTTTCTTACTTGGTTAATACACCAAGGTATGGAGCCATTTATCTGCTGTAAAGTTCTTGTGGATTTGGTCTTACAATGCAAATTCAGTGCGATGTTGCCTGTGGTTTCCACAAAGATCGAGGGTTGTAATGCCAGCCTTGGCCCAGACAAGTGGGATTTAGGCTGGCTGACTGACTCCAGACTTCAGTCAGAATAACTTGGATCTGCATGTGGGACAGACAAAGACAGGAAACAACACTGCAGACAGCTATCATGACTCTCGGGCAGTAGTGCAGCAATTGTGCAAGAAGAGTGCAAATACCCTCCCTGTCGCCTCCTCTGCAGTCAGGTTGTTCATTACCGGGGACACCTCAGAGCCTGAAGACTCCAGGCAGGGTTTGGGATCTTAGTGAAGCAGCCATTTCTAAATCATGCAGGGTTTGTCTTCATGGTAGCAGCAGGTTTTTCATGGGGCACAGGTGATGTCACCTGCAGGGCAGCAGGGCTGGGCCTGACCTCTGTAGTTACATCCCTGGTGAAGTTTTGGTGCAGTGTACAATGTCAGGACCAGCACAGTGTCTTGGCTCCACTAGAGATGGTACTACGGAGATATGGAAACCAGTTGTGTTTTAAAACAGCCAGGTGTTGCTGACTGTATTAATACAGGCATTTCCAAAGGTGAAAGGAAATATTTGGCAACAAGGACTGTTAATTGTTTGTATTTTAAAAGAAGTTTGTAAGGACTTGAGTTTGCAAATTGTAGCACAGCTGCTGTCATACTTGACAAATAAGTTGGCCTTTTAATTTCCTTCTTGTCACACAGTAAATATGCTTTCTTTTTCTCTGTACCTGAAACTGAGTTTTAGCAGTGTTTCTTAACCAGAAGCTGACAGGCCAGGAGAAGAGGACACTGCTGGGAAGGCACATGGTTTGGGTTGAACGGTGGAAATGCAGGGAAGTGGTGAAGTTAAAATGTTCAGCCTGTGAAGGCGATGTGCACAGCCTGGAAGAAATTGTGGGATTCTGTTGGATGTGTATGTGCTTGATTATTCTGCATTCTCACTGCAGAACAGATAAACTGCCAGTTTTGATTTGCACAGGTATTGTAATCTGTTTTGTTAATTTCAATTTGGGATATGAGCACATGAGCTTGCGCTGAAATTGGATCTCTATGGATGGATGGAAAAGCACCATTAAAAATGTTTGAATACCCAACTTGTTGAAAAATGAATTCTTACTGACAAAACCAGCAGCTGAAACAGGATAAAGTGCTAATTCATAGAACTTAGGTGACACTGGGTTAAATGAAAACTGAAGTTGATACAAATAATTAGTGTTTAGAGGAAACTGGGTGCTGCCTTTTTTCTGATGTCTTGTGTGATATCTGCCGAGTTTTTTTCCAGTGGTTACTTACGCTGGATTGTATTGGTGGGATGGGTGATATATGGTATGTAAATAACAATATAATTCCAATGGGGCATAATTCTTCAGAGTTTGGCATTTTCAGATCAAACATATAGCTTTTTTTTTTTTTCCCCTGGAGTGTCAACAAATGAAAATTGCACTCTTTCTTTGATTACAGTGGGGAAAATAGATAAGAAGTTTGACAAAAAATAAACTCTGTCTTTGAAGTACAGTGCTTTTGGAAAGAATAGTATATGGAGTTTTCTTTAATCTTCTCCCATGTATTCTTTAAGAAGATTAAGACCTTTATGAACCCATGACCAAAACAGAACTATTGTTTTGTGTAGGTGGAGTCTGCCGTTTTCCTGTTGTGGATGACCGTGACAGCAGATCTCCTCAGCCATGTCGTACGGACCAGGTTTTGGGGATCCTAATCAACTAGCCCAACGCATCACTTCTAACATCCAGAAGATCACGCAATGCTGTGAGTTGCGTTCGTGCATGTTTTCTGTAAAATTTTAGTGATGGCAGTGCCCCCGTTCAAAGTGAGTTTCTCAGATTCTTTCACAGGAATTGACTCCCAACTCTGCCTGTTCATTTGGCAGGCTTGTAGCCCCCCACGCAGTGTGTCCGTCCCTTCCTTCATGCACACGGTTAGCAGTGATGTGCCTTGGCAAGTACGGATAGTATTGCTCTGTACTCACCAGTTTTGTCCTGGCAGTTAAAGGGCGCTTTAAGATGGTAGGTTGAGGTGTTTGCTGAGCAAGGATTGCATCAGGTATTCGCTGAAGCTTCAATGTTTTAGCAGGGACAGAGGCTATGGCCTTGTGGCTTCCCCTTAAGATTTACAGATCTTAGATTTGTAAATAAGATTCTGCGGGTGTTAACGTACCAGTCCTTGGTTTCAGGCTGGTTAGTATTTTTTAGCCACCTAACTGGGGTATTCAAGCTAGAGGTTAATTAGGCTGCTGGGGTTTTCAATTCTTTTTCCCTTTTCTGCCATTTTCCATTTTGTTTTTAATTTGTGAGTATATGAAGCAAATACAACTTCATTCACAAATTACGTAAAGTATACGGTTCATCAGAAGGTAGGTAGCCATGAACAACATGTGGCTAGTTCTGGTACATGTGTTTTATTTTATGCAGGATGCAGAGTGCATGCAGAAATTAGTATTTTAATATTAAAACTTCAAATGAATTCTGGACAGTAAATTATTTCAGTTTTTACTAAAATATTGATCTTTGTTCTGCAAGACAAGTTCTAGAAGTTGGTATCTGTAGCACAGGTTGGTGGCACAGATTGGGCTTTTTTCCTATTTTTTCAGTTGTGTTTTGTATTCTCTTCTGGGAAGAATTTCTTAAGAGCTCAACTAACAGGAACAAAAATTGCAATTTTGCCTTATTGAAAAGTTTCTGTACTTTAGGGTTATATTTCCACAACCTAAAGTTAATAAGCCAACACTCTAGAAATCATTGTTTATTTCCTGAAATTTCTCAGTGAATTCATTCAGTTCTTCTAACTTGGTCTTCCAGAGGCAGCTGCCAACCTGTGACAGACACCAAGGCTCCAAGATGTAAAAAAAATTGTTTTCTGTCAGGTGAAAACATAAAGTCAGTGATTGAAACTGGAGTATTGTAAAAGTTGCTGAACATAATTAACCGTCTTGTGCTGGACTCAGTGATTCCTTAATCTCATCGTTTCCCTTCCATCCCTTCTCCTCCTTCTGCATCTCCTCCCCAAGGCACACTAACAGCAAGCTGCCCATGCAGAGATAGGAGGTATGCCAGAAGCATTATCTGCAGTTCTGCTGTCTTTTGCATTTTGACATTTGGATGGCTGAAGTCTAGCAGAAGATAGGTACTACTGCCATGTCAAGACCTAAGTCCAAATGTCTCCTAGCCCCACTGCTGCATGGCTTTAGAAACGGAGCTTTGTTCTGAAAAGCTCCACCCAAGCACTTTTCTGGTTCTGGTAGGGACACAGCTGGATTCAATCCCTTGCCCTTCTGGAGATGGGACTGAACTGTAACTACTCAGTCACTCTTGCAGTCCATTCTCTGTTAGATTTTATGAGGATCTGGATCCTATGGACATCCTGAATGTGTTTCCTAAACTGAGGTCTCTAAGGACTTATGGACTCTTTTCTAGCCTTTTTTTTTTCCCCGTGTGTGATACCTGTCCAGCTCTCTATTGGAAGGTGTGAGCTGCAGGAGCTTCCAGGCCAGATGGGAAGAAACCTGCGAGCTTAGGCACCTATAGTGTCAGTGAGATGCTGAACGTGTCTATTAGACTGTAATTTATCATCTTGGTTAGGAAGGAAGGGGGAGAGACACAGGAATCTTGACCCTAAAGCTTGGCTTTCCATCTAGGCAGTTGACTTGGTTTTTCATGTCTGCTCAGAAATGCTAAGCATTTGTGAGAGACATCAACATATTTGAATTCTTCTTGGTTACCCTGGAGGTGTGTAGGTTTTCAGAGTCACATTTCAGATCACCAGGCTGCTTCAGAAGGTACCTCAAAACTAGTTCACACTTCTGCTAACATGCAAGCTAAGTGGGAATGTTACTACAGAGATGGGGATGAGATAGAGATCAGTTGAAAGGAAACTGACCCTTCCAGCGACAAGCTGGCCCTTTAACTTGCTGGAGAAATACAGAACTTCCTCTATTAGATAACATTGTGCAGCCAAGATTTCGTAATACACCAGTGTTTATAGGACGTAGCATGGGTGAGAGGAACAATCTTCAACAATTTTTCAAGACTGAATTATTGCATACCTTCCAAGTAATACAGCTGATCTTTTTCAATATAAAATATGTATATTAAATACCTAATGCTTCATAACACATTGGCAGGATGGTGCTATTGTATTAATATTCTCATTTCTTTCCCAATTCATCTAGCCCACTGTTACTGATTGACTAGGGAAGCTCCTCTTTATGCTGGTTTAAGACACTTCTTTCATAATTACATCAGGTGCAAGATAGTATTCTTATTGCTTTGGGTTGTTCTTTGTTAATGGAAGGACTTACATTTGTGTTTTGTAACATCTTGGTTAGTCTTTTAACTTTAAAGAACAGATTTTTTTATCTGTTGATCCAGTCATGCTGTTGATTGTTTTGTTGAAGATGTGTTGAGGGCTATAAATTGCTTCTGCCTTGTACAGACCTTTGTTCAACTGCTGCAACAAATGCTATCTGTACTGGGCTGTTAGATTTTCTTTGGAGGGAGAGGGTGTTGGTGAGTCCTTTCTAGGATCTTGAAGATTGAAATTGAGCTAGCTAATGGGAAGCCGCATATGCTGCTGTCTGTAGTGTGAGTTTTGTTATGCCTGCCTGTGTTTGAGATCCCCAGTCCCAGAGCATTCTGCTCTATAGAAACTTCTCCCAGCTGTTCTTTAGAGAAGGGTATGCTTGGTTTCACACTTCCAGCATTTCTGCAGAAATAAGTGCTTATATCCTTTAACAACATCTAGAGAACAGTCAGCTTTCCTCAGCCTGAAAATCATGTTTTATCAGTGACCCCTTTGAGCTGAGATTTAGGGAAGTAGTCTGTGGGGTATTTCTCTATTACTTTTGTTACAGCTATTTCACTGAGAAACTGGAGTTGCAAAACTTAAGGCTGCTCTTGATGTCTGAAGAGAGTGGCAGGCCTCGGGCAGGAGAGGGAGAGTTGGGCTCTCAGACCCGCTCTTGGAGTTTTTAGAGTATCCATGTGACTTTGAGCAGTGCTCTGAAGTCTGGGGAGTCTGAATCACATGTGCTCGAATGAGCTGCAGTGTTGTGTGCTGAACCTCAGTGAGGTCAGCCGTGCCTGCAAGCCATGTCTCGCTGGTTTGGTTTCGGGTCTGTGTTAACAGTGGTGAGAAGCAGATCTGCAAACAGCCAAGGGAACTTCGGATTTAAATAATAAAGCCAAAGAAGTGTATAATGAGCTAGACTCGGGCTGCTGCTAAATTTCTGTCTTAATAGAACATAACTGATGGTTAAGGTTTCATGGTCCATCTGGATTCTAGTCCATAGTAACTGAAATTCTCATTCCAGGCCTGTATTATCTGTTTATAAAATCTAGGTGACCTACATTTCATATTTTAAAAGTCCAGTGTGTTTAAAGGTGGTTGATGTTTGTTCCTAACTTTCTGAATACAAAAAACAAGAATACGGAGGAGAGAATATGTGGAAGAATATATGTAGGATGTAAAGCTCCATCCTGTCTGGCCTTTGCAGACAGAAAACCTATTATCAAGGTGATTTAATCAGTGTTTACTGAAGGAGCAGTTGTTTTCTCTCTCGGTTTCACAGGTAGCACTCTCACTTATTTGGCAGCTTGGTGGCTGTGCTATTAACTTGAGACAAATCTAAATGCCTTCCTTCTGTATTTCCTTGAAATATTTCCTCTTGGGTGCTTCTCCAGCAACTGGAGAGACAAGGAATTGTGTGATGCGGAGATACAAGGTGAGCTATCAAAATATATTTCTCTGTGACAAAACAAATTCTGCATGCTTACAAAATTGTATTTCTACTAGGCATGTTCATATGCCGTACTGGGATATGCCTAGGAGGATGAGAACATTGAATCCATATGTAATTGGTTTTTTCTTTATTTCTTTTTTTTTCTCTCTCTCTCTCTCTCCCTTTTGGAAGGGCATACAATTGTATAAATCTGATCTTCCAACAAGTGGATACGGGAAAGTAGATTAGGCAAAACAAAAAGCCTAATTTAAAGGCTTTAAATATGTAATTTTCAGACTTCTCACAAGGTAAAATGAGGGGGAGCAGTTCTTTGAAATCTGACCATTTTCTTCATTTTAAAGAACTGATTCTCATTGTGTAGCTGAAAGAAGGAAAACATTTTATTTAAAAAGATGCTCCCAAGAGGCAGAAAAATGGGAGTTGCATTCCTCTACAGGAACAACTCCACAGTTATAGATGCAGTTAGAGGAATAGGTGCTCTCCTCTTCTGCTCAGCTGGAAAGATTTGACTTGTGTCTCTGACAGGAGCTGTGCAAGAAGTAGCCAACCATGCTTTTACCTCCCCCCACATACTTAAATAACTCTGCCATGTGTGGGTCATGGAGGAAGCAGGCTAGTATGCCTTTGCTTTGCTTTGTAGTTAATATTTTATTTGTAGCTGTCAAATATGTTACATGGAGCAGTCCCTGAAGAAAAGTAAGAACAGTGCAGGCTAGATGTGTAACTATCAACTTTCCAGTGGTATCTTGAGCTGGGCTTTGGGAGCTGTCCATTTAGAAGCAGTTTAGAATGCTGCCTTTTGCTTGGTAACACAGAACAAAGCCTGATATTGGTAAATATAATCAGTCTTTGGGTTTTAAAATACTTATTTTAAAGCTTTTTTTTTTTTTTAACCAGTAATCAAGCAGCTAGAGAACCTACATTAACTGTAGGTAGTACATTCATATTCCTTCCCTACCAAACCTTTCCTTTGCTTCCTAAGTCCTCCAGTTGTGTCAGCATTTGTGCAGAGCTGGTTGCAAAGCCAGTAAGAATGGCATAATCTACCCTTGCTCAGTACACTGATAGAGTATTTGACTTCTTCATTCACACTGAAGATCAGCTCAGCTCAACTCAACATGCTCTGCATGCTGCAAGGTTATAAAAATGGAACAAAATTCAGTAGCCACAATCTGCATATGGTTGGAGGGAGTCTGGCTGAATTTGAGATACTTTCTCATAGAGACTTCTGCTTTCTTCTGGCTTTCTTTGCTGTTTGTTAAGGCAGGCATCAGTTCATATAGAGCACATTCCTGGAAGGTCAGGCTAAGCCAGCAGAGATCCCTCTGTCATGTGATACCTGTCCTGTGACAACAATTTGGTTCAATTTCTTTTGCATCGTGAGCTTTGTATAAGCTACTATTCTCACTGAATGTTGTTAAAATGGGAGTCAAAAGAGATCAATCATATGACTGCCTGTAACTTTATCTAACTGTAGAAAATCATAAATGTAGATTAAACCCTGAAAAATATTAAGACTTTCGATAAAGATGCCTTTATGTTGTGGTTTAAACCCAGTAGGTAGTTAAAATGTTCTGCTAAAAGGGCTGAAACCTTCACAAAATGTTGTATTTGTCACTATGTTTGAAACACCAGCAGGTTTGCACGATTCCTCTTGGCTAAAGAAGAGCACAGATGGGCACATGAAAAGTAAATGAGATCACTGAGGTTTTGAAATCAGAGCCTGTATGAAAACAAAATTCTGTTTTGTCTATACGTATAGTGTGGGGTTTTTTTTACAGGTGTGGTTCTAAAGAAAATAGGTTCCCAGTAGAGCTTGCTGAGACTTCCAACAGTGGTATTGTCAGAAATTTCCAATTAGCTGCAGTTAACCAAATTTAACTTTGTGGGAACATGGCAGCTGAAACAATTTTTATATTATTATTTTTGCTGTTGTCCAGAAGATTTCTTGGATTTAGAATGAAGTTTCTGTAAAACCTGGAAACTGCTGGTTATTTAGGGATTTCAAGCACCATTATATCCTTCTACATTTAGTTTTGTGGACTTCTTCCAAGGCTGAGAAATTGAGAATAAAGTTGGCTAATTTGGGTCTTTCTAAATGCTTGTCTTTGCAATTAAATGAAGTTACGAAGCTCATTAGTTTTTGTAGAAATAAACTGTTTCTGAAAACTTCCAAGTCTGAATCATTTCCATGCAGTTCCTAAAGGCTTTGTTCTATATAAAATAACATAAACATTTAAGGAAGCATGCCTCACAGATTTGTCAATGAATCTGGAAAGTTTTAAAAATATTTATCTGTGTTTTGTCTTAGTCTTATTTGAATAACATTGCACAAGAGGAGAGACAGGGATTTATTTATGCTAGCAGCAGAATAGGCTGAAAAAAAATGAGTCTTCCATGTACACCCCAGCAGATTGTTTTTGTCAATATGTGCAGAAAAGGCAGGTTTTCCTTGACTGACACTGTACTGCATTACAATTAGCATAAACAGCAAGGTGTCCAGTGAAGACATCCACGGCTTTACTACAACTGTTGCTTTTGTTGATGGAGCAAGTATATATGGGCTCACCTTGACAAGATAACTTTAGCAAAACAGCCTGCATTTGCAGCAGAGGAGAAGGGATGTGGCCAGGGTTCTCATGCTTCTTCCCATCTCTAGAGAGTTGTATTTCAGATCCTCTCTAAGGTACCTAAAGTGCCTGTTGCAGCTCAGTTTTGTTGGATTTTCCTCCGTGTGGACAGGAGATTGCATAGCAGCTTGTTTATACAGAGAGAAATCTCCTATAAAACTGCTGTTACTGTTTCCTGCAGGACTATGCTTCATTTTCATAATTTAATGAGCTACTGGTATTCTTCAGAGAAATTTCAAACTTCCAGATTTCAGGAAGTTACCAGGGGCACTTTAGGATAAGAATATAAAGTGATTGATTTAATGACTTCCCCTTGCCTGAGCTGTAATAATTGATTGCCTGATCAGTTATTGTGCTCTTAAACAATGTGTGTTTAGTGTGTTCTATACCCACATTAGAAGAATAGCCAGTACTTCAGTCCCTCTTCACTGTGTCCTGAAAAGACCATTACAGATGGGAGTACACTAGAATGAAATTATTACAGCACTGAAAAAAACTGAGGGCAGATCCTGAACTCAAGACATTGTTGCTGGTGTTCCTTCTCACTCTGGGCCATGATTCTCTTTAGAAATGCCAGAAGCTGTAACAAAATGAAAAGGTTACAAAACTGGATGTTTTCCCACTCATCCATGCTTACTGAGTCTTTCTTTAGTCCTTAAAGCTCAGAGAGCAATGTTCAGGCTCACCCTCGTTTTATTTTCTCCTTCTCACACATGTATCACACATGTATCAGTTACTGCTTGTCTGTGCTGATGCATTCTCCTGTTTTAGAATAATCAGTGTAACACACTGAGTTAAGACAGAATAAAGCAAATTACTTAAAACCAAATTACTGAAATTTTTAGATATTTTATTCCAATTGGGTGGGTTCCTGGGGATGCTTTTTAGTGTAAGCTGATAGCTGATACCTTTTGGCTGGTGTCCTGGATTTGATTCCTCTGATAAACTGTCTTTCTTGGTTAAAGTAGGGCTAGCAACACAGCACTGTAGCATTGTGATTTATGTAAAATTTGAGGGAGTGTGAACTAGACTATTAGCTTTAAAGAGGGTCTTACACAGAGGACTTTAATCTGATGAAGATATTGCAACTGAATCAGAATCATTGAATCATAGAAAGGCTTGTGTTGGAAGGGACCTTGAGATCATCTGGTTTTAACCCCCTGGGAACCCTATGTGCAGGGATGCTACCCACTATATCACGTTGCTCAAAGCCCTATCCAACCTGCTTGTTAAGATTTCCAGAGATGGGGCATCCACTGCTTCTCTGGGCAACCTCTTCCAGTGCCTCATCTTCTCACAGTACAGAATTTTTTTCGTAAACCTATTCTCTTTCAGATAGAAGCCATTTCTCTTTGTCCAGTCACTAGGTGCCCTTGTAAAAGATCTCTCTTCTCATTTGTCTTGATGCAGGAATGTTTTCTGCAGCATCTCTTCATCTTTAGTCAAATACCCTCAGCTGAAGTGCAGAAGGAGAACACATTGAATCAAATTTGAATAAATTGAGGAAGCCTGTTGTCTTCAGGCAAAAGCAGTTTGAACTGGTGTAATTTTAACAAATAATTCTTTTGTTCCAATAACCTGCTCTGAAGGGACTGAAGCTTATTAGATTCCATACAAATTAATCTGTAACTGGATGTGCTGTTTGTTGACTCACTTGTTCAGCTGGAAGGAAGTAGGAGGTTTCTTGATAGTTGCCCAGCCGGTTGCAGCGTGTGAGGTATTTGACAAAGCATTTCTGCAAGGTGACTGTGCTGGAGCTGTAGTCACTGCTTATTTGCCTTTTGAAGCCATAGCTGGAACATAAGGCTTCACATGGAGCAAATCAAATTAAATTGCATTAAGTGTACACAAAGGAACACTTTGCTGATTCTGCTTATTCTCCTTGGGCTCGGGAATAAGGAAAATTACTGAAAAGCAGTGTCTTTAAACACCTTTTGTTGTTTTAGCCCCGTGAACCTCAGACAGTTACTAAAACCCTGTCTCTCCCTTTCTAAGTATAGGCTGGTGCCATAGGTGGGACCATTACAATTAACATTCAGCAGGAGCTGTTCTGCTCCTTCTTCCTGTGAGGTCCCAATCCTTGCTGTTTTATAAGGCAGGTTTCACTGTGCTTGCTCTGCCTGCTTGTCTGGTTCTTGTCCTCTCCAGTGCAGTGCCTCAGTGTTTGTTACTCGTGTTGCAGTTGGTATTTCTTCCATGCGCACCCAGCGAGCGCCGCATTTTCTGCGGAGGCATTAGACCACAGCTTTATGAAACTGGGCAATGGGGTGGGTCTGGCTGAAGGAAGCTCAAGGGAACAGCTATATTTTATGGCTATAAACCAGTGTTGTGTGATCTAAGTAAGAAGTGAGGTTACTGCAGTGAGGTAATAAGCAGCACTCATTAAACATGTTTGCCCTCAGTTTCATGCTTCTATATTGAGGTATATTTTTTAGAACTCTCAGGATTATGTTTTTGATACATGTCATTCTTCATTTGTAAGGCTGCAACAAGCTTGGTCATGGCCAAACTTGAGGTTTGAAAGTTTGGTTTTCCAAGTGTGAAATAGAATGGAGTTTAAGGTAGGAAGACAGCTGATTTTAAGTAGCTTGAGAAAGCTTATCTCCTGTAGCTGGAGTTACTGGTAAATATTGCAAAGTAAGTCCATCCTCAATTTCCTTTGGCTAATGCTGTAGATGAGTATCAGTACCAGTGTTTGGACATTTCTCAGCCCTGCCAGAGAAGGTGGGTGACCTCCATTCAGTTCTTCATTTCCATTCTCTTAGTCGGTGCATTGCCTTTCAAACATTTGGATTTTACTGAAGGATTTGGGTTGGGACTTTCTTTTTTTTTACCTTTTCTACTGCCACAATGCTGTGGTGTTACAGCTTGTACAGTGATTACTAATTCACACTTTGGGAGTAAAATTATTTGCACCCACAATCTTAGAGGAAAGAAGTTATTTACATTTTGGTCATCATTGTGTTAATTTATTTGTGCCTTTATTTTAAGTTTAAAACTTCCTATGTCACCTTTTAAATGTTCACCTTTTAAATTTCAAGGACTGCAGTTATTACTTGTAATAAAACAGCTTTGCAAATGTGGCTGAGAAACAAGACAAGATGAAGAGGAAGGAAACTTTATTCTTTGCTAGCCAGCTCTAAAGCAAAGGTAGCTGTGTGATCCAGTATGTGAAACATGGTTTTATTTATTAAAAAAATTGCATGTATTACAGTTCAATCAGGAACATGTTTCTCAAGTACTCCTACCTGTTAAACATTGTAAATATTTCCACTGCAACTATCTCTACTTCTGTGACTCTCCTAGAGAAAAGGAGGTCTCTGATACAAGAGACTACTACTTTCCTTTTTATGTTCTCCTTAACTAGAGGAAGAGCCTTCCGCTGACTGGAAATGGAACCACTCTTTGGCTGAGTAAAAACAAACATGAGCTGACTCCTGAATCATTTTCTCTGTAGGAATTCAGGTTAGGTCTGAATTGTTTCTCTGGCTCATCATTAACCATGTCTGACCTGTTTCTGAGCATGTGACCAGCCTTAGAGAAGCTGAGTAGCTTTTATCAGTCAATAGTTGTGTATTGTGAGATCTAGATCAGGAGTGCTGCAAACACAAATGAAAAGTGTTCCTAATGTTATGGTCTTGCTTCTTTCTAAGACAAGACTAATTTTCAGGTGAAAAAAATGAGATTCCTTTGCATGCAAGACAGCAGTTTCTTGGGAAAAAAAATACTTGCACAGTGTCATGGACTCTGTTTCCTGCTCTGCTCAGTTTCCAAAGTGGACTTGCTTTCTTTTATTGCCTGCCCACAGCTGGCAAGGTGCTGTTTCTGCTGGTGTAGTGTGAGCCCTGACAGAGCTGTTGATTTTTAATCTACGTAGACATCTACTCTGATGTGCAGTGTGAGGTGGCTGCAGGAGTTTGCAGCCTGTGATGCACGCTGTTGCCATACCCCGGTGACTTCGGTAAGGAACGCCTGCACGCACACGTGGTGTGTGCCCTTTGCAGCTCCTGAGCAAAGTCCAGCAGCCACCTCTGTATGCCCAAGGAGCCAAAGTGCTCACGTGAGCCAGTGTCTGACTTAGCTCTGAAATTAATTAAAATCATGCTCAAGATCTAGTCAGTCTCTGTGGCAGGATTCGTCATGTCCAGGACAGGAGGGACCTTAGATTACTCCTGTCTTCTGGAACTCCTTGGGATGGTTGAAGAATTGGGAAACTGGGGAAGGGAAAACCATAAAGAGCGAAGTAGCCTAGGACCCTGTCAAAGCTGTGCTGTGAGCTTGGGTCCCTGGCTGTTACCAGTATGTTGGCAGTGCAGTGCCAGGGCTTTGTGAGCTAAGCCTAAGCCTTTGGCTCTCTGGGACACTTGAGTGTCACCAATGGATTGAGGGGACCAGAGCAGATGCTGTGTGCTGTGATCTGCCAGCCTGAACTCCCTACACAGGGCTGAAAAGCTGGGTAAATGAAGGAGGCAGTACCCTTATAAATAAAATCATCAGCAGTGAAATCAGGAATTTAGGAACTTCGGCTTTCCAAAGAGTCATTCCAGGTTTTCAGCAGTTTTGCTCTTCATTGCCTGCTTGGTTCTTCTCCCTGCTTGTTTCACAAATGGAGCAGTTGAAGGAGCAAGCAGAGGTATTTCTGCAAGGTATGACAATGAGGCCACCTTGCTTTTCCCATAAGGAAAGGAAGGGATATTATCTTATGATCTAAGAAGTTGCAAAGCTAGTTCTTGCTTTTAATCAGATTTTGTGAGGCCTGTGTGCGCATGTGAGGGAGGAAGACCTTTTCCCTCTGTGATCCCCGTGGTAATATCTTTAATCCTGTTCAAATTTTTGGTCATTAAACTCTGACTATAAACAGACTATCTATAGTTTAGGTGGCTTTGTGATTATATGTATAATATTATATCAAATATTTGAATGAGAAGTAGCTACAGTGAGAAATCAGTAAAAAACAAGCCAAACCAAAAGAGTTAAAAGACTACAAAGAAGGTAGTTTTTTAGTCTGTATACACTCCGGCATCTTTATATTAATACAAGATAGTACAAAGACGAAAGTACTTTCTTTAACTCATCAACCTGTTGGTGCATACTGTAAATCAAGATTTCAGAAAAGTCAGCTTCTCTGTTTCCTTTGTTATATTGATCCTACCAACTTGTTTTTAGCTTTTTTTAATGAAGCATTTTCCGGAGTGGTGCCGAAGACTATTGGCCAAAATTTACTTTTTCTCCTCTGCCCTTTTTCCTATATACTTACTTGAAAAAGCATTTTCATTTTTTTAATGTGGTATACTTCATATAAACAAATAATTTAATTTTTTCAGTAGTGCTCATTATTGTGAAAGGTTAACATAGAAAATACTGAATTACAGGAAGCATTAAAAAAATTCTGTTATTTCAGTCCTTAGGATTTCTTTTCTCTAATTTTTCCCCTAGTGATTTGAAGTCCTGTTAGAAATTTTCTATTTTACACATACTTACAGACTTCATCGTAAAATGCGTTTTAATTTTGTGCTAAATTTTTGAACCACATGACCTGAACTGCCATGAACTCTGCCTCTGGAATTGTATATCTCACTAATTTTGCAGTGCTGGCTTTTAACTTTCTCTCATTTATCTACGTGTACTCAGCCTTAGAAGTAAGATAAACATATTAGTAGCTTGGAATGCAGGTATTTTAAGTACAGGCCATGTTTCAGGGCATTTTTATTTAAAACACAAACCTGCTTTTTCTTTATTTGCAGTTAAACAACGCACCTCTAGGTGGCGGTAGGACACACCGAGACTTCTTCCTCCGTTTCAGTTTTCTTTTCACTCTCCCTTTTTAAAGTACTTACAGAATAACCGAGCTCCTCGGCTCTAGAGTCAGAAGGGAGAGCGCCTTGGAACAAATACAGTAGTGTTCAGCTTTATAGATATTAAAACTCCTTGTTCTGGAAGATAACACCAGCCAATTGTCTTTTCGTTTGTTTTAAAACAATAAGCATTGCATTGACCATTAAAAGGAAGCTTAATTAGGCCGAGCTGGTGTTAATCTGCGTGTGATAAGCTGCAGCTGCCCAGGAGAAGTGTGGGCAGGCGGACACTGCCTCTCCCAGCAGGTAGGGTCCTTAGTAGCCAGTGGTGACAGTAGCCAAAATCAAACGTCTTCACTCACGTTTTCCTTTTTTTCAGCTCATTTAAAATAAAAGCTGCATGAAGCCCATTTTACAGTGCTATTCCCCACAGAAATTCTGTTAGTAGTTTATGCCATTTAGTTCTCTCAAAAATGCTTGCCTTAAGGAATTGATTTTTTACCTCATATAAATCAAACTTTCCCATTTGGACGTGTTCATTACCTGGGTGTGCACACAAAGTATTGGCTATAGCAGTTGTCAGCATTGGGATGTTTGTAAAGTAGTGTAGATAATCCAGTATCATCTGTGCAACGTTCACTGGAGACTAGTTATGAGGCAAAGATCAGAATTAATATTATTGCTAAAAATGTTTTAAGGAATTCAAGTTTTATTGAACTAATTAACGTAACTCATAGCTTATTTTCTTACTTTGCCTGAAGTTTTGTCTCCTACCGATTGCTTCTATAGTGAGTGGAAAAATATTCTTTTTTTTTTTTTTTAATGTGTTTTTCTTCCTTATGTAGAGTTGTCACTTACTGCATTTTTAATTGTGTTTGGAAAAAAAACAGTGAGCTAATGAAGTGGGGATCCCACATAATATCTTATCATATCTGTCTATGTGGTACGCCAAACTGCCTGGGGAGAGCCACAGAAATACAGGGAAGACAAATCTACTCCTAGCTGAAGCGAAGCAAAATGAGTTATTCTGAATATTTATTTTTCTGTTTAGAACATGAGGTTGTTAAACTGAGATAAAGCTTCTTGAAGCTCTAAGTTTTGCAGCGTGAAAAACTACCTATCCTTTAAGTTTCTGTCAGTTTTTCTCCTTGATTTCTCATGTGACAGTAAAATATATTAGGCTAAAAATAAGGCTCAATTTTTCACTTCTTGCAGTTCAAAACTAATACGTTTTATGAAATACACTGAAAAATCTGTCATTTTTTATCCCAGACTTAAAACCATAAAACTCTCAAAATTGCTATTTAAACCTGGACACATGAATTTTATTTCCTTTTTAATGCACTCTAAGCCCATGAATGCTTTGTTGCCGTCTCTTCATCAATGCATGGATTCTGAAATATTTTTGTATGACAATGTTATAGAAGTCTTCCATATGGTTTTTCAAAATTATATGCCTAAAATAAACCAGAAGAAGAATGCTGTTGTTTATTTAAAAATATAATAAAACCCCTGGTTTTGACTTACTATAATGAAATTATTGACTAATCTTTAAATTGCCTGTTTCTTCCTAGAAATTTGAATACATTCCCATCCTTCTTAAGAAACCTCAGCTTTTGTCTTTGACATGGCAAAAATAATTCAGTAGTTTTTCTGGGACTTACAAATGGGATCTTTGTAGTAGGTTGAAAAAATCCTGCATATCCATTTCTGTCAATTTATTTATATAGCTTTAGAATTGTCCAGCAAAAACGCATAAAACTGAGTAGCAATTGTCTCTGTCCCATTCAAATTTTTCTTCCTCTTCACAAACAGCTGCTGAAATACAAAGAATACTACATCAGCTTGGAACACCACAGGACTCGCCTGAGTTGAGGCAACAGCTGTGAGTACTTCACATGAAAACACCTAATTTCGTTGTTTACAATCTCCTGTTAGGTGATGAGGTGCATTTCTGTTAGGCACAGTGCTTGATTTCCCTGAGAAAGGTGAGCATAGAGGAAATATTTGAAACTTGGATGTTGCGATGCGCTTTCTAAAAGTAAGATAGTCTGTAAGCTTGAATCAGGTGATTTACCTGTGCACATTGTCTGCAGTATCAGTGCATCTATAAAACCTGTGCGCTCTTTGTTAGCGAAGTGGCACAACCAGAAAGAAACATCACTGCGCAAAAACTTACCCCCACACCCCTCCACTCCAGTCAACGCTTCCAGTCTGCCCATAGAAGTGTCACAAGTAATGAATATATTGGGGAGGGTTTTTTGTGAGGTGAGATACTGGGACAGGAAGGGGAATATCATTGTTACTGATGAAAGCTACAGTAAGGGATGACATTATAGAATAAATACCTACCAGAAATAGTTACATAACAGAAGTGAAATCAGACTCCAAGGGCAGATGCTCTGCTGGAGTTCAGTCACCTAAAGGTGGACTTTCACTAATATGCCTCTAGGAGAGACAGCAGCTGCTCTCTACTTCTCTGTGTGGTCTAATGAACCCGTATGATTTTTTTCATTAAACTCCTTTATCACGTTCATCTCAGCATCACAAATACATGTAAGAAACATGTGCTCACCCTGGCATTTTTCACGTTTTTCATGGTGTGTTGTGGCCATTGAATAATAGGAGGAAGTGTGTGGTGGACCAAAGCTGTGATGTTCATTTTGTGTGAACAGCCAAACTGCTTCATAATAGTCTGAGTTCAGGGCCCATAACATTGGCCAGGTACAATCCGCAGGGGATATTCTGCTGGGGACTGGGAGTAGGTGAAGAGCAACATACACAGTTTATCCAATAACCCAACAGGATGTAGGCATAAACTCACACCTAAACAGCACTAAAACTGTTGGTAAGGACATGATTCAGACCCTTGTTGGGGTTATATATATATATAAAGCATGCTTGAGGTTTTAATCTGTTTTTCACTTATCTGAATATTTGGCCTTTCCAAGAGTAATTTAATTATTTAAAATATTGATGCTGATGGCTTGAGGGATTGATAATAGCTTTCCAGTTAAAACCTTTTTATATAGATTGGGTGGGGAGGATGCCAAAGCAGGTAAAGAATTTGAGTTGCTTCAGAAAAAAAAAAAACCCAAAGAAGAGAGTATTGGTAAAGGATTGTGTGATAATATCAGAAGTATATTTATGTATTCATAATGACTACAAATGTATTGCTGCACATGAATAAAATAGAAGAAACCTAAGGGGGAGAAAAATGTAAGTGATTTTTAATTATGCTGTCATGCTGAAGAACACACCTTCTTCTTCAACACCTGTTCTGCATGGAATTCATGGTTTCCTGCCTTTACCGCAAAGAACAGAATAAAGTGGCTTTGTGTGCTTCAGAGAAGTTTTAATAGTGATGTTTTTCTGAGAATCAGTGAAATTCAGCAAAGTAACTCAGTGGTCTCTAATGAAAAATTGCATTTGGTTTTAGGCAACAGAAGCAGCAATACACCAACCAACTTGCCAAAGAAACCGACAAATACATTAAAGAGTTTGGATCTTTGCCTGCAACAAGTGAACAGGTATAAAACCAAAAATCATGGCTTGTTTGTTTATTGTGTTGGCTCATGTAAAGTGTTTGAGTCACTTCAGTTCTTTATTCCTGTTTTCAAAGCACTGTTTGGTTAATCAAACACATTTGCACAATGCAGGAATACTTATAATGTAAAAAAAAAAATTGTTGCTGTCCAGACTTGTCCCAAAGTTGTTCTTATGTATCAGGAATTAAGTAGTTTGATTGAAGTAATGGGAATCAACGCAGTGTGCTCTGCCTTTCTGCTTTTTCAGGTAGCTGGACACTTTCTAACCCATTGCATCTGACTCTGCCAGCATTCTGACTGCTTCCAGGATCAAGGAATTATGTTCAAAACGCTGTTCACTTGCTGTCTGAATAATTAGATTATCACAGTATGTCTGTTCTGCATACTCAGATCAGCATATGTGCTATGTCTTGTCACAGGCTTTTCCTTTCTCAAGAGTACTAGACAGGAGCTGTTACTAAATCAACCTTCTTTCTGAGGTCTGTGTAAAATTGTTCAGTCAGAAACACGTGAAGTGGCTGTTGTGGTTAGTACACTCCTGTCTGCCCTCCTGCCGTTTCTTGTCCTAGCAAAATCTGTCACTTAAATAAGGGAAGAATAATGTGATCCCAGAAAACACGGATTCGTGTTATTGTCACTTTAGAAACTTGCCTGGTCTGTGTTAGTTGGTAGTTACTAAGGAGACTTTGGGAAAGTGAATGGCCTTGAAACACTGAGTTCAAATGGCAGGCCATGATCCATGTGTGCTCATCCTGTCAAAGCTGTAAGCTTCTAACAGCAGTGTTAAAACTTGGTCTTGATGTATAACGTCTAATTCACCCGAAGTATCTTTAGTTTGTTGGGATTTTTTTCTCTTTGTTTATCTTGGAGTTGAAAAGTTCACAGTAAAATGTTTTACTGTTTAATTTTAGCCTTTTATCAAAGCTGTTTCTTAATGAAATGCATAAATAACAGATTTATGAATGGCAAATGATAACCTTCAGAAATTTGTAAAGGTTGATTTATGCATATATTTAGGAAAATATGGTGGAGCCTCTCCTGAGTGCCCAATATTCCTCTTCTCTTCACTACATCTTAAAAAAAGACAAACCTGAAAGGTTAGAACTAGTATTTCTGGATCTGTTCTAAAGCACTTAAGTAGGTATGTCAACCCACTTCTGGATTCAGTTCAATATGTATTTCCAGTTTTTATGTAAAATACGTATAAAGTGCTTTATTCTTTCTTTTCTGCACCTTTCCTCCCCTCTATATTCAGTCAAGTCTGCATATTTTAGCATTACTGGTGTCAAAATATTTCACACCAAAACAGAATATTTTACAATCAGCAGATAAAA
Source organism: Regulus satrapa (assembly GCA_013396955.1). Lineage (NCBI taxonomy): Eukaryota > Metazoa > Chordata > Aves > Passeriformes > Regulidae > Regulus > Regulus satrapa. The sequence goes on from VWZN01001951.1 coordinate 318,855, forward strand.
GGAAGGTAGAAGCTTTCTTATCACTGCTCATTTCTCATTTCCAGCTGTTAAAAGAAAATAAATGCATTGGTATCCTCTTTTAAGTGCCTTAATTTGTGTGGTTATGTGATCCCAGAAGGAAAGAAGGTTTGACCCTGGAATTGCAAATGGTTTTGTTGAAGCCTTGCTGTACACCAATCTAGAAGAAAGAGTATATGTACCTTGGTATTTAGCAGCCTGGAAATAGTAAAGCCTTGAAAAGCCTCAACTCATTTGACTTGGTAAAACTTTCTGTCCTACAGCGTCAAAGAAAAATACAGAAAGACCGTCTTGTGGGGGAGTTCACCACAGCACTAACAAATTTCCAAAGACTCCAAAGGCAAGCTGCTGAGAAGGAAAAAGACTTTGTAGCCAGAGTAAGAGCCAGCTCAAGGGTATCTGTAAGTATCAGAAAATGTGCCACTGTATTCTTTACATTGGTGTTAGTGGTATTCTGTGTCATATTTATACTGTGTCTGCCTCCACAGTGCTGCTTAGCTTATAGCTGAGTCTAAATGCTGCAGAACACGTGTTATATGACTTTACTATAAAGGCTCCATTAAGTTGTAAGAACCTCCCTGGACAACTGTTATTTTTTCCTTGCCTTTGTCACACAAAGTAATGAACTGCCCCTGTGTTCATGCTGCAGTCTTGCAAAAACAGCTTCTAGTAGATTTTGAAATGCTTTTGCTCTACCTTTAGCTATCAACAGACTTTTTTCTGTTGGGGAAGAATGATTTGCCAGATTTCAGTGGAGCTTTAAGGTGGAGAAGTGCTGAGTAGCTTCAGATGTTGAGCTTTTTCTTGTCAGTATATCAATTTGCCTTTTCACCCTGTGCCAAATACATGGTCTGTACTTGTAAGTCGTAGCAGACAGTTACTGAGCTGAATGCTTTTGCTTATATTTCAGTCTTATGCATGCATAAAGCAAAATCAGGATGAAAACGTGTGCCATCATGTTTCAGTTTGACTTAGTAGAAACCTTCTAGTATTGACTCCTTATAGAAATGCTGCCAGTGCTCTCTTCAGGGCTGTAATGTTTTATTTATATTTTAAACACTGGTCATATAGGGCGGGGCTCCTGAAGATAACTACAGAGAAGGAACACTTGTCTCTTGGGACAGGTAGGTTGAATTACTTAATATGCCTTAACCTAGCTCAGAATAATAAACGGCCCACAGGGAAACAAGCTGCCCATGATTTTTTTTGGTTTTTAGCATAAAGAAGATACTTTGTTGGCATACATGGGGAGAAAAAGAAGCAGCTCACATAATGTCGCTCCTTTTTTTCCTGTGCTTCAGCTGCAGCCATATCCTTAAGCTCCCCTAAGCTGCATTTGCGTTTTCTGGGACCCAAACTTAGGGAAGAAGAGTCCAACTTGAATAAAGAAAAGATTTTGTGGTAAGGGCCCAGTGTTTACTGGGAACTCCCATAGCTTCCATACTCTCAAAGAACTTTTTCTTAGTCTTAGGTTCTTTTTTTGTTGCTCAGATAGATGTGAACTCTGCAGTTGATAATTCAGAAGGAACTTTGACCTTTTAGTCATACTTAGAATTTCCAGTCAGCCACACCTGCTCTGTGCAGCACTGCTCCAACAGCTCTGTTACACCAAAGCTTTGGTTGTTACACCATTTCTGTTAGCCAGGGACAAACAAGGATAAAACCACATATTTTATTAACTGATAATGTAAAATATGCTACATAATTAACTTTAGTTTTATCCTTCTGAATAATTTCTCATTGTGTTTATTCAATTCTGCATGGGTTTTGGTTTTGCCTTTTTTTTGTCTGATAGTCAACCGCAAGCACAAGTGCAAGATGAAGAAATTACAGAAGATGACCTCCGTCTTATCGAGGAGAGGGAATCTTCCATTAGGCAGCTTGAAGTAAGTACAAGTGATTTTACAGCAGAGTATGCTTTTGATGTTCCAAAGAAACAGCATTTTAAAAGAGCCATGAGCATTAACTAGAGGCATCAATCTTGAGGTTTGTCTGTAGGTGTGTTTTTTCCCTTCAAAACTGCAAGTACTGTCTTTAGGTATGAAATGTACATTTAAAATCTACTCTATGAAAGCCATGTTTTGATAAACTGTGTTTAACTTAAGTGGTTCTGCTATGCAATAAGAGCGCTCATGTGATTGCAAGAAAAAGTACATACAATTTTTTTCCAATATGGTCATATTTATAGAATAATTTTAAACAGTGACTATAAGGGTAGCAAAATTATACCTCTCCTTACAGTCTTCCCAATGTATTGTTCAATATGTCCATTTTTGAGTGGATTTTTTTGAACATTTCTGGAAATATAGAGATTTT
>VWZN01001951.1:321616-343999 GCA_013396955.1 Regulus satrapa
TTTTTTCCAATATGGTCATATTTATAGAATAATTTTTAACAGTGAGTATAAGGGTAGCAAAATTATACCTCTCCTTACAGTCTTCCCAATGTATTGTTCAATATGTCCATTTTTGAGTGGATTTTTTTGAACATTTCTGGAAATATAGAGATTTTCTGTTTAATTTAAACTTTTGTAAGTAAAGATTTTATAAACTTGATCTCAAAGTACCAGAAAAACCTTCAAAATAAGTACATTAAGGCTTTTTTTTTTTTTCCATCCTGTAGTATAAAGAGTCATGGGTGCACACCCTGGAGGAAAAGGAACAGTATTTATATCTAAATGCACATAGATGCTAAAATGTGTGAGGTTATATTAATGATTCATTTTGCAGGCTGATATTATGGACATCAATGAAATTTTCAAAGACCTAGGAATGATGATTCATGAACAAGGTGATGTGATAGGTAAGTCCAATTCAAATATTCCCTGAAATTTTTTTACTCAGTTTCTCTGGCAAGCTGCAGAATAGAACTTCCTTTTCCTGGAAAAATTCTTCTAATGACACTATCAATGCTAAAGCAAATCAGGTACAACCTAATAATGGATAGACTGGCTGAGATGACTGGGAATACAGTAAGAAAGACTGCTTAAAATCTAGTTTAAACCATGTAATTTTTCATGTGTATAAAATGTCTTTAAAGTAATTTTTTGAAATATTTGTACAAAAATTGGAGTTTATGTGAGACATTTTACTATATTTGTTAATGGATATAAGTGTGCAGATTCAGCAAAGATTCATGCTTTGCCTTTCATGCAAACAGATTTATTGTTTTAACAAAATGTGATTGGAGAATCCATTTTCTGCACCAATTGCTAAGCCATGCTCTTGTCTGTGTCAAGAATATATTTTCAGGGCTTTTTTTATCATCTTGATCCATAATTGGTTCATGTTTTTCTATTGAAAAAAAATACAGTCTTTGTCAATATGATAGAACACCAAACTAGAATCATGACTCTTGGGGTATTGTTTGGTCCGTTGCCTCTGTTTTATAAACTTTAGGACTTCTTTTAATCTGAGCAGAGAGTAGTCAGTAGCAAGTTGGAGAAGAAGTAAAAGGTAATTTTAAAATGAAAAAAAGAGGTTGAGATACTGAAAAATTCTGCCCTGGTTGGTATCTTAAGTTTTAGCCCTGCATGCAGAACAGGAAAGTTGTTACCTTTCATGAATTCAGCCAATCATTGCTTGGGCAGTTCTGGAATGAACTCACGCATAAATGCAGGGTGGGTCAAGCTTTCATAATACAGGGTACATTGATGAATACTGATTGAGACACCAGCATTTTGGGGCAGCTGTTGTATATGCTCTCAAGTATATTTCAGCATTTTCTGGGTTATGACTTATGAAACTGTGTAATTTTTCTTTTCAAAACAAAGACAGCATAGAAGCCAATGTGGAAAATGCAGATGTACATGTGCAGCAAGCAAACCAGCAGCTATCAAGAGCAGCGAACTACCAGGTAATTCCAGCTGTGTGAAACTGTCCTGCAGTAGTCCTGACCTTCACTTTCTTATGCACTTCAGATTTTGCCTAGCAAGTTCCTCAAGGCTTGATGGCTTAAAGGTTTATGTTAGACTACAGTGGTGTTTCTAGGTCAATATAAAATAAATGTCAATAACTTCTGAAAGCTTTGGGTTTCCTATGAGGTTGTTTCCAGCCAGACTGCTTCAGAGCCTTCTGAGATTCTATGAGAGCACCTGGAGTTACTTCAGTTAAAACAAAAAAAAACAAACAAAAATCCCATAACCAACAAAAAAACCTTACACAGACAGACTTCCACTTTTATAATTCAAGAAGTTAAATGTTCCTGTGTATAGGAGAGCAGGCCCTTGGAAATCACTGGAGAATTAGGAAAGATAGGAAGGAAAATCTTCTGAAGATGTGGCTAGTTAGCACCAATTTTTGCTGTCTAAAATCTTCCCGAAGCTGTATATATCCACCTTTTATTATTTGCTACACTGATGCTGAGAACATATTTCAAACTGTCAAACTTTCTTGAGAAGCCTTTTAATACCTTTAAATTCCACTTCTTTATAACATTTTTGGAACTTGTTTAAAATAATCTTATTAGTAATTAATCGTCCCTTTTAAGTTAGAGTTAGTCCTTAGACTTTTCTTTTTAAGATCCTCTTATGTGTGTTAGTAGTAGCTAGGACAGTAAATGAGTGACAGAATGTCTGAAAGACTGCCTGCTGATTTCAGAAGCTGGGAGAGGGTGCATCCTTGAACTGCATTCTCAGTGGGACCAATAGGCACATTAAGTACATTTGTCTCCTATTTTGAGACTTTGAAAAATCAGGAAATAAAAAGCAGCCAAAAATTTCATTGTAAGGTATAAGTTTTCTGGTTGAAATTTAAAATGAAAAGATTCATTATTTATTTTGAGGAGGAAAGGATCTTCTGATCTCAAAGGAATGTTATCAAGACTTGACAAGCTTCTGTTCAGTGGGTCTTGCAAGAGGCACCAAACACTGCAGAGTTGCTCTATGTTTGGATTAAAGGTCTGTGTAGTTTGCTTTTGCTTGAAAACTTATCCTTGTTTCAAGGTGCTGAAAAATTTCAGCAGCTATTATATTTGGCCTGATCCCCACAAGGAAGAGTTAGAGTCAGGTGTGCTGGGAGGGACAAGGCTGTTGATACCCTTAGAGTTCCTGTTTGTGGATGGATGAGCTCTGTATCACTTACCTGCTCTGTGGAGTATGTTCACGCTGCAGAGCAATATGGGCAAAGCCAGGCTGATTCAGCACTTGTAGAAATGGTGGTAATTGTATGTTGAATAAGTTTGCCTTGCTTAAGTAGTATTACAGGGGAAATGTTTGACTTCAGTGCATTTCAGGTAAGAGGGGGGGTCAGCAGGATTCAGAAGGAAAAGATTGTGAGTGTGAGGAGATAATGGAACACAGCAGGAAGATGCTACAACAAACTTACTGAGTTCTAGCAAGTAAAACAATGAAATGAAGAAGTCTTAGCCTGATGGTGTGAGAAGTGGCAGTGAGAAAATAAAACTACAAAGAGAATTGTTACGAAATTTGGTGATCTGGATAGTACTGGGCAGAGAGCTGACCACTTCAATGAAGAACTGACACAGATGTTGTTCTTCAGAGAGGACAATTAAAAAACTCCCAAAAAATCAAAACCACCCAGGCAGAGGAACTTTTGTCAAGTACACCACAGACTGGCTTTACTTCTGGGGCTATAGCCTAGAATCCCAAGATCTGAGTGTTGTTATTCCTTGGCTATCAGCAAAAGCCCGAAAAACCCTTTGGTAATTTTCTTTCATCCTGTGAAGGAAACCTTCTGATTCCATACCCTTCACGTAAAGGGTGACGGGCTGCCGCTGGTCTTGAGTGCTTTGGTATCTCAAGTTGCAGGCCTGTATGGGAAATATGAAAGTTCTTGATATGCTCATAATTTGGATTTTATTGTAGTGACGTCTGTATAAGTGGGTCTCTAGTCATGTCTCTTTGGTTTGGTTTTTTTTGTTTGTTTGGTTTCTTTAAGAGCAAGTTCTATCTGAGAAACTTGGCAAAAACACCTTTAAAATAACTGTAATTAGATGCTCAGCAGTCTAAAATTATAGTCCACTGTTCCCTTCTGTATGTACACTAATAGTTTTGTTTTTTTCTAGCTAACTATATCTACCTCCTCTGTTGTGCAACTGATTGTCCATTTTCCTATCTATGCTCTCACCTGTGCTCATGTTACTTTCCCCAGGTTCTAATTACATCCATTAATTACATTACTGTGTTTTCTTTCATTTATTTATTATGTGTACCAGGAAATACCACTGAAATCATTCTGTTGAATAATATAGCCATAAAGTAGTGTAGATAACTTTGCTTCTTTTATTTTCCCCCTTGAACATCTTTAGATGACTTGACCATCTTTATATGTAAGGACACCATTTAGTTAGATTGCACAAGCATAAAAGCATCTGAATAGTTTTCTCATGTTTTGATGTGGTGCAGTTTTCAATCAACTTGGTTTTTCCTCTGTTGGCAGCAAAGATCCCGAAAGAAGATGTGCATACTCATTATTATACTCGCTGTTGGAGTATTGCTTGTTGGAATCATCATATGGTTATCTACAAGATCTTCAGGATAAGTCTCTGGAGAAAGCTTTGTAATTCATATTTAAATTCAGAAAGGAAATTCATAGTCATGGTTTGCTCATTGTGAAGCTGAGTAAAATAGTGTTTCTGTACTTCATGACATTTACTTTTTTTATAAGACTTTTTATTTTAACCTGAGAAATAATGCTCTCAGTACTGCCATCAGTATAACTGCCTGCCCTCTCAGATGTGGGTGCTGTCTGACCAGAAAAAAACCAGTCAAGATCATAAACTGTTCCGTTACCTTAAACATAAAACATCTTAAGGTTTAGGGGGCTAATGAAAGTAATGGTAATTTGTGTTGACAGGGTGGGTAATTATCTTTTAGGACGTTGCTAAATGTTGCTGCCAAAACAAACTCCTGAATTGTTGCTTGAGGCAATGAATTCGCATCTCAGAATTTATTTTTAAGTTAGAAGTGTATTTCTTCTCTCTTTCCTTTCCATTACATTCACTTACCCATTTGATATGGGTGGTTCAAAAATAAAACATAGGTTGCTGAAGTTGATGTGATCTCTTTTATACCTGAAGCCTGTGAATTAAGCCTTCAGTTTGCTTAAAATATTTTAAATGTTCCATTTATCTCTATATCTGGCATCAAGTATGGTTATGTCTGGAAGCCTCCTGCAAAGGTAGGTAGGTTGAATAATGTAATTATGTGAATTTTTTTGTTCCAGTCCTTGCATTAAGAAATACTATGTTTTATTGCACACATCTGGTATCTTTGCATCTGAAGTGTGCATGACTGGGTTTGATTAGATGAAGATATGCTCTAGTCTGTGACTTCATAGACTTATTGGGAAGCATAGAAATTCCCAACTTCCTAGCTGCACTTGAATGTCACTGTTCTGAAACTGCTGTGATTTAGTTTCCATGAACAGGTCCAAAGTTGTATGTGATGCCTTTCACACAGCTTAAGAAAAGACAGTTACAAGTTCAATTCCGAGTTCAACACTGGTATTTGAAATGAAGTTAAAATCAGTTGGATTGACTGAAAACATTTTAAAAGTCTGATGCTTATAGCCTTTAAAATGACCTTTTTTTCCTTTTGTGCCATTTTGTACTAATATATTAAAAATGTAAAAACACTTTTTTGCCAATTAATCTATTTGCCTTTTTACTTAACCTTGATGAACTAATTTGAAAAGTGTACAGATAAAAAAAATCACTTAATCTGTATTTTATAAAGTTCTTCCATACCAGACGGATAGAGAATGCACTGTGTACATGGTGAGCTATGAAATATTATTTGGGAACAATCTAACTGTAAGCATAAATAAATTGTAACCATGCAGCCAAAATAAAGGTCTTTTAAAGAATATACTTTCCTAGTGGTTGCTCTTTTTTTTTTTTTTTCAGAATCCATCTTTAAAAGCACAGCTGTCATCTTTGCCTTTATGAGAATGATTGAAACTTCTCTGAACAACTCCAGGGAATTTTAGCTCCACTGGTGAGGTAGCCCTAGTGAACCTCTCTTCCTGTACTGTACTTAACATGGTTAATGAAAATGCCCCTGGGTCTTGCATTTCTAGCTAGTGATGCTAATGCCCTGGGATTTTTTGTTTTCAGACTACACTAGTCTAAAGTAGAATTCAAACACTAGTCTAAAGTAGAATTGCAGTCAGCATTTTAGCCAGGTAGCTTTCTTGCCAGTGAACTGTCTAAAACTGACTTTGGAAATTTCCTCGCTTTAATGTTTAACAAACTCTTTGCACTACTGCAGACAGGCGCAGAAGGATGACGTGATCCTATTTGCCTGGGAGAATCTTTTCCCTGTTGCAAATAACTCATACCTGCCTTTGTCAGTGACTGATTCCATTGACATGCTGAGGAATGAAAAGAGCTCTTTGGCAGCAGAATTCTGACTCCTGACAGATGAGAAATTGTCTATGCTTGATACTTGTTACATTGCATTTGCCTTCTTGTTTGGTTTTCTACTAGAAGGATTCTCTACTAAAATGTGTACCACCTTGAAGAATATTCTTCTTGGAAAGAGATGGTATATTTACTGATTGTTTACTTTATAAAGGGTTGAGTACCCTCTTTACTGAGTTTGTCCTGTAGTGAGTGCAAGGTGGGATGGATAGCCAGTACATAAAGGCTTCCACTGTGAGTAGGTTGTGAGAATCAGGCTGGGGAAACAGCACCAGGTAACTTGGAAATTCTGCAAGTTGCACAGCATTGCGTTTCCTAAACCCCTGCTGCACCCTGCGGTCTCTGCTCTTCTGTGTCTGATTTGTGTGCATGTCTTCCCACATGGAGTTGTTTCTTTATTTTCAAGTCATGTGCCTTGTTCAGCTGCTCTGTGGTGTTAGTGCTTGGGGCACTCTGAGGGAGAAGAGTGCTGCTGAGAGTCCCCATGGGTGCCTTGCTTTGGTTCATGATTTATTGAAATAAAACCCTGCTTGTGGTGTGGGGGTGCCTCCTCTGCATGCTCATAGATGAAATAATTTTTCCTTGGAGAAAGAAAGTTCTTGGAAAATTCTTCCTCCTTTTCTGTGGAGGTGGTTCAGTGGAGTTCTTTACCTCTGGATGACACAAAGGGCCAGCTCTCAGAAGTCACAGGGATGGTTCTGGCAGGTCTGGCAGATGCTGTTGCTGCTGCCGTCCAGCCTGTGAGGTAGGGGCTGGTGGGGAGGTCATTGCTGGAGTGTTTACACGTGAGCTCTTGTGCCTGTTGGAGAGACCAGCCTGCAAGGCCCTAATTGCACATTAACAGTCTTGGTGCTGTTAATTTTCAAACTTGATTAGGCAGAAACAAAGTGCTGGGAGGGGTGTATTTAGAGTGTCTATGTTGGGGGGCATAAATACTCCTTTCTAAGCTGCTCTTAATGGAGCTTCTCTATCATTTCCCTCTCCTACATGCATGCACTCTTAAATATATGAAATGCAACTTCCAGGTATTTAAGGAAGCTGTGATATCTATTAGGAATCCAATAAAATATCTGGGTGTAACGTGTTTTAGTCAATTTTTTTAGAACAAAGATTTTGGCTGTTCTGAATGATCCGTCAATATCTGTCAGATTAGGAAGGCCAAAAAATGCAGTCAAAGCACCCCTGAAGGAACCTGCTAAGAATTGTTCCTTTGTACTTATCTTAACCACACACCAGGGATGCTTTTCTGTTCTTTCTTACCTTTTCAAAGAGCTGAAAATTACAGGGGCACACAGCTTTTTAAAGGTTTTTCTTCTTTGTTTCCCTGCACCTCCCCCCCTTTTAAATTGTTCTGATAATCAGCAGGATATGCAATATCCCTATGCTAACTTTGTACCTAGGAGCCTTCTTAAGTCACCCACCCACACACTGTGTGTTTATTGTCAGCAAATATGTTTGATGTCAGAGGTGTGGGCTAGATTTTGGATATCAATAGTTTGAAACCATGAAAAAATGAAGGAGTAAGGGGTCTAAAGGTGGGGGGAGGGAGAGAGAATGACATCATCTGTTAGTGAAGTTGAATCAATACCCTTGTAGTTGATCACCGGCTTGTGATGTTTCAAAGACTGTGTTGCTGGGTATCACATTTGAAAGAGATTACTTGCTTTGCTTTTGTTTAATTCTTATTGAACCTCATTGATGATTTCAAGAGCACCAGTGAGAGAGCAAAGTGCAGAGATCTTGCTGCTGGATATCAACAGCTGATGACTTTCTTAGGGTATCTGTGATACAAAGTGGTGCTTAAGTGAGTGCCACGCAGCTTTCCCTTTTGGTGTGCAATTAAGTCCAGAGCTCTCACCCAAAGCTGTTGTGGAGAGAGGACTAATTATCCTCTGATGAGGTGCCCACCTGCAGAGCCATTCTAGATGCTATTGCAATATAAGCGTTGCGAGAATGAATATCTGAAAGCAATCAGCTTCCAGGCATCTTTGTCCTTGTAGGGGTCTCTGATGGTGCCCCTGATGCTACAGAGGTTTCTGTAGCTTAAGAACGCAGATAACAAAGCATTTACTTAGCTTTGTGCATCCTGATACATGATGGCCTTCTGTGATCAAGGGAGTCATGTTTGCATAATACTAAAGAACTCCACAAATCCAGGAATAACCAGAAAATGTAGCAAAACCTTCATTTCTCAGAGGCAGAGAGTAACAAATGATGCTGTAACTTTCTTCTTAATGCAAGTAATTCTCAGCTTTTCCTGTTGGCTGTATTGAATGTTTAGTCTTGAACACAGCTGTGTTTTGATTTGGTTTGCTCCTATCCCAAGTATCACTATTTCCAGTATCAGAAAGGTACTCAGGGTAAGGAAGTACTTGTGAGTATGGTGCAGATATACAGGACCACAAATTGGCTGAAGTACCTCTTTTCTGAGGTTTGACAGAGTTGAGTTTGTTCAGCCTGGAGAAGAGAAGATTACAGGGAGACTTAAATGGTGGCCTTCCTGTACTTGAAGTCCTGCAAGAGAACTGAAGAGGGGCTTTTTACAACCGTGTGCAGTGATAGGACAAGGGAGAAAGGTTTTAAACTGAAAGTGAGTATGTTTAGATTAGATATAATGAAGAAATTATTTACAACAAGTGTGGTAAAATGCTGGCATAAGTTGCCCAGAAAGGTGGTGGATGACCCAGCCCTGGAAATATTCAAGACCAGACTGAACTGGACTCTGAGTAACCTGATCTAGTAGAAGATGTCACTGAACGTTTCAGGAGGGCTGGACTAGGTAACTTTTAAAGGGTCCTTCCAATCCAAACTATTCTATGATTCTGTATTTGTAAGAATATCCTTAGAAGAAATACTCAGTGTGTCTGCTTTTTATTAGTTATATCTCTGTATATAACACTTCTTTGCTACTACTGATAAAATATATTTTTCTGATTTGAGACAAAAAATAACCTAGACTAAAATGCTTGTTAGCACAAGAAAATAATTTTGAACCTTTCTGTATTACTATTACTGTTACATTTTAAAATACGTCTTACAAATTTAAAAGTAAAAGGGGAAAAGTAAAAATAAACACAAAGAAAATTAGAAGTCACTAGCAGCACTGTTCATCCCTCCTTCCCCCTTCAAGATTCATTCTGGACTGAACTGTAATTGTTTTTTTTTTTTCCTTTATTTAATGTTTATGCAGAAAATGTTTGGCCTTTGGCACAGATTGAAGTCTGAAGAGGTAATAAGGGTGGGAAGGAGTAGGCACACTGTGTAACCTAGGCAGTATGATGATAATCTGCCTTCCCACCTTACTGTAAAAGCTGCTGGAGCTCACGGTAGCTGTCAAGTTTGCATCTGAGAAGGAAGGACTCCAGGACTCACAGGGAATGCCTCAGCAGCCGCTTCAGCTGCTCTCAAGTCCTGCGGGCTGGATGGACCTTTATCTAAAGGAGGTAAGTAGGGACAAGGAGAGAATCTTTTCTCCTCTAAAGGAGAACATCAGCCAGCAACCTGAGGAGAGGGTAGATAAATACACTCCCTGCTATCTGCACCATGTTTATTCCCGTCCCACCCACCCCCACTCCCCTCTCCCTTCTTCTGTCTCACAGACACAGATATTCTCAATGCAGAGGAAACTGAAACCCCTGGATTGGGTCCTTTGTCCTCTTCAAGAACTTCTCTGCCACAGTATTACTGAAATAGGGAGATGCCTCACTGTCTAATATGCTGTACTCCAACAGCTTTTCTTCAACTACATAGAGAATAACTATTATATTGGAGATTTTCCACTGTGGTATTGTAGGCTGAAGAAGTTTGGGGGATCAGAAATGCTTATTAAAAATATATTTTTACTCTTTGTAAGATGACAAAAACAAGCTGAGGCTTTCCTATTGTGTATCGGCCATAGTTTCGATGTCCTCAGCAAATCTATTTAAATTATTTAAAATAATCAGAGAACTTTAAATAGAGAAGCTAAGTAGACTATTTGTCCCTGATTTGTATTGTTTCTGTTACTTTACAAACTAGTTGTAAATTCCCAAGCAGTGACTGCAAGGCTTGAAGATCTAGGGGATGGGCAGATGTTTACAGCAGTGAGCCACTATCCCTTCATTTACTGTAACCAAACAGAGGCATCCCGGGAAAAGGGCAATCTGGCACCTGAGTGGCCACACAGAACAGAGCATCACTAAGTGGCCACACAGAACAGAGCATCACTAATTTCAATTACCTCAGGTCCAAAGAGAAGTAAACAAGGCTGGGAGAGGAAGAATGTATCCACAGGGAAAGTTAATTCAGCAGCTGTCCTGGAAATCAGCTCTGTCTGGTTGCAGCAGGGGGGAGGCCATAGCCCATTGCTAAGGCCAGGTGTACACACTCTCCCCCCAGCTGAGGGGGAGGAGGAGAGTTTTGGGGGTGTTTGGGGAGTTTTGGCTCAGCTGTAAAAGAGGCAGCTGTCATTTCTTAGAAGGGGTCATAAACCATCAAAGACCATGGGCTCATTCCTGAGGCCTACCACCAGAGGTCTGTTCCCTGCCAGGAGCACCTTGAGAATTTCTGCATCTATCTGAGTACATAATAATCCACTGAACTCCATGTTGCCTGGGACTCCCACCACTGGAGGCAAGGTGAAGAGGAGCAACAGAATGCCACTGGCTTCATGGGGGTGGTGGCTATGTTCCTACTTAATGTTTCTCATCCTCTCCTCTCTTCTATTTCTCTCTCTACCTGACATTTACGGTTAAATAAAATCCATACTATTGACTTTGGCACATGATCTCGCCTGCACTTTCATTTGGGCAGATGCATCTCTCAAAGAGTAATAACAAGATCTTAACATTGTGTCAATTCACCCAAACAAGAACTTTTTTTTTTTTTTTTAAAGCAACACTGCATGACTTTCCTTGTTTTTTCTTTTGTACTGGCAAATGTTCCTCTGCTCCAGCCTTTGCCTAGCAGCCTGCACAGTTCTGCTTTAAGGCTCTGCCCACCCCACTGTGACAACTTTTTTCTTCAAAATAAGGTCAGTTAGGTTGGCTACATGATTGCTGTACAAGTCAGTAGTTCTACGCTGGGAACAAATATTCACAGGGTAAAAGGCCTTCAGTGATGAAGCAATTTGACACCATCAATTCAGAAACTTCTGTGAACTTCTCAACCAATTATAGCCTTGATCTTAGCATAATCTTCCCAGTAGAGAGAAAAATTCAGATTTTTTTCCTTTTTTTTTTTTCTGGCAGAATGAGAATTTTTTGTTATTTAATCCCTGCAGTTCTAATTTTATGATGAAACTGCACCTGACAAAAGCAAATTCCCCAATGGGCCAAGCATTTCCTTGCAAGTCTGCCCTCCTGTCATCTTCTCTCCCTGCCCCCAGTCCCAAATTTACTTCTGAACATTGCCAGAACCATGGGAAGTTTGACCTCAAGTTTCTTTTTCCTCAGACATAAGATATTCATAAACACTCTAGATAAACTGCAACTCCTCTGCATTTTAGGTAAAATTATTTCTCAAAAAATTAAAAATAAAAAAAAAGTTTATGATTCATTTGCAAATGCAGCTCTACCAAAAAAAAAGAAAAAAAAAAGCGCTAAAGGGACATTTTGCAAACCATGCACATAGACTAGAAGAGTTCTGAAAACCCAGAAATATTACAAAAAGACCACAAGACTAAAAGAAAGTAAGAAAAATATTGGAAAGGAGGAGGTAGGGTAGACAGAAAAAGATCTTTCTATAGCGTGTGCTGCAGTGAAGGACAGAAACAAATGTAAGAACTGTAGGTCTGAGAAACTGGAGGTGACTGTGGAGGGCTGTTCTGAATAACTATGCAACATTGTTCTGGGCAGTAAATGGTGGCTGTCACCCTGTACAGATGTCTCAAATTTTGGAAATTATTGTTCTATGCATAGCCTTCTGAAGCTGGCCTTCTCTACAGCCAGAAAAAACATCTTTTCTGTTGTTGTTTTACAGCTTTGGGAGGGGAAAACCAGGAGCTGTTCTGCATGTTGTATTTCATTTGGTTCCTGAGAATTCAGTAGTTGGGTGGAGTAATTTTGGCTATGACTCTAGGGAAGTGGTCAATTCCCTGAACTTTTATTGACTTGCCAGTTATTTTATTGTTTTCTGGGAGGGCTTCATTTGGAGTTAAAATGTAAGGAGGGCTGGAGGAGAAGAAGGATGCATTAGGAAGGTTTGCAAAAGGATTAAGAAGACCAAAGTAATGGCATCATAGTAATATGAAGAAATTGAGATATACAGCCATAATTTAGTTTGGCTATGCTTGAGTTGTTAGGAGACAAATGTATGTCAGTCTCAAAAACTCAAATGCTTAAGAGCTCAGATATTGGATTAAATCATATTCAAAATTTCAAGAAAATATAAATATTTTTGCCTTGATAACATCCTTGAGGTTGAAAAGTTAGAGGGTGCTGTATTTTAATTACTTTTTGTTCTTCATTACTTTTATGCCTCATCTTTACCATTCTGTCAGGAAGATGCTGTTGAAATATGAGGTGTTCCCTATGCAAATTTGTTCATTCGTGCTTTTCAACATGATTCCTTTGCACCAAAATCATATCTTCAATACCCTTGTTCCATTCTGTTGGGATGTTTCTAACAAGAACTCTGCCCACATACAAGCTGTGCTCTCTGCTTGTATGCAGCAATTCCAATCCCCAGAGGAATGCAAGGACATGACTCTTCAAGACTGATACAATTTGAAAGGTGTGTACAAAATACTATGGCTGGTATGGAAGAGGTAGTAAAATCTTATGCTAATCTGACTTGCTGCTCTTTGATACTGAGGACACCTTCAATATTTTCACCTGGCAACTAAACTAAACTTTTTCCTTTTTTTTGACAGTTTTAGAGTTTTAGGCTGGCCTTCAAAAATTGTTTCTAGAGGGCGAAGGGAGGAGGTTTCCTTATCTAAGTGCTGTGTCTTTCCTCATTAGGTTTTGCCATGTAGGTACACAGAGGGTCTTTTGATGAGGTCCTTAACAAAATCAGACCAAAAGCATTTAAGGAAGGCAAAAAGTATAACATTATAAAATGCTTTACCAGGAAACCATTTGTATGATAAAATTTTCTTCATCTGACTGATTTAAAAAAAAATAAAATATGGGGTTTCCAAATCAAAATGAGAAAGGACAATACAAATTGTTTAAAAAAATCATTTAATTCTAATTCCAGTTCTAATATGAGCAGCTTTTAGGAGTTCCTTGTTTTGTTTTTTCTACTTATGCAGGGTTGCAAAATTTTCCATGGACACTCATTACAGAATACTTCCCACTGTGCTGAGTAGTGCCTAATGACTATTAGTCATTATGTTGCTAATAGTACTGATTTGCTTTTAATGGGTGCCAAGGTAACTTGAGTGTTTATTTCATGAAGATGCTGTGGGCAAGGGGAGGAAGAACACTTAACAGGATGGCACAGGACTGGGGCTAGTCTGGGCTGCTGCAGGGGAGTCATCTGGGATGAGAACAAGTATGTGACAACTGCACCTCTGAACCGCGCTGCTTCTCAGGTAGTGATGGGGAAATCATTTATTTAAAAAATCCAACAAACCAACAATGCTTTGACATTCCTACTTAGGCTGTCTTCTCCCTCAAAGAGGATCAGAACGAGCTCCACACCAGTCATCCTATTGGCAGCTTTTTTTCCCTCCAGATGTAAGACCAGTTTGGTGACACACAGTGCAAGATCTTCCCAAGATCTGCAGATGTTGTCTGGAAAACCCTCAAGAACTTTTGTTTTAAATTATAAGCCCAGATTCAGGTTTTCTGGAAGAATAAACAGGTGACTGTGGCTATCCCTTGAGCTGGCAGCAGTGTACTTCACAGAGAAAACTCTGACAAGAGGCTGTGAGTAATAAACTAGTAATTTTCAGGGAAGTCTGGGTTTGGACTGCAAGCTCACATCCTACCACGGATAACAAGAGTATGCTGCTAAAATAACACAGATGCTCCTGAGAATGCTGAGTCAGACTGGTCTATACTTAGCACTGTGAAATTGCAGTACAGCGCCAATAAACTAAAGTTCATCTCATGTAGACCTTTTATTTAATTGAAAACTGAGAGTTTGGCTATTGCAATGTCAGGCTTGTAAGAATAAAGAGAGATGAATGAAGCTAAACAAACAGAAAAAAAGTAATTATGATTTAAAGTCTGTGAAATGCCACGACTTACTGAAAATGACACATTGTGTATCTAGCTTGGAAAGAAGGAGTCAACAACAGCATTGGTATCAAATGATCCTTCTGAGGTTGTGACCACAGATGGATGTGTACTATGACCGCCTTCTTCAGCTTCCAGAGGGTCTGGGTAAGATGCTGAATTAACTTTTTTTCCTTGAGGAGCTCTGTTTCTAAAGCAAAACCATTATGAGTCCAGATATGTGGCCTCTAGAGTCTTATGTTGCCAGAAGAAAATGTTGATCTCACTATGCTGATATTTTTCTCCTGCTGATTGAAGGAAAAGGGGAAAAAGAAGATGAAGAAAAAGCTTATTTTCTTGATAGAGTAGGGTATGAAAACATCACTTGTCTTCAAAACACTGTATCATAAAGAAAACACGGACTGGGGAAGAATTTTCTGTTTACAAGTCTGTTACAAGTCTGTTCTTTACAGACTCCATCATCACGCAGCAATGCTCAAGTCAGATGCTTGAAATCTTGGCACCAGCACAGAGTATTTAAGGCAAAACCCCACAATCCTTTGCAAAAATGTAAAAAAAAAAACTTCATCAAAATGCTTTACAGTTTTAGAGAGGGGTATTTTTTTTTTTTCACAAAGAAAAAAAAAAAGAAAATGGTCTTCCTTCTCAAATAAAGGTTACTTCTCCTGTTTACGTTAGGAATTTACCACTGACTTCAGTGAAAACAGGTTTGGGTTCAATGTTCTGCTGTGATGAAAAATTCTGGAGACATTTCTCTTAGATGGAGTAACTGCGAGCTAATCTTAATTTGTGGCAAAGACATATTACTGTGGTTGTCCAGAAGATGCAGAGATTTGGCACCCTCTTACTGCTACATTTTTGTTTCTTGTGTGCATTTATAGTCTTGACTGGCTATGCAGGCTGTTTGCACAGAGGGTAAGGTATGGGAATGCTCTCCTTTTCTGCAGAGCAACACATGCCCCCAAAGGCACCAAGTTCCTCCTCCTGCTATCCTTCTGTTTTGTGTTTGTTCTGCTAATTTTAACATTATAAATAAAAGGCAGAAACTAAACCCAGAGGTCAGTTATGTTCTCTGAATCCATCTGTCCAATCAGGGAAAAATAGTAGAGATTGTTCATCTAGATTTAGAATACTGGATGAGTATTGAGCTTTGTGAAGGCTGCTCAGGAGGGATGCTCCTAATTTTCTTACAAAAAATCACACAGGCTGAAAACCTATATCCACCAGCTGCTTTCTGAACAAGACCAAGACAGAAAACAAGGCAGTGAGAGGTAAAGCAGCTGTGTTTGCTTTCACATTTGTGTTGGCTTTCACACAGTCAAATAAATACATAAGGTGCAGAACAGCAGTTATGGGTCTACACTGCTGCTTCCAAGATCAGCCACCTAACACAGCTTTCTAACAGGAAGAATGGTGATGGATCAGAGTTGATTCTACCCAAAGGCAGAAGGAGAAAGGAGAAGAGAAAAAAAATTGCACTGATAGACATCATAATTGGAAGGCTCGACAGACACCTCTCAGGTCTGCTATAGGAAAAAGGTGATCCCTCCTGCGAGTCAGGGTTTGCTTAGATGGTCTCAGAAAGTAAATTGTCACCTGGGAAGTGCATTAATCAGACAAAGGCTTTTCTGAAAGTTCTGGAAATGAGAGATGCACTTAGCTTCCTGGGTTTTTTTTGTTTTTGTTTTTTTTTTTTTCTGGTGGAGCACTCACCTTATTGAGGCTGCTCCCAGATATTGATAGGAGTTGAGGAGCAAACAGCAAAGATCATAGAATGATCTTTCATAGAATGGAAGGATTGAAAGGGACCTTAAAGATCATGTAGTTTCAGCCTCCCTGTCATGGGCAGAGATATCTGACACTAGACCAATTTCCTCAAAGCCCCATCTAACCTGGCCTCAACCACTTCCAGGGATAGGGCATCCACCACTTCTCTGAACAACCTGTTCCAGTGCTTCGGCACTCTCACAGTGAAGAATGTTTTCCTAATATGTAAGAATTATGTATCTATAGCTGTATATCTAATATCCAATGCAAAGAGCATTTAAATTGTATATGTCCTGTCTCTATGTGACAGATAAATGGTCAGAAAGCTAGAATTGTAATTAGAATTTATATACATGAAGCATAAACAACCACTTTTAAATGGTGCTTATCCTTAAAAGTACATACTTTAAAGGCTATTCCTCTTCACATAACACATCAGCACCAGAGCAGATACAATCAGTGAAAAGTAAAAACCCAAAATTACGTTAAATTCAAATGAAAAGGAATTAATTACTCTCCAGACCTGAGGTGACATGACTATGTAGAAATGCCATTGCTGAGGTATCCTCTTGTGGGACTTCCTATGAATCAGCACCCAGAATTACACTGCACCTTAGTGCCTCCTTTTGCAGAGGTACTCATAAAAGAGGGGAAAAAACAATAACCACAACCTAGGGAAATGAGAAACTCTGCTGTAAAGCCTTCTGACTTTTCCAACTGGTCTAATAAAACTCCTGCCCTCCAGTTTTCTCTCCCAAGAGAAGAAGTTTTTATGATCTTACATCAAGGTATTTGGAAATTTGGCAACGTCTGCAGAAACCAGCCTGCTGATGAGGAAAAGAAAGCTAAATCATCCTGCTTTTGCCCTGAGCACAGGGCTGGATAAATATTCTTTTTCTAACAATGATTTTACTTTTGTCTCCTCAGGCAAGTAATTTAAAACATCAACAGACATGAGTCCA
Source organism: Regulus satrapa (assembly GCA_013396955.1). Lineage (NCBI taxonomy): Eukaryota > Metazoa > Chordata > Aves > Passeriformes > Regulidae > Regulus > Regulus satrapa. The sequence continues at coordinate 338,537 of VWZN01001951.1, forward strand.
AACTCATAATAAGAACAGCTGAAAGCATACTAATCTTTATTTATAGTAGTTTGAGATTAACAGAATTTTTAAAATGTAGATTGCAGGTAGCACAGCAGAGCTCCAAAACTCTCCTAACTTGAGCCAAAATCAGGCTGCATCAAGAAGGAAAGGTAGAAATGGTTCACCTCTGTACTCACTGGTCCCAAACTTTGCTTCCAGCTCTGGTGATTAATTCTTCATAAGAAGAATTTGCATCTCCTTTGTATGCCTATCTGAAAGCAAGACCAACCATGTCTTCTTGTCTACTACTCCCTGCAAAAGAAAAATTCAAAACAAGGACATAAAAGGCATAGAATACGAACTAAAAATTTCTAAAATATCTTAGAAAACCATCTTCATACAATTACTCTGTTTACAGTGATCACTTAAATTGTAGGCATTTTCCACTTTAAAACGTAAAAGTAATTTTCAAGTGTTTGGGAAATGGAGCGGGGGAAGAAGAAGAGGGGAATAAAGCTTTAAAAACCAATACACAACTCCTGCTACATTTACATGGTTACATTGCTACTCTCCCCAGTGCAAAGATCAGTGTTGATCTTTAATCAACATTAATAAAATAAGCATGGTGCTTTGTCCTCTCACCTCAGTTAAAGAGGCTAAGGCAGAATTTGAAGGTTTTTTCTTTTAATATATACTTTAAAACATGTTTCAGAGCAGCCAAGTTATCATGTGTGCCCAAGGAAATGCTTGATGTTGACAGATGCATGGGTGGAATGTGTCCACCGTGCTCTTCTTGAAGCATTGAACTTGGATCAAAACAAAAAAGTTTTCCAACTCCTTCTACCTGTGCTGGCAGTAATGTTCCCTAGGAACCCATCCTGCTGGCTCAGCATTCCAAAGGCTGCATCCAGTTCAACCCCAAACTTTTCTTGCTTCCAGTTCCCTATCCACATTGAACACAAACTGGATTGTCAGTGAAGCTGGTTTTATTCTGCATAGGCATTATCCCACTGTAAAAAGATTCCAGCTGGATCTGAGAGATGCTTCTCTAACCCTTTTGCATTGTATTGATGTCAAAATCTGGCTTCATGGAGGTCATTCCAATGATAAAAATCATTACATTAAAAGGGTGATTAATTTACGTTTCACAGGTGAGAACAGAATTCTTGTTGTCCTCTATTAGGAAGATGATGCAGCTATTGGCTATCTACTTTACAAAAAGTTTATAAAAGAGTATGTATTAATTATTAGCATATTATTAGTATAAAATCAGTGTTCAATATTCACAATATTCACAGTGTTCAAAATTCACAATTACCTGTATGGAAGCTAAATTGCAAAAGAGAAAAGCCAGCAAGCAACTAACTCAAAGTATGCCACAGAGTACAGGGTACATTAGAAATGGTCTGAAACCAAACCTTTTTATGCCTCTGAGAAATCCTGCTGCCTGCAAATGGACAGGACATGCAGCTCTTGCTGGGCTGCTCTCTAGCAAGAACTTCTCAATGCCGGAACATACCAGCAGGGATAAATGAGGCATTAGGTAACTACCCATGATCAGGCCAAATCTTAATAATTAATTGACTCATTAAGGAACAGAGTAGAGGAGAGAAGCACACACTTGAAAAACAGGATGCCATCCAGGGGGATCTGGGCACGTTTAAATGGGCTCTAAGGAATCTCATTTGGTTTAATCATTCCAAGTGCTCAAGGCAGTGCCAGGTATCAACACAGTTTGGGGGATGAACAGACTGAGAGCTGTCCTGCTGAGAAAGACTTGGGGTGCTGGTGGATGAGAGGCTGGACATGACCCAATAACGTGCGCTTGCAGCTGAAAAATCCTGGAATTTCAACTGGAATTACAACTGGAGAATCCAGTTGTATCCTGAGCTGTCTCAAAAGCACTGCGGCCAGCAGGGCACAGGAGAGGATTCCATCCTTCTCTCTGCTCTGGTGAGACCCCATCTTCAGTGCTGCATCCAGCTCTGGGGTCCTCAGCACAGAAAAGACATCAATCCATTTGAGCAAGTCCACAGCAGGCCACTAAGTTGATTGAAGGGAGGGAGAGTCTCTTCTACGAGAAAGAAGTGGAGACAATTGGGATTGTTCAGCCTGGAGAAGAGACATCTTAGGGATAACTTGATTTTGGCCTTTCAGTACCACAAAGGAGCCTACAAGGAAAAAAGAAGTGAGACCTCTTACAAGGATACGTAGTGACAAGGCAAGGGAGAATGGCTTTAATCTGAAAGACTAGGTTTAGATTAAGTATTAGGAAAATAATCTTCCCTGTGAGGGTGGTGAGACACTGGAACAGCTTGCCCAGAGAAGCTATGGATGCCCCATCTGTGATAGTGTTCAAGGCCAGGTTGGATGGGGCTTTGAGCAAACTGGCCTAGTGGAATGTGTCCCTAGGAATGGCAGGGGGGTTGGAACTAGCCAGTCTTTAAATAGACCATTCTATGATTTTAGGACTTTTTAATCTGTACTTCAGGATATGAACTGTGTAATGCAAATGGTGGGAGACAGCAATGGACAAGCTATTTAGTAATGATAATAAGAGTTTTTGAAAAAGAAGAACCCTTGCTGAATCTCTTTGGATTTGGTTAGGTGACTTTCTTCCTAGAGAAGAGGAGTAGTGAAATTGAGTTCAGTTCAGGGAAGGTGGTAACCTGATGTCTCCCTGTGCTCCTGCCAGCAGTGTTACTTACAGGCCAAGATCAGATTTAGACTGATTTAGACTTTGTTTTCTTCATATACTTGGTCTCCTAACGATGCAAAAAAAAATTCTGATGAAGTTGCCAAAGTCACTTAATGTGAGTTTTGGGAATTGCACAGTCCTGCCCACAAAGTGCCTCTTCTACTAGGAAAGTTTTATTGCATGAGTATTGTTCTTGGGATTATAAACAGCAGCAAATCGAAAAAGGTTGGTTTTGTCAAAGTATTTGTAGATCAAGCTTGCAGATCTGTAAAACTTTTTGGCTGATTTATTTCAATGGAAAAATATTTGCTGGAAATTGGAAAGCAATAGGACTGCTATTTCTGCACTTCTACTAGTCTAAACGTTGCCATCACGATGGGGTGAGCAGCGCTGCTGAGTATGGTGTAACGCTGGAAGACACCCCCAGTTTTGGTAGAAAGTCACAAGGATTTGAGACCAGTACAGACTTCAGAGCTGCAGAGAAGCAGCAGACTGACCCTTGAGCTCTGCACAGACAAAATCATTTAGTCCCATAGAAGATTTCAAGGATTCAAGTATGATTTCCATTCTGACTCTCAGCCTCCAAAATACTAATTTTCTCTGCATAGGCAAAGCAAAGCTCAGGAGAAATCTGGTGATAGCTCCAGAGTGATGGAATGGGGATGCCCTGGCCACTAGCCATGCTGGGCTGGGTGGAACTGTCTATCCTCCATGGCCATTGCAGCTCACCAGAAATAGCACAGCTGCTTCCCATGAGTGTTACCACTTCTACCAGACCCACTATAATAAAACTCTGACTTGGCTTGCCTGAGATACTGCAGCGTGTCCACTAACTAGATGTTCCTGCTGCTTTGGCTTTTGGCTGAATGACTGGGAAGATCCCAGCCAACCACGAGTTTGTGTGCATTGGAGTTTTCCTTCTGTGCCTGTTTGCTGTGAGCGGAGCAGGGAGTGGGACATGCAGGGGGCAGGCTGTCAAATGTGGGGTGTGCAGCTGCTCCTTTGACAGCCTCTACAGTGCACACCTATCTCCAGCTTTGCTTCCCTTGTGGCATCTGCATTCAGGCTAGTTGGGAAACCCTTTTTCTGTGCAGCACAGCATGTCGTGTAGGATAGCCCATCATCCCTCCCTGCATGACAACATTCCATGTTGTGTACAGGCTTCTAAAATGTCATCAGCACCACCATAACCCAACTGAGACATGCTGGAGTACTTCAAAGCGAGCATTTTACACTCTTTTGTACAAATGCTTATACAGTGCCTGCTCTGGGAAGCACTATTTGGATTTCAGTGACTACCATTGTGCTTTAAAGGCAGCAATTTGGTTCTAGATGTGTAATTCAATCATTCTTTTAAAGAATGAGTTTGTCACCTCCATGTGATTGAAGCTTTATCTAGGGGTTTCTATCATCTAAGAATGTAATGCACAGTCTTTTTAGAAATTTAAGAAAAAACCTAAATTTAAGAAACATTCTTAATTCCTTCATCATCCTTGCCTTCAGAAAAGAGAATGTGCACTTTTGGAACTGTCCTACGGATCCCTCCTTTAGCAGACCATTTTAGAAAGGCTGAGTGCCCCCAGTTATGTGCCGACACCTTCAGCCTTGACAGGACCTATCACACACTTGCAATTTCTCCTTAAATCAATCTATATCCACTTGCAGGTGTTAACAATTTTGTAGAAGAGATTCTAAACACTCGGCATCTCACAATTTTCTATTATGTCAGTAATCTGAGTCTGTACCTTTGAAGTTACTGCTATAATTGGAAGAAAGGTCATACTAACCTATTCCCTCTAAAGATTGCTTTCATTTCACTGGTATCTAATTATTTTTTCTGTCATTTCTTATGATGCCTTAGGTAAAAGTAATTTTTTTCTGCTTATCCTTTTATAAAACTTTTCTCAAAGTTTTTTTGTTTGATATATCCCTTACATCACAGTGGGTGGTTGTATTCTGGAAACCCCAGTGACGCTTTTAAAATATTGTCATGCAAAAGCCAAAAAAAGCAAGCATTACTAATTTCCTTTATGTACTAGTTTGATTGGTTTTTACTGAACTAATATGCCATTTTGGTTGAGTACCAGGCTCTTTCTTTTTCATCTAAATGTGAAGAAAATGCATTTCAAATTATTTTAAAACCGATTTCATACAGCGGGGAGCTTTCAATGGTCAATATTATTATGAGCCCTAACTTTCCCGTTTCGGGTGCCGCTCTGTTTTTTGTTTCCATCCAGATTGGCAGAGGGCTGGGGAACATTCCTCCAAAAGCATCCTTCTGCTCGTTGTTCTCGCCCCCGCCATGGCGGTGGTGCTGTGAGCAGGGGAAGGGAAGGCAGCTTCGGCTGTGGGAGTGTCGGGGACTGCACGGCCGGGCTGCCCGAGCGGCGGTGCCGCCGGGGACGGCTGCGAGGGTGTCAAAGGACGCGAGTGCGGTTGTTGAGATGCAGCTTTTGTAGCCGTCTCAGCGCAAACCACTCGGGGGTTCCTCGTTTTCCACTGATAATCCAAAAAAGAACTCTCCCGACGGGGGAATCTCCCGCTTAGCTCCGTCCGTCCGCCGCACCGTGCGCTCGCACCAAGCGGGGAGGCGGCCGAGAGCGGGGAAGCGCTCGTCTGCCCGCGGACTTCCTCCCGTGCAATTCTTCCACCGGAGTTAGAATTGCCGGGGAGCCGGGGAGGTCTCCCGTCCAGCGCCTTCCCTCCGGCTTCCCCGTTCAGGAGGAGGATTTGGGGGTCGCTCAGGCGAGCTCCCAGCATCTCGGCGAGAAGCCCCCGCGGCG
>VWZN01001951.1:351750-442332 GCA_013396955.1 Regulus satrapa
ACAGGAGGGACAGAGTGAGCCAAGCTACACCCCACAAAAAGGACTCTCTGAATTTGCGATCTCTTCAGAACAGTGAGAGATTTTATTGTTCAGTATTATTATTTCTTTTAAATGCTTGTGAATACTTTGTTTGTTAAATCAACAATTTTTTTCACTTTTCTTCAAGGAGATTTTTTTCCCAAACCAGTTGGGGGAGGGCCCACTTGAATCTGCTTTCTAGAGGGATCCCTTTGGAAGTTTCCTCCCAAATTTGCCCTAAACCAGGACAGTGATGTTTCAAACTCCATGGGTTGGCTACAGAACATCAGTGAGGACAAGTTGAAACACAGCTTGTTTTCCATCATTTCCCATTCCTGATTGTCCCCTTTTTCATTTTTAAGTGCTAGACTGCTGCTGGAACAGCAGTGATGCCCCATCACTGTTAGTGAAGGGCAGCAGACAGAAATTGGGTGGCTGAGTTCCTTTCAAGCTGAGCCCACAAGGCTTGCTGGATGGAACCACAGTCTGAGAATAATTCATGCTCCTTGGGACTGAAAGGCGATACATATAATTAAGGATGGGAAATGGATATCATAAAAACCCCAAACTTTTACATTGTAAAGATCGTTGTAAAGGGAGTCCCATAAACACCTGTTTCAGTCTGTGATGACAGCTGGTAGGGCTTTTGGGGTCAGGCTTCCCTCTGCAGCTGTGCTTGCATTCTCGGAGGAGAAACCAGTGTCTTTTCACATCCTTAAGAAATTACTCTCCCTGACTGTTTGTGGAACAGAAATCAGAAACCATATATACCACAAAATAATTTTTTTAAGGAGAGAGGCTAGTTCATTATAACATGATCTGCCTCACATCTGGAAAGGAACATAAAATGTCTTGTAATGTCAGGAAGATTTCTCATTTTCCATATGTTGTTTCAACTTCTGGGTAATGTAAGGAAGGAGATACTTAATTATTTGATGGATTGCACCATTTAGTCCAGAGTTCAGTATGCCTTTTTATGCAATACTATCAAAGGGATTAAAAGAAATTTCAATGTTTCACATGTAAAAAATTTACATAAGTAAACCCTGAAGTAGACATATTTGTTATCATGTAGCATGACCAATAACACTTCTGAAGCTTTTTAAGCAGTTAGTCTTTGAATAACCAAAGATATTCATACTAGAAAAATAGTCACTTCATGCTTCTCTTTCAGTAGTTCTTATACTCCTGTAAAAGCTTATGTGTAATTTGAAAAATTTCTCTTCATTAACCATATGATATATATTTTTTGTGTGTATAAGAAACCGGAGAAAATGGATGCAAGTACTGAATCAGTACATAAATCCATATTGTGGATTTATCCACACACCTGTGACTGTTTCAGAAATCCAGTTTTAGGGACTTGACAATTATTGTAGACCTGGGCATTGGGACCCCATGAAATTCAGGGGACTTGTATCAGTATAATCTACCCTGCAAAAGAAACAAGTTTTCTAGCTAAATGTGTGGGGTAGCAAAACCAGATCTGTGTGAAAAAAGATTGTACCATGTTAGAGCCTTTTCCTGCTTGTTGGGAAGAATAAACTGTTCCAGTACGAAGCCCATTTTAGAACTATCTCTGATAGATATCAAAGCACTGTAATGCTGTGGATTAAAACATCCCACTCCTTTCTTTACAGAATTAAATAAGTAAAACTTGTGAATTTGGATCATTCTGTGTGACAGTAGTCTGGATCTGAGTGAGTTTCAAATTAAATTGGTATTTTCTTAGCTTAACCGAAGCACAAATGCCCAGCTTACCCTCTCTGGCCTCTGGTAGATCCATCCTCTGTACTGCCACTTTTCCAAGGCCTTTGGACATATACAGCTTTCTCCTTTGACTAGACAAAAGAATGGAGTGTAAGCAGTCCAAAGGTGATGGTTTTGACTGCATTTGCACCAGGACTTTTGGCAGGACTTTTATTTTTTTTACTCTGAAAGGAAGCATAGAATATGTATAAAGGTGCAGACATATATCTACATAGATATATCTAATTTTTTTTTTACTTTTCCAGATTGGATTTTTTACAGATTTGTGGATTTGCTTTTCTAAATGGTGGTTGAAAAAGATGTGGCATCACAGATTATCACTGTGTCATAATTTCTGAAAACTTTGTGTTCATTCTGTTTTGTACACAAACATGTCTTAAGGCTTTTAAGCTCTGATTAATAAATTGAGCAAAGTCTACATAGTTTAACTTAAAATCTTTTGTGTGAACAGATGATTTGGTTCCTGGACAATGTGGCATTATTTTGTTTTAAAATTGGAAAACAAACCATTTTCATGTGAGAGACTAGGCAATCAAATTTCAAGTTGTTTGTGGTGTTTTGTTTTTGCTGGGTTTTTTTGTTTTGTTGCTGTTGTTCTTTGTTTGGGGTTTTTTTGGCTTTTTAAATGTTTTTAGGGGTTTGTTTTTTTTTTTTTGGGTGACAGATTAACATCTGGATAATTTTCAACAAAGGAAGTAAAAAGAGCATTAGCTACATCTAGCCACAAAATAACTTCAGGTGAGATCAGTGAAATCAGCAAGGTTCAATCAGCAATTTTTGACAGCAGGGATGGGCAGCCAGTGCCTGAGCAGGCAGTGGTGTGGGTGCCCAGTACAGCTCTCATCCCATGGGGAGCAGCCTGGTCCTCTCTGGGGGCCTGGGCTCTGGGGCCACCTTCCCCAAAGCGTTCCCCAGCAGCCACAAAATGAGCCCCTCGTGGTGAGCCAAAGCTGTGACCTGCCTTTGACTGTCATCCAGGCGGGTGAGATAATTATCTCATGTTATCAAGGCATATCTGAGCTTACACCTTAGTTACAGAACTTCTTTGCATTATTTTTGCGTTCTTGCCTCAGGCTCATGGAAATCAGGACTATATCACAAGGGTGGTTAGATCTCTGGCTAGAGCTCTGTCTCTACACTGGTGGTGAAGCGGTGAACGTCACCACAAAGCATTTGAGTGCGTGCACCTTCACATTTCTCAGCTTCCCTTCCCACTGGTTTCAGGAAGAGACTTTGAGTCTGTTCACATGAGCAAAAGCTGCTCTTGAACTTTTATTCCTCAACATTTCAGTGTGGGTGCTTTCACTTAGAATGTTTTCCTCCAATTTAAAGTAACATTTCAGCAAAGATATCACACTTCATCAAAAACTGATGTTCACAAGGTTACATTTCTTGTCCAGACAAATGCTTACTAACTTAAAGATGGAAGCAGAGATTCCACAGAAGAGTATTTTTGGAGCAGGAATGGTATTATGTATGGCAATACACTGCCTCTTTCCAGTTTCTGATGCAGGGCTAAAGTGGTGTATTTTGATCCCATAAAGTATCTGTCTTCAAAGAACCATCGCAAAACAAGTCTTATTATTTTGGTCTGGAAAACAGAAAATCCAAGTTATTTCTCTAAACAAATAAAACTCATCAGTGTACTTTCTTTCAGATTCCAGGCCTGTGTTTTGCTCTTTTTAGTGATTATTTTTCCATTTGCCTATTCTCTCATGTATGTACTTAATCATTTGTATTTGTAAGAAGTGGTGACAGGAAAAAAAGAACTCTCTGGTGTCTTGCCCACACACAGATTTCGAGGGTGGAATTAAGTTTAAGATTACAGCTCATAAATGACCCTTTAGTGAGTTAATGAAGTTTCAGTAATTTTTTTACTAGTATCAAAATACTCAGACATAACTTTTTACTGTTTTTCAGATTGGTTACCTCAACCTTAATGAAAGGGCAAAGCTAGAAATCTCTCCAAACGTGAACAGAGGTCCAAATAGCTACAAAAATAAATGCCTGCCGGGACCAGACAGTGCTGCATTATTTTGCAAAGACACCACACAATTAATGGTGTCTGCCAGTAGCCTGTTTGGCATGAGAAATACATTGGTTAGTTAAAAGACCCTTCCCCACCCCAAACCAGCCAGAAATGGCCTAAAACTCAAAGGAGGGTGACCAGATGAGGCACATCTGAGACAGTGGCCAGCCCCTCCTAGGTGGCCAGGGTGGGAGGAGAGGGAGGGATGGGTCCCAGCTGCACGGGGCTGCAGGAATCCGGGGTGAGGAGGTTAATGACCTGACATTGCTGCCATGCTTCTCCTTTGTGCAGGGCCTCTGCAGAACCCTGGATGGGAAGCATCTTTCTTACAAACGACTCCCTTGCCTCTTCCAAAACCTCAACCTAATCCCAGCAGCTTTTGTATGAAATGAGTCCTTTTTGTGCTCGTTAAGCCGTAGGGCTTCTTGTTCCAGTCAATGTTCATTCAAGAGGTTTGTTTTTAGTGTTAGAGAAAAAAACATAGGAAAAGTTGTGGAAAAAAGGAGCAACACTATTGTTGATGCAAATATTAAGTGGATTTCATTCTCTCTATAATTTCCCTCTGTAATCTCTATAATCTATATTCTCTCTATAATTTCTCCTGGAGTCCATGACACCCTGATTATTAAAGAAAATTTCTTGGTTGCTGGGTCTAACCTTTATTTCTGCAGTTACATACAGGCAGCATGTTGCTAAAATTACTTAAAGCATTCTTTAACCTGTTTATTGAGGAAGGTAGCTTTCTTGGAGATCTTGTATAAAACCCGTTCAGTGCCACCTCAAATTTATTGTTTGACTCAAAACTCACACTCCAGAATTTTACATGTTTTGAAAAAGGCTTCAGGACTGGACATAGAGTTTCATTTTTAATATTAGATTTTAATAATGTGCCACTTTTTTCTTTTTTTTTTAATATATTAGGATTATTTTACAGATGAAAATAGAGTACTAAAAAAGGACCCTCAACAGGATTACCATCTGGAATATGCCATGGAAAACAGTACACATACAATACTAGCTTTTAGCAGAGAGCTGCACACTTGTGACACAAATGACAAGAGCATAACGGTAAGAGTCTCTGACTATATGTAGACAGATAAAATGATTAATACAGGATAAATGTATATGTGGTTGTTAAGCTGGTAATTAAAATCTCTTTTTAGTAAAAGGACAGAATTAGAGAAATAACTTTCCAAAATATCTCTTTTCGCAAAATACCCATGTAAAATAATTGTGTTCATTTTATTAAACTATTATGTTTAAATTTCAGCTTTCTTTGTCCTTCTACTTTTATACATTATGCTCAGTAATTTCTAAGAAGTGTACACAGGATTGAACTAGATACCTCTGGGCCATCAAATTCTATATGCCATTGTTATAACCATTCAAGAGAGGCCAAATTGAGAAATACTTTTAAGATTCTGCACTAACTTGTAATTGATCTTAGAAGCAGATTTTTTTCTTAAAAAAGGGAAAAGGTATGTTTAAAGTGTTTGTTTGTTTTATTTCTTTACTCAAAACTATAAGTGAAAAAATGTAATCATTAAACCTTCCATGGTAAAATAATTTTCATGCTAAATTCTTCTGTTGCCCTGGGGATTGCTGTGCTATTTCCTAAGCATAATTTTAAGTTACATGAAACTCATTACTTCGGTATTGGAAATGACAGTTTAGAGAGATTTGCAAGGCTTTCTATGCTTTGGCTTGTTTACTACTTCTTTTGGAAGCATTACTATAGGAGTAAAGCACTGTATTCTTTGTCTGTGTTTTTACATTATATGAAATTACAGCAACATGACAGGCTGAAAATGCAGGAAGCAAACCCCACCTGTATAAACCACCAGTTTCCCAGGCAGTCAATGGATCTCTGGTTTGCACACCTGCTCCAAATTCTCAGAATAATTTAGCATTTTGAGACACTTCAGGATTTATTATAGAACTTTGTCTCAAAGGTCATTATTGTAATCTGAGAATGGTTTACAGAGAACTGCTCTGTGCAGTGGCTGTAGATTTTTAACATGTAAATCTGTTCTGTAATTGAATGCTAATTTGCCATAGTATCTAAGGACAACAATTCACTGTAAGTATTCACATCTTCACAGACCTGAGCCTGGAAAATATTTGTGGGGGAAACCTTCTGGTTGCTGATCAAATAAGTAACACCTCTAGAAAAGTGTTTGCAATGCATTTATTTGGTTACTTCTTTATGAGACTGTACTGCCATTTGAAGATAATATTTCAGTTCACAACATTAGGGAAGGAATCTATCAGAGAAAAATTTAATTTCTGTGTATTTCCAATTAACCCATTGAATATAAAACATTATGTAAAAGGCAAAATTGTGTAGGTAGATGACTGCTTCTCTGGAATACATTGTCACTGTTTAAATACACCTATGTCACAGCTATTGTAGAAATTATTAGCAACTGTGAGAGGAAGATGTTCCTCCTATCCTTTGTGGGCATTTTGCTTTATATTTTTCAGGAGAGCACAGTGCGGGTAATATGGGCCTACCATCACAAAGATATGGGAGAAGCAGGTCAAAATTACCATGGATCTAATCGGGGCACAAAGAGTCTGCGTTTGCTGAACCCTGAGAGAGAGGAAGTCTCATCTGCCTCTTTGCCCTACTTTGACTTAACAAACAAAGACGTAAGTTACTCCATGTTGTGGGTTTCTGTGGAGATAGGAATAAGGGGGTAGCTGAAGCCTTGGACTTACTCAACGAGTAGTGTGGCTTTTACATATAGATTAACTGTAAGGAAGAAATTCTTCACTTTGAAGTTCATGGGGCATTTTGGAGCATGCTGCCCAGAGAAGCTGTGGATGCCTCATCCCTGGAAGTTTTCAAGGGATGGGACTTTGAGCAACGTGGTCTAGTGGAAGGTGTCCCTGCCCAAAGCAAGGGGACTGGAACTGGATGATCTCTAAGGTCCCTTTCAACCCAAATACTTCTGTGATTCTATGATAATACTATGCTCGTGCCCTTTTTATTAAGACAGGTGCCTGTACCAGACAAGGACACAACATATTGGTGCCAAATGTTTAAGATACCTGTACAGCATGAAAAGCATCATGTGACAAAGGTGAGTGATCCAGACTCAGAACATTTAGAGGAATTTAGATAATAATTACACTTAAATCAGTTCTTGCCCTTTTGAAGGTTTGGGTTTTTTTTTACTGCTTACTGGAGGGAAAACAAGACCTCTTATCTATATTCACAAATATGCATAAAGTGTTTGTGGATGTGTGCTCAGAGCCTGACTCAGGTGAGCCTTGACAGCTGGCCTGCACAGTGACAGATCCTCTTTCTTGCAGTTCTTTTCTCCTTTATCCTCTCTCCATTAAGAAAATAAGGTTGAAAATTATTTATGTCTGTACATATTTTTGGCAAGGACTAAGTAAAATTATCTAAAAGCATGTTACATCAAGTTTCTACTTTTGTATAGGAATTTAATTAATTTCTTTTAACACAGTAGTTTTAAATGAAAAAATAATTAAATGATTATGTTTGTTCAAATAAAGGGCCAGGTTCTTATTTGATTCCAGTCACTTTCTTGTGATGACCAATGTGGAGCCGCATTACATTCACATAAGAACACACACCAGTATTTTCAGCAGTTTAAAACCTAAATATTCTTTTTAAAAGAGATGAACATTGTAGCTTATTTTTAAAATTATGAAAATATGTGAACAAACATTCACACAAGGCTCAGCGGGCTCCTGGGTGATTTGAAAACCCACATGCATAAACATGTTTTCGTATAATAAATTTTTTTAACCTTTCTGTTTTAAATGGAAAGATTAAGAGTGCTGAGGGAAAGATTTCTCACATTTCTCCCCAAAAGCAATATACTGAAGAACTTATAAAACAGCAGATACTTATTTTTCTAATATGCTGAAGATAGCACAGTGAGATAGTTCTGGCCCTCATTTTTATCTTTCATTGAACCCACAAATGCATGGGTGACCTTGGTGTACCTTTTTCGTTACCTTATCTCATCTTTTTTGTCACAATTTTCAGTGATATTTCTTCAGTGCATTCAGTAAGACTGAATTTTTAAATCAATTCAGAGAACTTTAATGTGTGATCTCAATGTCTGTCTGATAAATACTTACAATTACTCTGAAATATTGTGTGTTTCTGCACTTTATCAGTATGAACAATTGCAAGGCCCAAATTACTGCCTTCAGGTTCTTGATCTTTCATCACATTTGAAATTCGTCTCTGCTACTTTCACTGTATGAAATGGAAAATTTTCTTGTGTTACAATATGTACGTCAAGATCCCTAGTTTTCTGCTTTCAAGTGAGAGACCTTCAAAAGGGTAGTATCAGAATCAAGCTTTCCATGTTAAATTTGGTGGAAGTTGAAGATACTTGCTGTTCTGCTAGAAAGTTCCCTAGAAGTATTAATTATTTTCTGAAGTTATTTTCTAAATGCTTTGCATGACTGTGCATACAGTTGCTCAGTCTTTAAAAAAAATAATGTTTGGTTGAAGCTAAAACAAGATTTTATCTCAGAAATACACTGGCTGATTTTTCAGGATAATTTTATATACTTTATTTTAACAATAATGTATAAAGAATATTAAAGTTTTAGAAACTGTATTTTCAAATCAGCATATTTTTTTATAAAGTTAAAAATTAGAGCAGAATCCTCAGTGATTTTCCATCTTCAGAAAAGCAAGAAAATTTCTTATTGTTGCTTAAAAATTTTTAGAGAGAGAAAAATGAATAGAGAAAGAGAGTGAATTTAAGTAGGAACACTTCCTTAGCCATTCTTTTCAGGGGCACAACTTATATTTTCCTCTAAGTGACATTTTTAGATGCCACATAGAGGGTTGTTGTGGAATTGTATCTATGTGCTCTTGCAAACTGATTAAACATTTCCTAAAGCCTACTGATACACAAAGGATGGGGCTTATGACTACTGGGGAAGATGTTAGCTGTGCAAACAGAGCTTGAGTTTCACAAAGGGGAGGGCGGATGAACTCTTTGGCCTGATCAAACTGTCTGGGTTAGTTAAATACTTACATAGATGTTGATTCTGGATTCCTTCTGTAGCACAGTTTTCACACAAACCTACACATCTCATTTTTACAGACGACAAGGTGTAGCAATGGTACAAATTTGTCTGTTCTACTTCAGCAGTGTACGTGTGAGCTGGCTTTGGCCATTTCTGTAAGATTTTGTGGAGCGCTGAACTGCTCAGTTTGGCACTTGTTGGACAAGTGTGCCGTCAACAGTGTGTGCTTAGCTGTGCTGATGTGTAAATCTGCTGGTGATCTGGGGTCTCAAGTAGGTGCATCAGCCACAATTGGAATTTTTTTTTCTACGTTCCACTGTTCTCTGTCATTTCGTCCTTCTTGAAAATTGCTCTGAGCACTTTATTATAAAGAACTTTTAAAATATCAGTTTCATCAGGACAGCATGATGTTTTAAGGAAGAAAACTGAAAAAAAATCAGACCTGTCATTAGACATCAAGACTTTTAATTGCCTCTGGTTAACAAATACCAAATTCTGAATTCAGATTCTAAATTTTAAGGGACTTTTAATGTCTATTGAGGATGCATTATTTAAAAAATATTATGCTTCATGGCAGAATACATTTAAGGTATTTACAAATATGTAAATACAATCTAATGGTGCCACAGCTGGGTAACTAATAACACTTGGGTCTTAGGGTTCACCTGCAGTAGTGTTTTAGTTTCTTCTGTTTGCATAAGATGAAGAAATAACTAGCGCAAGAAATCTCAATATTAATCAGAGATAAATTATGTTAAAACCTTAGGTCTTTTCTTTCTCTTTACATAATATTCATGGAATACTTTCCAGGAATCACAGGTAATGGGAAACAGCATATTTTCATTGATCAAGCTGCTCTACGTGATATGTAAATTGTACAAGAGATAAGATTGTAATCTTGAGTTCATCCCATAGGTAGAATAAGGACATGGATAAGTAATTTCTCCTTATGCTGCATTTACCAATGGAGAGCAGGTTTAGAACTTCTCTGTTAAATCTTCTTTTGTATCACACTTCTTGCAACATTCTCCTCAGGGAAGAGATTGTGTCTTCCTACATGTCCCTGCAATGCCTTCTATTTCTAATGCCTCCAGGATCTTCTGGAGAGGCAACTCTTAACAACATGCCTGCTAAGAAATGAAATAGAATAAGACAGTTTCTCAATAGCTGGGCATTATAGCGACAATAGTGATCCAGAAAACAATGAAAACCAGGCAGTGTAGTGGTTTTGTGGCTCTAATGGTTTATAATACTCCTCAGCTTTAAACTGCCTACCTGGATTAATTGTGGCTCCTTGAAAATGTATTAAACTTCTACAGGATTTCCCCTCCAGGGCATTTTTTATTAACAGAACCAATTATAAATGTAATAGGAAAACTTTGAAAATAATATAGATGGAAGAGATGAAAGGGATTGCTTGGAGATAATAGCAGGCATTCAGATCAGACATTTTCAGGATGGCCCTGCAGTGGTCCCAGAGTGGTGGACTTTGGCTGCTCTTCACATGGGAGAGCGCACAGCTGCCTGTCTGCAAAGTCCTCCTGCAGCTATGTGTGCACTGGCCTGTTCTGCTCTGAGCTTCAGGCAGTGGTGTGTGCCTCAAGCTCACTACCCAAGGGATTTTCACTTTTCTCACATGCAGAAGTTAGCCGGGAGCTTTCTCAGAAGTAGGTTTCTTAGAAAAAAGTGTTCCACTTACTAGCCCAGACTTTCTGGTGATGGGCTGAAGACTATGTCTTGCTGGGATTATTTGCAGTTTTCTGTCAGTGTCATTATTCTGACTTGTCTTGAATGTGCCTTTTAATCACATTCCTAAAGAAACTTCTCTAGTTTCACCAACTGCACCTCAGGAAGAAACAGCAGGACTTTTCAGAAGGAGGGAGAGCGGGATCCACTGGTAGAGCAGACACACAGTCAGGTCCACGCACCTGGCTCTGCATGAAAATATTTCTGTCTCCCTGCTAAAGCCATGGTGAGGGTAGGTTCCTGTGTGTGGAGAGCCCCCACAGGTAGAGACATCCCTGCACCAGGGTTGGGAGCAGGGCCGATAGAGACAGAGGAGATCATCCCAGGGAGATGAGAAACACTTGAAAACAGGTTTCTGCAACATCCTCCCCCTTGTAAATTACCTGCTTTGTGTCTTTCTTTTTTGCTCACTCAATTAAAAAAAAAAAAAAAGGGGAAAAAACCCCAGTAATTCAGTGGCAGCTGACTGGATCTTTTGTAATCTTGTAATTTTTGTACTGTTTAGGTGCCCAATTTTCATGATTGTCACTGTGAGTGCATATATGTGTGCTGACATGTCTGTCTATTTTGACAAGTTGTAAGACTATTTGGTGATAGGTTTTTTCTGCCTATTTGCTGAATTTATTTTCTCCTCACTGTGAGCAGACATCATGAAGATGTTTACCGGCAGCAAGAAAGTGAAAATTTGTTTCATATGAGAAATACTTTCCAGTGTTTTAGTAAATGCAGCTCTTGCTTTGTATTCAAAGCTTGTTCTTCACTGCTTTTTTCTGTTTGTGGTTCTACAGATGCAGCTTTTTTTATTACTATCTTTAGTTTAGGTTTCAGTTCTCCACGTCTTCTCTCAGTTCAGTTTAACTGTACTGCTTCTTCAAATAACTGTATCTGCTAAGGATTCATGACTCTGTCTTCACATTTACCTCTGGTCTTCCGTGTGCTTAACTGTGTTCTCTGCTGCAATTAAAAGACCTTAAGATACTGTTTCTTCTACTGTCTCTAGATTTTCTGTGAATCCTCTAGACTTGTGGTCTCCCTCTCCACCTGACAAATTGTTCAATGCTTTGTGTAAACTGCAAATTTCTAGTATATACTGGTGAAAGACTGGTATGTATATCGTACATGCCAGACGTGCCATAATTTATTTGTGTGAAGCTTTTCAGCATAGCATGCCTGTGCTAGTTCCAACACTGTACATTTCTCCCTTATGTTTTCTTATTTTCTTTTAAAAAAATTGTGTTTTCCTCAGGAAAAGAATTTCCCCAGGCTTCATTAGTAATGATCCCCTGCTCAAAAACATGTCCAATATTTAATTTTACTTCAAGAGTAGAAAAAACATTTTATGTAAAATAAACCAAAAAAATTGGGTAGTACCATCACTTAGCTGTATCTGCAAATCTTTTCTCTAAGAATAACTCATTTTTCATTGGTTCTAAACTTTATAGGTTGTTTCAAAATTCGTATAGTCAGAGAAATACCAACAGAAATGCTGTGATGTGGCTGTGCCCAAGAAAGAGCATTAAATATTTCTTCCGGAAAGATTCTGGAAGAGAACTTTTTAAATAGGACATCTAGTTTTAGAGAGCATTTGGCATTGGAAAGGAGGATAATAGTTGCATTTTGTAAGTTCTTAGAAGTTTTGGTTCTTGTATAAGGCAGTCCTTCCATGTGCATTAATTGAACCTGCTTATGAGAATGGTGTGAGCATGGTTAGCTCTGCTGAAATGAAGAAAAAGGGATTAAGGGGGATTAAGCTGTGTGGTCAAAATTCAGTATCTCTTAAGTACAACTCATGAATACTCTGGTAACACATTTCAATAACACATAATAAATTTTCAGCCATAAAGATGGGCTTTCTCTCACCTAACTTATCTTTGGGTCTGAGCCATCTGCTTAATTGACTCTACAGTGGCAAAAACAGCTGTATCATCCTGGAGGAGTTGAGCTCAAGCATCCCATGTATGGTTCAATCTCTCTCTCCACTGATGAATGAGAGAACCCAAACCACCAGCCTGTGTTAGATGAGTAACTCCCAGATGAATGAATCAGGGAAGATATATGCCATCCAAAAGGGTCAGGGGAGAGAAGAGACTGTAATAAAAGCAAAAATTGCAAAATAATATTTAAAAAAAAATTTGCCTGTGGGAAAAATGGTCTTTTCTCAACCACAGCCCTGTGTAATTTTTTTTTTTTTGGCACTAAGCTTACAATGTGACTAGTAAAACAGGCTAATCATATAACCAGAAAAAAACCTTAATTATTTAGCATTAGCTGTGAAGTGTTACATTAGGCATATTTTTATATCAGCACTAAAGTTTTCCATTGCTGATCTCCTTAGAAGAGGGAGCCTCTTTTCAATTAAAGAAGGGCCTGTATTAGAGCATACCAGCAGCTGCCAGTTAATCTTCATGTTCTGTTTTGGGGCAAACTGATAAGGAAGTAAAAACTCCAAAAAACTTGTTGCCAAGGGTAACTCTGCTTTTTGACAGTGGAATGCTTCAGTAATACCAAAGACCCCAGTGTGAAAATACAAAGGGACTCCAGTTTAAGAGACTGATTGATTGGAAGCCAGAAGGGCAGCTTGTAGCTGGCGGTACCTAAATGAGGGCACTGGTTTTTAACTTGAGTGATACCAGACAGTAACTGCTTGTTACTCTCTGGCCTGAACTTTTACATTTTGCTACATGTGATAACTCTAGCAAATTGCATCATGCAGGCTGACATAAACAAATGTTCTATATTTTCCCATGCATTCCCCTACAAAGCAGTTTCAGCCCCATTAAATTAGGTTGGCAACCAAACAATCACCTTACGCTGAAGAGCTTGTAAGCTATCTGCCCTTTGATCTGCAGGGCTGGCTCTTCAGTGCAAGCCTGAATTGGCCCATTAGGCTTTTCAGTGCTAAAGATTCACGTAAGTGAACAGGTTGAAAAATTAAAAGTTTCCCAAGCACTGTCTGAGGAAATAACATAAATACATTATTCTCTCATATTCTGCTAAATTGTTTCATATGCAAAATTGTTAAAGGTGTTATTCCATTCTGTGATCACAGATTAAATTAAACCATAGATTACTGTCTTACCAAACTTTATATTTCTAACATATTTTTATTTTTAAATAGTCTTCTTTAATTTCACTAGTGTATCTTAACTATAAGAATTCTTAAATTATGCAGTTATTGCTGCATTATTTATTCCATACTTGGCATGCAAAAATAACCTACTTCATTTCTGTCATCAGCAAAATTGAATGTCTAGTTAATTTAGTAAATTTCCTTTGATTTTTGCTTTCTAAATAAAAACAACATCCATCCATTATGGCAATGTATTGACCATGCCAGCAGGTAGTAGGAAAACGTGTGTGCTTTGTAATTTTTTTGGTTAAATAAAAGTCAGATGATAGCAGCCTTATTTTAAAATGTGAGCAAAAGTAAGCATGGAAAAGGGAAAATATTTTTGTGAATATCTCTGAGTTTTACCTCCTAGTTCTGTGACAATTTTTGGGGTGATCTTCAGGAGACCATTGCTATTGAGTAACCCCATTTTCTCTTGTGCCATGTCTTTGTTCTTTCTTCCTCATCCTTAGCTTTTTACGTGATTTTTAAGAAAACCTATGACTAGGTGATGCACTGAAAAGATAAGAAAATTGTCGGCAGCCAAACATCCAGCACCTCTTATTATAGTGGTTATAGTGGTTGAAAAACCACTTCAGAGCAGCATTGGGCCTTAGATGAGTACTTACAAAGCATCTTTTGGGCAGATACCAGAGCAGCAGGCTCATAGGTAGTAAAATCTCTCTTGCTGGTGCTTGCGTGGATGGATCAGGGGACAAACCTGGCTTAGTCCTACTGGCATCTTGGCATTGTTTCTGAAGATCAACCTTCTGATTCAGACAAATCACATCGTAGCAGCATCTTAAACAAATTTTCAATAAGGCAAATTAAATCCCTCCAATGGTATTTAAAGGGAGCAGAACTTTTCTATTCCAATCTAATTGAAATATTTCTCTTCGGTACCAATATTTTAATCTGCAACTCCAGCTACCAGGGGTAGTTTTCAGAAAATTATAGTATGACTCTCTCTATCTTTGCTGTTGCTTGCAATGCGCAGTAATCACAGCTATGAATAAAGCATAGATTCATAAACTCCACATTAGTAACAGTGGAAAAACAGACAGACAGTGGTCAGAAAAGGCCTCTCCACCATGTCCTCACATAGGAGACTATTGGGTTTGAATGGCCAAGCTTTGGTAGCAGGGGGAGTACAGGGTGGCTTTTGTGAGAAGCTGCCAGAAGCTTTCCTCCATGTTTAGCAGAGCCAGTGCCAGATGGCTCCAAGAGGACAAGCTGCTGGCCAAGGCTGGGCCCATCAGAAATTTGCGTGTGGAATATCTCTGGGATAACAGATTTAAAAGAAGAAAGAAAATAGTTATTGTGCAGATGTAATTGTAGCCAGTGAAGAGCAGAGTGAGAACATGCAAGAGGAACCAACTACTCAGACCCCAAGGTCAGTGAAGAAGGAGGGGAGGAGCTGCTCCAGATGCAGAAGCTGAGATTCCGCAGCAGACCACGGTGAAGCAGCTGCACCCCTGCAGGCTCTGGAGGATCACAGGGATGCAGAGATCCACCTGCAGCCCATGGAAGAGCCCACACTGGAGCAGGTGGATGCCTGAGAGGAAGCTGTGAACCTGTGAGAAACGTGCTGAAGCAGGCTCCTGGCAGGAGCCTTCAGACCCATGGAGAGAGGAGCCCATGCTGGAGCAGATTTCCTGGTAGGATTTGTCACCCTCTGGAGGACCCATGCTGGGGCAGGCTGTGC
Organism: Regulus satrapa; assembly: GCA_013396955.1. Classification (NCBI taxonomy): domain Eukaryota; kingdom Metazoa; phylum Chordata; class Aves; order Passeriformes; family Regulidae; genus Regulus; species Regulus satrapa. Next base: position 367,156 of record VWZN01001951.1, read on the forward strand.
CTGAAGGACTGCAACCTGTGGAAGGGTTCATATGTTAACCCTGTAAATACAAGTTTTTAGAGGGTTATGAGCAATAGTTCCTGAGAGTTGCTCTGGAGGCTGTAATGTAAAAATCATGAGCCTTGTGCTTATCTTATCCCCTACTTTCCTTTCAAACTGAAGGTGCCAGGGTGTGCAGGTCGGTGGCTCCTCTAGGAGCTCAGTGTCTGAATGCCTAAGGTCTTTCCCACATACGGTGCCTCTTGGTAGCCTCTCACAGAAGGCAACATGTCATTTTCAGAAAGCATTTCCTAGTAGTGTGCTTCTGTATGTGCAAAACAAGAAAGGGACATGCTATCAGTTCTTATGTGTTCTGTCTTCAGGCAAAGCTGCATACTCCTTCTCAAGCAGGAGGAGAAAAGGTGTAAGGTTATTCAGCTGCGTGAACGAGGCGTTTGTTTTGCAGTTCTACAAAGAATTAAAAACTCTTGCATTGTGGCGTCAAAGAAGTAGATATTGCTGTGCAAGAATGCTGATTCCATGAACAAATGGGAATACCTTCACTGACTTTATTATTTATACTATTCAAATTACATGTTCCTCTTAAGTAAATATAAACCCTTTATTGGCTACCCATTTTGGCCTTAGACCTGAAACATATTTGGTTACATATTGCTTTATTATGATATTGTTTTCGTAGGGAAGTAACGATGTTCATGATTAATTGCCAATTAATTCTCCTTAAACTGTGTCAACTGTGCTGAGAGACTATGGCCATCCTGAAGACTGCAACCGCTGCCAGTGGCCCTGCTGCTTAGGAGCACAATGAGTGTACTGCCAGAATGCATAACCAAATGAAACATGTTTTTGCTTGACCTGAGCTTTTTATGAGATTGCTCCTCAGGGTTATACCTTTTAAGTCTTACTAAATGCACTATCTTAAATCTTCAGGCATACGTCAGGCAGAAACCACGTTTTATTGGTATTCCTTTGAGGTATACTTCTTTTGGATTTAGTCTAAGTTACTGTAAGTCTTTAAATCTGAAACTCCTTATGAGTGGCAGAGTTCCTGGTAATTAATTAGGAGTAAGAACTTACGAATGGGCTTGATGGCAGAGAGAACAGCAAGTCCTAAACCCATGTCTAACTCTTGTTTTTAAATGTTTGGGATTATTGTTTATTAAGTTTTTTTTATTCCTCTTTCTTAATTAAAATATTTTATTTTTTTGGCAGAGTGACCTATGGAAATTCTGGATGTACAGTGTAATTATTAGTAGCACTCTATGGGGATAGAAGGATTTATGTAAATTTAGATATGAAGCCTTCTCTCCTAGCTAAAAGCACAGCAACAGTTAAATTTTACCTGAAAATACATCTTCTTTTCCAATAAAAATTCTGAAGCTTAAAACAGAGGCATGGTAATTACTTCTTAATGCTGTACACTAATAGAACCTAAATAAGAACTTTTTTTGAACAACACAGTCAGAGAGTAAACAAATCCTTTTTTACACCAAGAATAGGAAATATCTGTGCTTTGAATAAGATTTTCCATTCTCATGGTAAGGACCATTCCTCCTCAGTGATGTTAGAATTTTTGTTCTATGTTTAAAAGAATACTCAAAATCAGTTAAGACCAAATGCCACCAATACAGCTTAAAATGGTCAGTCAATCAGTCAATCAATCAATCAATCAATCAATCAATCAGTCAGATAACATTGTTATTTCAAATTGAAGTTATGTCTGGTATTTGAATCTCACTTGGGGAAGAAAAAAACAACTCTCCACACATATAAAGTACAAATCACACAAATTTTAATGCCTTAAATTGCATGGAAATTTCAGTCTGGAAAATTTCCATCCTCCAAGGAAACCTTACCTAATCACATTATGAGATTAGGGCTGAGAATGGTTTCTGTTGCCTGTGCCTTTTTCTTGTCTACATATCCTTTTTTATTTAAATACAAAAATGAAGAGCTATCACTAAATGCTCACTAAAGGTTGTATTTTTCTCCAGCTAGAAGGTATGAAAAATGTGTATGAGAATAATTTGGGTTAAAATTTTTACATTTGAAAGCCAATTCAAGTTAAGCACTAATGCTCCCTGTTGTACCTCAGATGTAATCATCCCCGATGACCATGAGGCAACCAGAAGCAGTGGCTTTGCTCTCCTTCCTGCAATTAACTCACCAAAAAATATACACTTTTCTAAGTGGCACAGCATAAACTCAGAAGCACTTTGGAATAGAGAGAATGATTTAAAGGAATTTGTTAGAGGTCATGACTGAATTTAGGATCTGGATTGTGCAGTGAGGAAAACAGGAATGAGCACTAAGCTGTGCACGTGCAAATGATCTCAGGAAAGATTACAGCAGCTAGTCCACGCAAGACCGCAGCCAGCTGAGTGCTGGAAGCGCCTCAGCTCCAACTACTCCGTGGCATTAATTTAATGCTTTCTGACAGACAGGGGAGGGTGGAGGCATGGGGAGGGTGGTCCCTTTCTGAGCCTGGAATGCCTTAACTCTGGGCTGAAAGTCTGCAGCAGATTCATGTCCCAGATGTGACACTGGGGTAGGCAGGCTCTTCTAGGAACGTGAGATTGCTGTTTGGTTGTTGGTTAAAACCCTGGTCCATTCTGGAGTCATGGGCTTCTACATCTACCCTGATTTAGAGGTATGTTTCCAGCTCTTGCTTTAGCTTTGGCACACCTCTGGTTTTGTGTAAGAAGCAGTGTTAGGCAGCAAATGTCTGCTGGTTTTCTTTCAGAATATGTATAGGAAAATAAAGCCATATTGTGGTGAGTTTTTTTTCTGGAATACATAGATTTTTTTTTTTTTTTTTCTGAAAAAGACCCAACTTAATAAAGCCAAATATTTTAAGTATTTTCTTTTCTGAAGAAAAATCAAAAACTCTTAAAGTGATGTTTTCAATAAATATTTGATAATTTCACAGTGTAATCACTGTAAAAAAAAACCCCAAAAACTCAGAAAATATATTGATGAACACTAATAAGAAGAAATCATGTCACCCTTTGAAAAAGTTTTGTAAGTCAGATAATTTCTTAAGTTTTGTTCTTGGTAAACATTTTCAAAAGAAGTACAAAGACCAAAGTAATTGGTAAGAATGTAATAGTTCTTCCTGTACAGAAAGAGTACAGAAAGCAGAGATGCTATAACTTATCTTCTGCAAAAGCTTTCATGTGAGCTCAGCCAGTACTCAGTTTCACACCCATCACTTTTTGCTGTGAGTTGACCAGAGACATGGCAAGTTTATATAAATGAATTAACCAACCACAGACTAGAATCTCTCCTAGATATAGCAGTTTTAGTATAAAAATCATATTTTTACTTTACATTTTGAGACTAAAGAATTACATTTTCTTCTGTGTCACCACTGTCTACCTACATGAGGTGTTGTGTAAAGCTGCAGCCTTATTCAGAATCATTTATATGGCAATGTACCATTGTGTCTTTAAAATATAAGGCTAATTTGGAACTACCTGTTTGAGCAGGAAAAAAATCATTATTTTCTTTGACATTTTAGTTTAGAAACATTGCTGCAAGCAGATCAGAAACCTGTTGCTATCTCCATATATAAAAAATAAAGTCAGGTTTTTGTTTTCTGACATTTGGTGGGCCATATTTTCTCAATAGGGACACTATAGTGAGACTATGGATATATATGAATAACTTTCATCAGTTGCACAAGCAGGCATAAAGAACAAAACATGTTTATTACCACCAAAGAAATCAAAGCAAATAAAAAGGTAGAAAAACATGAATAAGCAATAATGGCTTCCAGGTTTCTGGAGGTATTTTTAACTTGTAGGAAATCTAACTCCTTGGACCACTTGAGCTGTTCGCATTTTCCTCCTGTTGACTACATCACACATTAGTATCTTGACCCTGCTTATCATCAGCTTGATATGCAAGGGACTGTTATGTTAAAATTTTGGCTTCTTTTATAAGGAAAAAACCCCAAAACATATGACAATGCTCAGATTTTGCAATAGATAAAGTGATAATAGAGAAGAGAAGAAGAAAAATTGAGGATGAGTAAGCTGGCTCTGGCAGATATAAACATTTTCTTTGTTCATGTGATATCAGCCTAAAATTAAATGACTAAAATGTTGACTAAAATAGGGCTTCTGTTAAAATGAGAGGTGAAGAGCACACATGTCATATGATTTAACATTATAATGACTGGAAAATTTTTTAGTTTGATATTTTTTGAAAGTCAGCATTTTCACAAGTCCTAAGAGATTCAGTACCATGACGGGAGCTCTTAGCCTGCCTGATGAGTACAAACCAAGCATCACAACCATAATGCATACTTTTGGTAGCAGAAGGCAGTGTCTTCACTTACATTTGAATGTGATATATTTTAAATAACTCCTTCCTTGGGAGCCCTGATTTGAAGCGCTGGGGGTTTATAGTACATGTCTTATTTTTCACCTGTGTCAGTAGGAGTCAGGTTCTTGTATGTCAGTCTGCTCAATTTGAAAGACTTTTTGGCCAAGCTTTCAAGAAGGGTGGAGAACAAGAAGCATAAACCAAATGATCATGAATAATAAACCATGATCGTCTTCCTACAGGTTTCATGAAAAAACAGGAGAGGTTGTGCCTTGTTGCATGCACTTATGTTTTGCAATCCCAAACACTTTGGGCATTTTGATGTAGAGTGGATGTAGGGCTTTTGTTCTCCATGCCTCTGGCAGCTGGGAAATGTCAAGCAGAAAATGCACTTTGCCTGCAGGGGAAGAAGTCACCGAGGTGCCCGGTGGTGCAGTATCTCTGCAGGCTTATTCACAACATGGCAAAGAGATGAACCCTGACAGATGAACCCCCAGCTGGGTCTTCCTTGCATGTCAGCAACAGTGAAAATTCCACAGATGAACCTCAAAGAATGAGGTAAAATGAGGAAGACAGGTAGTAATGTGCATATTCCTTTTTAGTCGCCTTTCAGCTTCTTTCTTTACTTCTTTGGCTAACAAGAGGCTCGTAGGAAGTGGCGAGGACTGAGGAAGAAAATACAGTCCAAAATCACAGTTTTCTTCATAATTAATGAAAATGAAAGGTGGATTCCCATTTTCACTATAACCCATCTAAATTACTCAATTATTGCTTATTGTTTGGCTCAAAGTGTCATTTTAGAGGCCCCTTGTAGTAAGAGACCAGAGTAAGCAAGGCTGTATATAAATAAGTATCCAAATAAAAATTATCTGTTCACTTAAATCTGCAGAGCTTAATGACTATTATGTGCCATGCCTGCTTTTATCACTTTTTTTTTTGTGTACTTCACTCCTTTGCCCTTGTGTGCCACTTCAAATTATTTTCTTTCTGTAAGTATCCTAAAAGTTGCACGAATTAACAAAATAGTTGTGGTGACTCTTCAGGGCTGGTCCCGTATCATTGTGACTGGAGACCAGGAAAAGTAGAGCTCTGAAAATTGTGTTATCATTCATTGAGGCTTCAAGTACTCTGGTAAGCAGGCCGCCCTGATCTAATACTTGATTACAGATACCTGCTGCAGCAACTAATTTTACACCTAAGACTACTTATGTGCACTTCTAAACTCATTTTTCTTAATGCATTAATGATTTCCTGAATTTGGCCTCTTATTTGAGAAACTCAGTTGTTCATCCTTACTTGTAAGGCTGGTGAGAAAACAAGATTCTGTTTACTTGAGACAAAAATGAGGTTTGGGAATTTCTTTTTGGCTTGGAGCAAAGTAATCTGTTCTTTGTGGAAAGTCAGAGAGGAAGTGTGAGGCATCCTAAATAACCAATCTGTTCTATAAGCTAAAATGACCAATAGCTGACTAAATAGGGCAGCACTCACCTGGGATGAATGGCATTAATTTTAACCCCTGCTCCAGTTAAACAGTACAATAGTGCATGGGATTGCATTTTTTAATTTTCTTTTCTGCTGAAGTTATTCTAGTAAGTAAATACAGTTAGTTGTTCTTCAGATCAGAGAAGTGTCTAAGGGTCCTCTTCCTTCTCTTGCTTCATTTAGAAATAATGCTGTGAGCCTTAGGGAGCTAACCATTAAATATTTCCATACATTTTGGAACAATGCAGGACTAAGGAGAATTTCCTAAGATTTTTTTAAAATGAAATTTTGACCACTCTAGTATTTTCTTTCTATTTATATGCTATTTAAAAGGGGAAAGAGAAATTTCTCTTTAACCCAAGTTGTAGTAAAAACCTGAAAAGCATAACTTCACCGCTGCTCTTCATTATTTATTTCTGCTTCTGAAGAATGTAAGTTTTCCTACAAAATGCATTGGAAAGATGTGTAAGGATTTGTTCTAGTTTTTGTTTTTCTTTTCTTCACTTAGGAAAGCCAAACAAAACTGCTTTTTGAAGTGCTGTAATTGTTTAGGTAACTGACACTAAAAACCAATGACAGGATGTGAGTCTCTAATTTTGGTGGTGTCCCATTGTTTTGAGGGGAAGCTGGTTTTGAAGTAGTGATTGTAAGCCCAGCAGGTGCTGGGATCTTGTAGCAGCAGGCAGAACTATCACATGTTGGGACAAAAGTTTTCTTTTTTCTTGGTAGATATAGGGATAATATTCCCCTAAACATTTCCTTGACTAACATATACAGTATGCAGAGCTTCACAATTCTTGAGGTACATTCTGGTGCTTAATGTATGAGCTGGTATGTTATGAATGTGTTTAGGCTCTTGGCAGTACTTGGATAAATGTGCATGTGTATGATGGAGCAGAGGGAAGAAACAACATCAAGCTGAAATGGATTTCCGAATCTTTGCCATTCAGTCTGATATATTGGGGAATACATTCTTATTTCTTGGAAAAACTGACTCATCTTCTTCAGAAATGCCTTTTGCATTCGTATTGCAGTAATTCACAATGATGGTAATGCTAACTGAAACAGGGATTACTGAGAACAGTACAGATGATCCCCTATGGAGAATTTCAGTTTTGCCTCCAGAATAAAACTTCGGTGCATGTGAATCAACTGGCATTCTTCCACTGATTTCTAGGTGAAGTGAAGTGGGTTGTGCTCTCCTTGGGCAGACGTGCAGGTAACTCAGCAGCACCTGAACTCCCCAAGAGTGAAGCTTCAATATAATTTGCTGATTCATGTCAGCAAGTGTGGCCTTGATGCACACAGGTTCTGGCTGCTTCCTCCTGCCCCTTCCTGTTTTGCTATTGATCTAGCAATTTGAACAAAATGCAGAGAGAGAAATCGTGTTGACAATATTTTAATAATGTGATAAACTGCTCCTGCTTATCCTGTTCTTGTCCTCCAGTACCACATGAATGTGCTTGCAACATGAAATGGGTGCAAATTTAGCATGCATATATATTCTTTTCCTGTTTAAAGCAACCTTCTCTTTCCTAATATGGAAAAGCAATACTGCATCTTAAGAGTTGCGTTGTCAAAGCTTTACTTTTCTTTTGAAAATATTAAACCTTATCGTATTGAACTTGAAGATAGATATGATAGAAGGGAATGAAATCTTTGAAAGCAAAAGGAAGGGAGAATCTCCTTTAATTTTAATACTGTCTTCTATGTGCTGGTACTTTGTGGAATATTATAATTTTAAATGCAAAATATTTTTTTTCAGAAGTATTCATTTTTACCCCAGGGACATAATCTGTGACAGAGATGATTTAACATCACCCATCCAAACAGAGAGTGAACACTTACATGGAAACTAAATAATTTTAGCCTAAATGGAAGTGCTGTGGTCTAATTACACTGGGGGCACTGGAGCACCACTGAGAGCCCTCCAGCTCATCACTGCCATAAACAGGCTGGAGCACCAAACCTCTCAAGAATGACTTCATATTAATAAAGTCTTTACAACTGAGTGGATTAAAAAAAATTCTAATTTCTTATAGATGTCAAAAAAATTTGAAATCCCATTTTGAGCTGCTGAGGAATGTGGGGTATACCTCTAGGCTCACCCTAGATATACGGAATTTATGGGCAGCTGTAATTTGAATTAGTACAATAGAGGCAGAAACAGAGATGAAAACCTCTGAGTAGTTCAAACACCAAGCTGGCTCATCAGAACACACCTTCAGTTGGTTTATATCCCCCCTTCTGCTGGAATGCAGCTAAACAAGATTGGGCAGAGAGAAAGAAAAGTGACAGTGCAAGATTAGGATGGTAGAAGAGAGAACAAGCAAGATTGCAACTGAGGTTTTGTCCAGGTGCAGAATGTTTTTCCTGCCCCTCATTGATGCACTTGAGCAAAATCAAAATTTTGGAAACTTCATTCCTTGAGTTTGCAGAGTGCTGGGGTTACATCTCAAGCTAAGTACAATCTAACCTCTAGTCTCCTCTTTTAAAACATAAGTACCATAGAATTTTTAGTCCTGTCTTCATATTACATTGAAATAGTCACATTGAGATATGGTTTGGTTTTATTTTTCATTTGTTTTTTTCATTTTACCATTGATAGGTTGAACCATTGATCCAGAAAGGCCACGAGAACCTGGTGCACCATATCCTGCTCTACCAGTGCAGTAGCAATTTGAATGACAGTGTTCTGGACTATGGGCATGAGTGTTACCACCCCAACATGCCAGACTCTTTTCTTACGTGTGAGACGGTCATTTTTGCTTGGGCCATTGGAGGAGAGGTAGGATGAATGTCTGTCTAGCATGGCTCATCAATGGGGCTTTGTGAGGGTGTCCATCATCATGACATTTCTTCCTAGTGTATTAGTGGTTACTTAATCTGTCTTTTTTTTAGGGTATGGGATCACAGTACCTAAATGCCTCACCAGTAGGTCCTCAAGCTCCCCTTGGCCTTTCAAGTATGTAATGCAGTGGTCATCCTGAGTGACAGTTCAAAAGTAATGAAAATAGTAGAGAAGAAGTTGATGCCTTAGGGCAGAAAGATAGCTTTGGAGCATGGAAATCTGTCACTGTATTAGCTCGTCCCATCTGATGTGAAAACGCAGTGCCTCCAGCAATGACCAGCATCTGCTACCTGTGGATTATGACAGAAAGAGAAACTGTCTGTAGGTGACTTCATAAAAGACACAGAGGCACAACTCTCAAAATGAAATAATACATTAATTCAATTAACTTTGTGTCTCACCAGGGCCTGGTTTCACTGTTGCCATTACAGTCAGGCATATAATTTCCTACCGAAATTCCTTCCTTCCTGTCTGAAGGAACATCTTTTCAGTGTAGGAGTGGTCCCGTGTCAGTGCAGAGCCAGCAGAAGGACCACTTTGCTTATGGCAAAGTGGGGCACATCTACAGGAAATACAGGCTGGGATGCCAGGCTCACCCCAAGCTGTGTTTGCAGCTTGTTTCAGTTTAGGCTGCAGTTACTGCTTTCTGCTGACATAACACAGCGTGACTGCCAAAAGAATCCCAGCTCTTTACACCCTTGATTCACTGTGTGCCCACCCAAAGGATGGGTTGGGCACAGAGAGGCCCTGGGGTGATGATACTTTCTGGAACCTTTGTCTGTCAGCCTGCAGTCCAAAACCATCTGCAAATGCTGCAAGTGTGAGGAAGCAAGAGTTGTTACATGCATCCATCAAAAGAAGTTTAATCCACTACGAGCATTATCCCTGGTGTATGCTTTGTGCATTTTTGCCATCAGCTATGCTCTGACCTAGTATTTGTACTTTCAACTGTCTTAATCTAAGTGAAATTAAAAATTCATATAAATAAGTTATTATTTAACAAGCCCAATGGAAGTTTCTGCAAGGATGATCCTGTTGTTAAAGATCTGTAGAGAGGAATCTGACAGATCTGGGTTACATTTAGGTTTGTCAAAGTACCCATTTCACTAACTTTAGCTTAGCCTTATGTAGATTGAAGGTGATAATAATTTTTACTATTTACTACAATTAATTCAACAATGTCCATCAAGCATAAAAACGTTGGAATCTCAAATTGCACGTTTCAGAAAGTTAGAATGTCAAATTGCATATTAAAATACAAGCTATACTATAAAATGATGCAGATTAATCCCAGTTAAAGCGAATTTGGTAAACAAGTTCACTTAGGAGATGCTGGTATTTTGGTTTGAATTGGGAGTGAGATTTTGAAGTAAATCTCCCAGTTATCCCCACTTTAAAAACTTTATCATGGCAAGTGGTTTGAGAATTTGCACAGGCCTCTCTGGGATGAAGTTACAATAAATGTGCAGGGGTGAACCCACCACCTTTAGCAATAAATGGGGTCCAGTGCATGGGACCTTATCAGAGCTTGTCCAGAGGAGCATCATTTGGGAGCAGTGGGTCCACCACAAATTGTTTCACTATGCAGAGCTACGTCTTTTGCACTATTGGCTTGTTAGTGGAAACATAGCCACAAAGATGACTTTATTGTTCAAATAATTGTACTTAGAATGCAAGTTAATGTTACATGGAACCTCAGTATTTCCTGGAAATTAGCACTTTTAGAAGCTGGGAACATTTAAAATGTTGATTTGCTTCTTCATAACGGTTTTATTGTCAGAGTAAGTGCTTGCTGATGCAATGTTTATAAGTTTAAAATGGATTTTCCTTTTCTGCTCAAACAATAAATACAGAATAAATAATCATAAGATCACAGGATAATGCAGATTGGAAATGATCTCAGGAAGTCTCTAATCCAGCCTCATATTCAAAGCAGGGTCAGAGGTGAGATTAGACTAGTTTGCTCAGAGCCTTGTCCTCTGGGAAGCATGGGATCTACTATTTTATATTGACATAGTTATTAAGTTTACTGAGTAAATAATAGGTATATTTTATCACAATGCCATGTTCAGAAAGCTGTAAAAGAAGTGATATTTGTACATTTTATCTTTAATACGATCATATGTATCATTGCAAGAAGTCAGTGTACTTAAAAGAGAAATTAACTCTTAACTATGTCAAGAAAATACCTTAACTCTGTATTGATTTCTGTGTGTTTTGATTTCCAGGGCTTCACCTACCCTCCTCATGTTGGTTTATCCATCGGCACAGCAGCTGACCCTCTGTTTGTCCTTATGGAGGTGCACTATGACAATCCATCTTTCACAGAAGGTTTGTAGCTTCACATGCTTTAAAACATGCCAGACTGGAAAATGTACTACACAGAAGTCCTCATCCCTGCACTGCATGACAAACAGAGGAAAAAAAAAGCTGAGGGTTATTTTTTCCTGGTCAGTACTTCCTGGTTCACAGTCTTTCTCCCACTGCTCTTGATTTTTTCTTTTTTTAAGATTTTTTTTTTTTTTAGTGTTTTTTTAGATAGACATCTACCTGAACACTGTGAGCAGTTTTCTGAAGTAGAAGTATAGACTCATATTTCTAGGCAATTTGCTAGGTAAAAAAAATCAGTTTGTATTAAAATCTAAGCTTTTAATTTATAATAGTATTTTTAAATTGTTATTCCTGAATTTAATTTATATTTAGAAGAAGTAAAAGGAAGAAACCAAGGATCCCAGGAAAATTAGGGGAACTTCAAAGATATCTTTGGGAAATATGCTTTTTTGTTCTGAAACAGAAGTTTATTAACCTACTGTACCTGAAAATATTGTGGTGATTGCTACATATGAACTGAGTAAAATCCAATGCACCATACTATACTGGCCTTTCTTTACACCCCCATGTGTTAAAATAAAATTTGCTATGTGGGCTATGGCATTCTGCCTTACTGTTGTTTCCCATCCTCATCTTTTAAATTAATTTTTTTTTTTACTTTAGTGACAGACTTTGTGTTTTCAGTGTGTGGAATAAAATAAGCTTCATTTGCATCCTTGATATTATCTGCTTTTTCATCAAATGTTTCATGAAAGCCCAAGAAGTCACATGCTGAAAAAAACTGTGTCTGATTTGGTTGTGTCCCTGAATCCATAATTTTGTTTTAATTGTCTGTGCTGTATGATAGTGTGATTGGTTTGGCTGAAGTAAAACATACGAAAAACTGGAAATCAGTAATGTTTTGTTTCCTTTTAAGCAAGAGGAACAATTTTGCCTTGCTGGGACAGTTCCAAAAGACCTGGGAAAATTCAGCGTAGGCAGAGCAGGTTGTTTGTAATCCAGGTCATGCTTCTCCTCCTCTCTGAAAAAATACACAGTGTAAGATCGTGGCAGGCTGGCCAGCCACAAGTGCCAGGAGTCCAAGAGAGTAGATCTGGGTGCTCCATCTGCTTCAGGTGGGGGCAAGTTAGTTCTCCTGACACAACCGCAAACCTGCCACTGGGTCACCTTCATTTGTCTGCTTTGGTACCTGCATTTTTCCAGTCTGGGTCTTGTGGTGAAAGGCTGCACTGTTTGCCTCACATCATCGTGACCTGGGGTAATGTTTTCCTAAGTGACTCAGATTGGTAGTGACTTGGCTCCCAGTCAGAAGGAGCTGAAACATTTTTTACTTTAACATAGGTGGGTTTCACTGTTTCTGGTTTTGTAGTCCTTGACATTCTCTTCTCATTTGAAAGGTGGCCTCTCTTGAGATTGTTTATCAGATGCTCTCACCAGAGTTATGTCATATGTAAGAGTGTCTGACATTTAGATGTTAAAAAAGGCTAACAATTCTTGAAGCAGAAATACCACAAAGGAAAAATTGAAGTTGATGAGGCTGTACAAATCTCCAGGAAAGGAATGAGTATGGGTTCCTCAAATGCTAAAGCTGAGATGTTGTGGGACACAATATATGACCTTAAGTGTGATTTGTATGTTGCAGAAGTTCTCATGGCTGGCTGCCATTCTTAATTGGCTGTGCACAGTTCATATCCTTTGTTCCTTAATAATTATATGCACTGCTCCATCTTAGGTATTTTAGTAACTGGGTAACAGTCTCTGTCCCTCTGCCATTTGCTTATCTTAAAATAGATTGCTGATATCATATTGATGTAAAATTTGGCTTTAGGCACTGCTACGTCTGTTTTGGTTTTCAGAAGACTAATATAGGACACTAGGAAGCATCTTACCTTCTCAGAGATATTTGATATGTTTTTGCATTTTTCATTTTCAAAATTCCAATTATTTCACTCGCTATTCAAAAATACAAAGAAATGACCAGATTAACTAACAGAATATAGCTCCTATGCAAATACAAATTAATCCTTTCTTTGTGTATATCTTGACTAGTAAAATTACTAAAAGAAGACAGTATTCTAAGCATTTAGATGATAACGGTAACATAAGTTATTAATAGATGCACAAACAAACACATATGGCTAAACATATGTGGGTGAACAAAATAAATTAGTATTATTTTGACTCATAAAAATACAGCCTCCAAACAGCAGGCTTTGGTTTTTTAAACTAATTTTTGAAATCCAGCTAAGTTCTTGAGTCAGAGAAACATTAAAGTAGTCTGTAATTCTCTTGTCTACTTCATTCAAGGTGGGAGTATTGTCTACAGGTCTGGGATTTAGTAAGGCAAAATTCATATTTAATTGATGTTCTCTTAATTGGAGAGATTGTAAAAGGGATGTATTTTTTCATCTCAGGTAGGTTGCAATATAACAGACAATCCAAAGCAAAGGGAAAATATAATTAATGGTGGGACCCAAGATGAAGAAATAGATATGATTCTCAACTAGAAGACAACACATGACTTGAAAATTTTAAAGCTAAAAAACACTTCCTGCACATGATTTCACTCCCTTTTATTGAGGTTGATCGCTTTATTTTAATGTAGGAAACATGGCATAGCATGAAAAACATGAAGCAATTTTGTTTGTATTTTTCTCCTTTAAAAAACTGATTTTTAGCCATGGCTAACTGTTCTTTTGTTGCAGGCTTGATAGATAACTCTGGTTTGAGGCTAATTTATACTCCAGTTTTAAGGAAATACGATGCTGGGGTTATTGAAGCTGGTCTTTGGGTTAGCCTCTTCCACAATATCCCACCGGGCATGCCTGAATTTGTGTCAGAGGGTCACTGCACACTGGAATGTCTGGAAGAGGTATGTCCTGTGCCTGAATCTGTTGATTTGTTGACAGGAATTCTGAGGACAAAATGAAACTGGTTTTCATTCATGGAAGTAATTGGAAGAATCATTTGAACTTCTTGGGAAGATTGATAGTTTAAAGATGTGAACAAAGGCATCTGGTGGTACATATTGTCCGCCAAAATGTTGTCTTTTTTGAACTGGGTACTTGGCATGCTCACTAGTCAGGCTGTTTCACTTATTTGAGTAATAATGGATGTCACAGGGCTTGCAATGTTTTCATTTTGTGTTCAATATGTAAGCATACACTACTTATAGTGGCAAAGCTATTAATAACTCAGAATAGTTAGCCCAGGAAAAAAAAAAAAAAAGTTGAGACTAATTCAGACCTGGGCGTGTGCAAAAGGCTTCTAATGATGATGTGAAAGCCTGAAAGGTATTCTTATACCAAACACAGAAACTGAAGACCTGAACACGTTTTACATTTATTAAGTACTTGGTGTCGTTAAAATAACTTAAATATCTCTGCAGGTAATGGAAGCATTGTCTAAAAGCTGTGGTGACTGTATAATGGGAGATTCTCATATAGTTTGTCATCTATAGAGAAAGGTTGAATTAATAACATGGTTTACAAAGAAGGCCAAATTAGATACAAAATTTAGATTTGTTCTTGGTGGTGTTAAATGTTGTGTATTGTTCTGGTATTTTTCAGCCTTAAAACTCTTGAATAATCCATTATCATGAGGTTACTGATCCTAGGTCTGTTCTTGAAAGGTATTGTGATAACCGATTATTGCTGCCTTGAGCTCTGAACAGGAATTAGACTTGGGCATCCTCAATGGAAAGTTTAGATCAGTAGATGTCAGCTAGAATGTGAGTGATGTCAGATTTGTGTCAATTTGGAAAAGTTAATTTGCAAATGTTTTTGACCTGAAAAAAAGTTTTAGATGTACACTTACAGTATTTCGCTTAAAGATGAAAAGCAGATGATATTACAAATGCAGTCTCTCAATTTAAAGTGCATCACTTGGCATCATTCATAACTGCATAGAAATTCCTTTTCACAATAAGTATTCACATTCGTTAGTATCAGCCATTAGCACCAAAATAATGTGCAGGTTTTAGTACAATTCCTTTGAAAGTCTTAAAACCACTGAGAATAATTTGCAGTTGATTTTCATTTAAAAAAAATGTGTGCATTAGGACTAAAACCATATTTTTGTTATAAAAAATAACCACAGGAAAATCCCTAACCTTTTTTGTACATAAACACTGAATTTCACTTACAGTTCTGGTTTTGCTCCAGTCTGCATTTTTCAGTAAACCGAGCAAATTCAAAATGCATTAATGAATGTATTTTCCCACTGTTTGTAGCTGGTCTTACATTACATTACTTTGCATTTGGGAGCACTGTTGGTGTTGGTTTCTCTTGGCCAGGCTCTAAGTGCTGAGAGACCTTCTGGGATCCAAGTGTTTGCAGTTCTTCTCCACGCTCACCTTGCTGGCAGAGCTATCAGGATGCGCCACTTCCACAATGGCGAGGAGCAGAAGCTACTTGCTTATGACGATGAGTTTGACTTCAACTTCCAAGAGTTTCAGTACCTCAAAGAAGAAAGAACCATCTTGCCAGTACGACACTCTTAATTCTCTTCCTGAAAATGTCTTAAGAGATCATGTGCCTAACATTTTTTCACCTTTAGGATTAAATCTGCTACAGAATTTCTTAGCATTGTATCACAGAATTCTTGGATGCTCTGTTAAGTTTTCCACTTATCACAGAATCATTAGTGTATTAAAGTTTCAGTGTCTCAGGAGTGGCCACATGTACACCACAGAACTGGCTTCATTTGACAGTTCATTTGCCAAACTGAGCTGTTCTTTGGATATGTTTGATATTCAGAATAACTTGATTTGAACTTTACTATCACAAATGTTTGAACAAAGCAGATTAGAAAACCCCTTGTGTGCCTTTCTGTATCAGAAAGGTGAATAATGGAAATGCTGCCATATGGCTTTACGGAGCTGTGGGACCAAGTAGCATATCTTCAGTATTTCCATACAGCAAGCATCTAGCCTTACATATATGTTTAAAAATCAGCAAAGTCTTTTATTTGTTTCACACTTTTTCTTGTTGGGAGTTAAACTCCATGCTCATGTTCCACCAAATGTTCTGGTAAACAAAACCCTTTGAAAGAAGAAATCATACAACTCTATCTACTGCATTCCTGAAAATAATGCAACATAACTTGTAGAAACTTGTAGAAACTACAATTGTATTATAAAGCAGTAGCTATGCCTAGGTACTATATGAAAAGAGTCTGTATTATTTTGTGTGTTACTCATTTAAAAATTATTCACTCTTCTTTTGTTCCACCTAGTATCTTTTTTAAGTTTTGGCATGATGACAGAAATTTTAGTGCTGCAAAGTCTGGGTGTGCCAGATCTGGCCAGCAGAGTAACTTGTCCTGGTGCATGTAAGCAAGCATGTTATTAAATTGCCAGATGCAAAATGTCAAAAACTGGAATTGCAACTACTAAGGAACATGGAGCTGAAAGGACCACTGAAATGACTGAACTTCAAGTCTGGTCACAAGCCCCCATGGTTCAAACTTCAGGGACTCGTCTTCAAGCCCCTTTCTCTCTTAAGTGTCTTCTCCCATACTGTGAGACTTTGATATTTGTACTTTAAAGGCAAGAAGCTGAAATGCTAACTTTATATTTTAATTTCTACAGCAAAATCTGTATGTTCAAGTACAGTATTTACTCTTTGAAGTCAAATTGCTTGTAGTCTAGGGACTTCAAAGACAAACTGGCGTTACCTCCTTCAGGAAAGAAGGTTTTAGTGTTTAGGAAGAGGGCTGGCAGAAGATGAGAGGTTTGCAGAGAAAGCCTGTAATATTTTTAGGAAAATCCATGCAATTATAGCAAAAGGCCTCTTAAAATTCAAGAACATAAGGGAATAGACAACAGAAAAACTATAAAGGGTATTTGATAATAACAGCAACTTGACAAAAAAAGCCAGCTCAAGTAGAAGATGGAATTCTTTCTCTGAAGAAAACCATTTTTTATGCCTTTCATTGTTTTCATCCTATGCAAAACTACCAGCGTAGCTTTACATACATCATCTGATGTAATTCAGAGAACAGTTTAATCAACTAACTGATAGTATGATTTTTCTTGTAAGTTTTTTTTAATTCTCTCTTTCTATGAGCTCTCCCAAGAGTGTATGATTCTTTCAGCTTGTGGAGTCCAGGTTACATGTTTTCCCATAGTAGCACTCTCTTCTCCATGTGGAAGCAGCAGATCTAGTCTCACATAAGGCATAATTTTAGTGAATGTTATCTTGTCTGTAAGATATGAGAGCCAGAGACCTTACAGAAAAAAGTATTCCCACTGGAAGCAGGGCCACTGTGCCAGGTCACACTACTTTAGAAACCTCTGTCTCCGTTTGGCTGACATGAGGCTGACACACCTTCTTCCAGCAGTCTGGAGTACAGATTGTGCCAGCCTTGATCTGGAGAAACAGCCTTTAGGAAAGAAGAAATTCTAATCTTTTGAAGGCTGATCTGGTTTCTTTTAGGGAAGTATAATGATTGATAAGGGAAGATGATGATACAAAACAAAAATCCACTTGATTATTATGGTGATTTTCAGATTTGTACTTGATTAGGTATAGGGAGTGAAAGTATTACCAAATAATAGATCAGTTTTTCAAGACACCAAAAAGTTAATCATATGTGCTTGAGAAGGTAAGTATTCAGCCTTTCCCATACATGTCTGTCAGTGTAGTGAAGTCTTTGCCTGCCACTCCTCAACTCCCAGGCTTGGCAGAGATATAGTTGTTTTTGTGATGTGGAAAGTCTTCTTTTCCTCATTTGCCAAATATTTATGTTGAAGTTGGCAGTGTAAATTAGCCTGGGCAAAGTAGCACTGGATTAGTTTTGGAGCAAGAATCATTTGTATACATTGTCTACTATATAATTTTGCAGAAAATTGGGTGATAACTGGGTAACTTCATTGCTACTTCAAAAGAAATCCAAACAACACTCTTATTAAGTCTCTGTTTAAATCCATGGGGGGGATCCCTGAGGATGTGAGATAATATGAATGCTAAGTGCCAGGGCCTTAACATAGGGCAATTACCTAATTCTGCACTCTATCAGTCATATCCACTGCTCTGATATGTATTTCTTAAGTGCTTTCTGTCATCTCTGGTTACCTGAAGCTGGTGTTGATAAATTTCATAACTGTGAACTTTCTGAATTTAATGTTTCAGGGGGATAATTTAGTTACAGAATGCCACTACAGTACTGTGGACCGAATTCGCATGACATGGGTAAGCAATATTTTGGTGGATCAAAATAAGTACACAGATATTATTTGGGGACTAAAACCTTTTTCATGGAACACTATTTTTAAAAAGTGAATTTCCATATTAATGCCTGTGTGCACATAATTATTTACTGTCTTTCCTTTCATAGATTCTTAAGTTTTAAAGTCATCTGAAGTACTGTGATCTTAGTTTGATCTCTTGCATAAGGCATTCATATGACTAGTTTATAAAAATAAGCAGGTCAGCTCATAAAAAATCCTTAGAAGTCAAACTTTTCTGTATAAGGAGTGCTTTCTTCACAATGTGTATTAACATGCAAAATCTGTGTACTCTAATGAATTATTTTTATCAACTTATTACGCAGTTTTCCCTGAAGTTGTAATTGCCAGTTCTTATGTATTGCTTTTTAGATAAGCTGTGACCAGGATGTTTCTCAACTATTTAGTTTTGTGGCTAACATAGAATGAAGGCCCTTTGGGTTGGGCAGAGGAGTTGAGAAGCCACCCCTCCCTCCCAAGGGTGTCCAGCTTGGCAGTGCAGTCTCCCAGAGGCAGCTTGATAGGTTAACAGAGGCCAGGCACTGGCCATTGCAATGCAGTCACTGGGTTTGGGAGGTGCAGTAAATTTGGTTACTAGGTCATGTGCTGGACTGTGCCAGACGGCTAGGAACACATAAGAGTGATGCCAAACCCACTATGTCTCTGAGAGGGATATAGCTGCCTGTGCTAGGGTCTGATTCTGTTTCCTGGGGAGCAGCTGGAGCCAGACCTCTGGGAAGTGAGACCTGAGGGGTGTTTGTTTTGCAGGAAAGGATTGTTCCTGGCATCCAGAGATGCCAAAGGGTACTTCTCCCTGAATAATGGCTTGCATGTAGGCACGTGCAGTAGTTATTTAATGAAGGGCAAAAGAGCAAGAATGAAGGCTTTTGAGTTTTTGTCCTGTTTTCCTGTGCACTGACCACACCAAGTCTTGGCTCATGTGTTTTGTTTGCTGCATTCATATTCCTGTGGTTCTGTGAGACTTGTGGAACTGTTCCCGCCCAGGATTTAGGAACATGAAGTTTATATTCTTGTCCATGTTTACTGAATAAGAATAATGTTAAGTTAGTTGTTTGCCCCATGGTTTTCAATGGAAGACTGTTTAAGCCTCTATTTCTTCTGTTAGCTAGAAATTTTATTCAAATAACTGATTTTATAATGCATGCTCACTTTTTCTTGAGTCAATATTTTCTGTTAACATAAATAATTATTTTCCTTCTTGCTCTTTTTTGACGTTTGTACTTACAGCCTGAGTTCATATAGATTCATATTCCATCCCAGCCTCTATTTCACTAGGCAAAGCTCACTTAATATCTTATTAAACAGATTAATTATCTTATAAGATGTTTTTCTTCATCTGTTCCACTTTTCTGAAACATGGTACATCTAAGTACCTCAGGGGCAACTGAAAGCAAACCTGAACTTCTCAGATAGTACACTTCAATATAATATGAGCCTTATTTTATTCACAGTTTTTCTTTCTGATATCTTTTAACTTGGAAGCTATTGCTTCAGCTTCCAGAGTATTTTGTAATTAATTGTAATAACCTCTTGCTACTCGATAACCTCATGTACAGGATAAACTTGTCAAATTGGGCCTCCTGATACACCTTTCATTAGCATATAAATGTTAATCAGTGATTTAATCTGTTGGATTCCAGTGCTCCCCTGATTAAAGAAAAACCCCATTTTCAGGGTGGTCTGAGCACCAGGAATGAAATGTGCCTGTCATATCTGCTCTATTACCCGAGAATCAACCTCACCCGATGTGCAAGTATTCCAGATATAATGGAGCAGCTCCAGTTCATTGGCGTTAAGGAAATTTACAGGCCAGTCAGGTATGTAAAATGTTTATCATTATGTGCAGCACCTCTGACTGCGGGATTCTTGGATCATTTTCATGCAACTTTTCTTTCTTTCTGGTAGAAAGAAAAGAAACATGGTCACTCAATCACCTTTTTTGGTCAATATGCTGTGCTGCTATTTCTCCTGCCGAATTATTTTGCACCTTTTCTTCTTCTGATAGAAAAGAAGTTTCTTCTCTTCAGGAAATAATACTGTTCATATTGTTTTGTTGGTTTTTTTTCACCACACACATCTGTAAAAAGGCTATATATCAATATTTTAAATCTATCAATTTATTAAAACATGTCAGTGTTTCATACATAAAAAATAATTTTGAAAAGGAGTTTGTGAGCATGGTTGTTGAATTTCCCTGAGTAGATTTGTTGACAGGAATTCTGAGGACAAAAATGTGTTCCTTATAGTGGTTAAAAGTACAGCATCTCAACGGCAAATTGCAAACAATGAGAACAGTCAAAATAGGAAAGTTCCCAAATAAATGAAATGTAGAAAAATAATCAAACAATAAAAATTTGAGCACACTTTTTTTTGGTGAAAGGTGAACTACATTTGTATTGTTAGTTGTACTAAACTAAGGTAATAGTTAGATTTTAAAGTCAGATGGATAGAGTAATAGTGTGTCATCACAAATTTTAAAAGTTGTCTTTGCTTATACAGTTTATCTTACCAGACCATATAAAGCTATTATTGCAAAATAATTGAAATAGAGGCTTAGTGGTCTGAGTTCTGAAATTTATATTCAAGGAAGAAGAGTTTGAAGGAAGTCACAGTGCAATCAATGTCTACATAATTTTCCACACTATCTCCATTTACAACCCCTTTTCATACAGGGAGAACAGAGTTTCTAAATTAGTCCTATCTAAAAGAGTCTTTCTGAGCTTAGAAAGAAAATATTCTAACAAATGTATGCTCTCTTGAGTGTTCATTCATGATAACTGTACTTAAGGAAAAAATGCACATTTGGCCTGGGGAAATAAAGATGTTCTGAATAGAGTAAGTATGCAGACTGTCTGCCACAAATGGAATAGTAATTAGAAGAGGAGATTATTAATGCCTCTAGTATTTATGACCTAATCCACAATTCTTGGTTCATTAAACTCTGTCAGCCTAAGGATATGTGACCTGATCCTCATCTCTCTTGTGTCAGTCTAACACTAGAATTGCTTCACTGACTCTTCCAAGGTCTCCCTTAACTTGCACACAAATGCAAACTGGGAGTAGGATCAGGGCATTTTGGCTCACTTTAAAACTTTTTTCCTCTTTCTGGTGGCACAGACAATGGTTTAAATCATGAGGAGCAGAGATGAAATTGATTGGACCACAGTAGTGGCCCAAGTACCAAAATACATGGTTAAAATTATAGCCTCTATGCCTAGATGTTGAGTGGAGCAGAACTGGAATAAGGATCTCTCTGAAGTGTTTTGAAAAGGTAACTCATGCTCCAATCACTGTATTAATTAGGTTACTTGTTAAAGATTTAGATCCTTTTGTTCTTCCACTAGCTGTATTGACTTTGTGTTTGTAAAAGTTTGATCCCTCCTCCATGTTGTTTTCGTTCATCTCAGCAAAGTCAAAAAAGGAGAAAGAAACAGTGGAAAAGGTTTGTTTATTTAAATTTTCCTTTGCTACTTTTTTTAGTTTTCTTTACTAAATGAAAGGCATGAAATCTCATTCCTTCCCTTTCCATGTTTTCAGCTGGTGGGAAATGAGATTGTCCCAATTTGTTCATGGGAACACTTGGGCAGGTAGATCTTTCAGAGAAGTGCAGTAAGTCTCTAAATCACCCTTGGCCAAAAGTATCCTTGCAGCCAGCTTGTAGGAATATGCCAAAGGCAGTGTCCACAACACTAGTTATTATCTGCTGCCAGCCAGTGCATAACAGAGAAACTCCTGTGCTAGGCACAGTTTTTACCTGAGCTTGGCAGAACCGTCTGGAAGCAGCTTTCAAATGGCAAAGGTTTCTTGACATGCTGTCCTGCCAAACCTAGAAGAAGGTTTGGCTTTCTTCTGTTTTTGGTTTTTTTTTTTGAGAAATTACAGCAGAAGATCTGCTTTGTATTGCTTGTGCATTCAGTTTGTAGATCAGAGAAGAGAAATGTAACTCTTTAAGTCCATCATTTCTAAAATCATCTGGCAGCGAGTACTAACCTGCTAACAGCCTTCCATAAGTCTGCTAAAATCAATGAAACTGCATCAGTTTTCAGTAGAAGAGAACTTAGTTGAGAATGTGAGCTAAGCAAAATTTACGTAGCAGTAGTACATTTTTTCTGAGTAGATTCTCCAAAAGTTTTCCTTATTAATTTCAACTTGATCATTATCTATTTTTTTAATCTAATTGTTTCTTTTTCTTTAGGACTTGGCCTTTCATTATCAAGAGTCCTAAGCAATATAAAAACCTGTCCTTTATGGATGCAATGAACAAATTCAAGTGGTCCAGATCAGAGGGTCTCTCCTATAATCAACTTGTGCTTAAACTACCTGTGAATGTGAGATGTTCAAAAACAGATAACGCGGAATGGTCGGTAAGTCTCTGTGTTGAAAAGGAGGCAACGATGCCATGAAACTAATTTGATTTACTCTGCTCCAATGCATATGAATAAATATCTGATTATACATCTTCAGGATGTTTACACAGCTAAATTTCATTTACATACAATAACAAATGGTGAGAATGTTTTACCAGTGCTTTCACCTAACTTGAGTTCTAGAAGCATTTAAAAAGAATACAAAAATTGGAGCTTTAATCAGCACTTGGGATCAGTAATAGGAGGATGTCATCTTTCAGTGAGTCTGAGGCTGACCAGAGAGCAACAATGTGTGTCCAGGTTAAGTGACCATGCCAGGAAGCTGTTCTACCTTGGCTGCCTACATGATCAGGGATGTATGTTACAGTCTTGCAACGAATTATTCAAAATCCCTAAATCATATTTCCTCTCTGAGACACCTTCTAGGGGAAGCTTAGTGACTGCATTATGAAGCCTCAAGAATCTACCTTCTTAGCTTGGGCATACAACCTAAAATTGTATGAATACTCATCCAATAAGTCTTGTTTTTGTAATGGTCCTAGAATTGTTTGTAGCATTGGGCCAGAAAAATAAAGTTGATAGTCTGTTCCCTTTGTGCAACTTAGTAAGATTTTATCTTCTATGGTTTTACTTTCCCTATTGTCTTGATGAAAAAAAACTGTAAGATAAACAAATAATTCCCTGGTAAATTATTATTTATTCTAAATATCTATCAGTATTTTACCATGACACTGCTGGGAAAAGTCGTCATCTTTACCGTTGATGTCTGTTTATAAAGAATGGCCAAAGCATGTCATATCATCCCTGATAGGGATGCTTAAAAATATGTATTCCTCTTTGAACTCCTTTACAGACATTGCAAATTCAAGGCTCTTACTTTTTGGGGATTTTCTGCTCAGGATGAGAGGCAGTGTCTCTGTACTGGCTTATTTCCTATTGTGATTTCAGTGTAGCAGGGCTGCTATGAGATACTACTGATGAAGTACTTCCTAGGAAAGGACTTCTGCCTCATTCTCCTCACCTTAGAAGATAGGCCGTCCATCCTCATAGTGTGTCACACAGTCCTTTCAGGTGGTGAAGAAATTGCCTCTCCTGCAGCACCGTTCTTGGGTTTTTTCAACGTAGGTCAGACTGTTCTGCCCATTGGATGTCAATGGAATATTGTGGGCTACAAGTAATCAAAGAGCTTCTGTTTTTTTCTAGTATTATTTGTTCCATCGTAGAACTCCTGTGAAAAGTAGTTGTAGACAGACAGTACATGTGACTGTTCACCACTTCTGGTTAAACTTCTTGACCTTTACCCCTCCTGGCTAGTCGCAGTTGCATAGCTCCCATTTCATGGATTATTTATCAGAGGACAAGTTAAGATGATGAAAAGCACAGAAATCTTATCAAGAGGGGATAGGCCGAGGTTTTTTTAATGGTATACTTTCTGGAAAATGCTGTTCCTCCTTATCTCACAGGATGAAGGAAAAATACTTAAAACTTAAAGAATGTAGTCAAAGAATGAGCTCACTGGAACTGAGAGCTCTTAGCTCTTCCTTAATCATAGCTTCCTTTTTCAAATTACATGGGCACATTCTTCAAAGCTAAGATTGGGATTGTTTCTTTTCCCTTATAGAGATATTACACTTAAATGACCATCTTCATCAAAATCAGAAACAGATTTAACCTGAATGGCCAAACAATCCCTGAGCTGTTACAAAACTGAAAAAAAATCAAAGCAGAGGAACTGAGTGAAAAATGCCTTCATCCTATAGAGTTTGTCCCTAATACAGTTTTAGTTTTGTGTTGTGTTTGCTAGGATTAGGTCAATATTCTGTTGGGCTTACTTCCTACAGTACAGAATAATAGTAATATAGATGAAATCCCCAAAGCAAGCATATGCTGTGCAGGTGGGCATTCAAAGTTTCAAAAATGTGCCCAGGAGCTTATTTTCTGCAGAGCTTATTTTCTTTAACACATAGGGAGTGAATTTAGGTAAAACAAGCTGAGCAGTGTACACAAATGTCTCTAATTTAATGTCAAAACAGTAGCAAACACGTATTTACATCAAATCCCATAAAATTACTCTGAGTTCTACAGAAAGGGTGAAAAATTCTCAGTATGCAGCAATATGACACTTCTGTATATGACCTTACTTGAGCAGGGACATGAGACCAGATGACCTCCAGAGATCCCTTCCAACCACAACCCTTCTGTGGTTCCGAGGAACAACGTGCACACAGTTTTAGCTGTTTTGTACGTGCAAGTGTGAGCCTTGCACACAAAAATAAATGCTTTCAAATACCATCCTATATCCCCATAGCAGAGTCACACTGCCAACTTTTGTTTTTATTTCACAGAAGGATGAAAAAAACAACCAAACCTGCCAAACAACCCCACAAAGCAAAACAAGGTTATTCAAATCCACCAACCAAAGTTTAACCTTGCTTTGCTGGAGAGGATTCCTGTGTGTACTGCTGCTGTCAAGCTGACAACGTTGGATATGCACACTGGCTGATCATTTGGCATGCAGTATATTTATATTTTTACTGAACCTGATGTTTCCACAGTGAAAGTCACATTCTGAGTACAAAACTATAAGTAGATTATCAGGCAAGCTCCCAATTACTTTGAGAGCAAAAAGAGGCTTCTAATCTTGACAAAACTCTGATAAATTTTTGTTATTTTTATTTCAGATTCAAGGAATGACAGCTTTACCTCCTGAAATAGAGCGACCATACAAGGCAGAGACAGTAATATGCAGTTCATCTTCCTGTTTAAGTTGCAGTTTATTCCTTACTCTATTGTGTATTGTATACATCACAGCCAGTACCATAGGAAACACTGGTCCCTTTGTAAAATAATTTTTATTCATCTGTGTTCTGTATGCCATGCGAGTTCTGATGTGTTTGCACTGTTGCTATTGTAGATTTATTTTTTTACTTAATAATAAACTAAATTTGCCATATGAAAAAGGAAAATGTGTACATCCTCTGGATACTGTGGGGTTTTTGGTTTTCAATGTAAAATATGTATGAAACACAGTAGGTACACTGATATATTGCATATTGAAATCTTTTCGTGCACCATTTTCTTATACTTTGTCCTGCCTCTTTCATGTGGTGCTGATGCCTTAAGTTTTAGCTTTTGTATTTTCTAGATTCTGTACTGCATTAGTATATAACTCTGAACTTCATATAAAGTGTTAGCAAGTTCTCTTCACAGTTTAGTTAGACAGAACAATCCTTTTGCAGCCTGGGAACCAAGGACACCTTTGCAGCTTCGGGCCCAGAAAGTATAAACAACAGTGAATTGAGGAGACCAGTCTGGGAGGATGGGACTTCACAACCTGAAGCTGGAATTGGACAATTAACCCCAGTATGGACCAAAACTTACAAAAGTGCGAAAACTCATGACATGCCATCCATCTTGGGTCCATCTTGAGTGTAGCCATGTCTGGGTACTTGTACTGCCCAAGGTATATCCTTTGAAGGCCTTTTAATAAATACCTACTTTATTCCTTTAACACTGTCTAGCCTCTGTTCTAGGTAGACTCTTTAGGCATCAGTGCTTTCAAAGTCATCTATGTATATGGGTAAAATAATAAACTAAAAGCAACTTAGTTATCCACATTCAGCCTGGTCTGTGTTGCATTATTTTGCCTTGGTTCTAGGTATCTGCTGGTAATGAAATTACTGCTGTATGAACAGGCCTTACAAACACGTATTTGGGCATGTCTGGCTGATATGTACCATAAAGCTATGGGAAGGATTCATTCACTGGGGACATTTCTGGGAGCAACACACTGCAAAACCATCTCAGCTCCTGAGACTTGGGAGCTATGGGTGTTAAAGGGATGGAAACGGGGAAAACACAAAATCTCCTCACAGTGAATCCTGTACTAGTTCTTTGGCTTGGATTTTCCCAATCCCAGGTATTTCAGGGTGTTCCTTCTGTCTTAAAATATTTGCACAGTGAATACATCTTTGGCAAGAGGTAGGCACTCCTTTTCTAGATTTGATCTGGACAGCAGGAGCAGTAAAGATTTATCTCACATTTAGGCCCTGGCATGCACAGGGAAGTGAGCCTATTGTTAGCACATGCTGAGCATTGCAGTAGGCCAAACTCCTGATCGAGAGGTTGTTTTTCTGTCTCATGTGTACAGTGTTTTATTTTTATTCATAAATATGAATAAATTGGTAATTGGAAGTTGGTAACTTTTCCACTCAGATGGTGTAGTGTAGGGAAGATTCCTGAAAGAGAATTTATTCTCAATAAACAAAATGTAATGTTCCTCAGTGAAATTATGCTGCACAGTAGAAAACATTTTTTAAAACCCATTCATTTTTGTAGCCACACTGCAGTTACAGTAAGCTGTATTTTTTTTTCAGTATTGCATAAACATTTCTGTAGTGTGACTGTAAAAATAAGTTAGTCTGGATGCTGAGAGTGCTTCCCTGATCACTGCAACACCTGCTCTACAAGTAACCTGTGTAAACTTAGTTGCATACAGGCTTTGTTACGTACATTTTATGTCACTGAGCACTTCTATACAGTCTGGTGAGTACTGAGCAGATCAAGAACCTGAGATAAAATGGTTTTCTGCCCTTTTTTGTTCATTGACTCTTCATGACTGGTACCAGCTCTCTCTGCAGTTCACTTTCTTAAGGAGGGCAGGCTGTTTTATGCAAAGAAATATAAGAAGGAAGGCGAGGAGAAGATTTGGCAGCTGTCTTCTCTGAATTTGGGAAGTGAAAAGGAAAGCATCACAGAGCTGTTAGGGCTTCTCTGCATTTAGCCAAAGTTACAATGCATATGATAGTTGACAGGAGAGAGGCACTGAAGCAGATGATGTCTCAAGTAGAGATTAAAGATTTCATCAATGATAGATTAATCTTCTAGGAGTTATAACAATCTCATTAGATAACCTATGCATAAAGGGAGTTGAACATGAGCCATGAAAGTAAAAGTTCACAGGGTCTGCTTTATCCTCATGATGCTGTATCTGTATTTGGCTGGGAAAAACTCCTACATGGGAAAATTTTTTACCATTGTGGGGCAGCTACTTGCTCTAAATATACCTGGACAGTGATATATTCTGTCATTCTTCCTTTTGGTCCTGGATAAAGTAAGGAAATAGTATATGCCAAACAGCATATATTTTTTTGGGATTAAACTGAAGTTTCAATAAAGAAATGTAACTATGTAAGTGTCTTCTTCCTGCCAATGTTCTTCTGTTTTGTGTTCCTATATAGAACTGGTTGAAACAAAAAACCAAAAGTAGTGAATTATAGGCAGAAAAGTCTTCTGAGTGATTATTTGTACAGATCTGTTCTGAGTGTGAAAAGTGAGTGGCATTGTCCATCTGAGATATCATGGAGCCTAGGATGCATCCTATTCTAACAGCAGTTGGCAGGGACCTGGCCTTTCTTAGGCTCAAACCCATCCTTAACGTGGGTGTGTTTTAACAGCTTTTCTTAAGGGAGCAAGAGGAAATATAACAGGGAATTAAATAAGGAAAGAGCTTTTGTGTTGGAGAGCAAAGTCCTTTCACATGCAGTGTTGTGTCTCATA
The DNA here is from genome assembly GCA_013396955.1 of Regulus satrapa. Classification (NCBI taxonomy): domain Eukaryota; kingdom Metazoa; phylum Chordata; class Aves; order Passeriformes; family Regulidae; genus Regulus; species Regulus satrapa. Next base: position 395,324 of record VWZN01001951.1, read on the forward strand.
GGCTACTACTGACATCCATCCTAGGTTAACTTGATTTGCAACAAATATAAAGCAGATCCAGGGTTAATTTCCATTCTATTTGTTCTCTGATTTGAGAATCCATGGAGATTTCCTTTCTGTGGGCACCCATCCTAAGAATACATGAAGAGATGTGTGGGTTTTTTGCCATCCAGTATGCCACAAGATGATGTAAAGCAAAGCCAGCTCAGAAAGGATGAGATAAGAAATGGTCTTACACAGAAAGGTCTGTGAGAGATAGTTGCCAGCATATCGGGCAGGCCTGTCATATACACTAAACACTCATTTTTGTTTAACCCACAAGTGTTGTATGATTTCTGGAGGAATGGAAAGGAAAATTTTGTTTCACAGGTAAATAAAAGAGGAAATGGTGATGGACTTCTGGGGTATTTCTGAATAAAAGAATTCAAGAAAACTGTGAGCACATTATTAAAGAAACTTAAAACCAGAAAACAAATAAAAAGAGCAGCCTGAAACTGCTGAAAGTTCAAATGAGGATTAAGTTGAGAAATGCCACAAGCTAACTCTATATCACTGAAGAAAAATCATGTAGCAAGCACACAGTCACACTGCACATGAAAAACTCAGGCACGGGTCTCTGTGGTTTTCTCTCATTATTGAGCTCTAGTAAAACGTATGTTCTTTGTGTTTCTACCCGAAGCATTCATAATAGTAATAGTTAAAAGCATATACAGTAAATACTATTATCAAGCAAACCATGGTGCAGGAGAAGGTGTGTATACACTGGAAAATCTATGACTTGTAGATGATGAGCCCAAAAATCACTATGCATAATACATTATTTTAACAATTATGTCATTCATGCTTTTCTTTGTGTGAAAAAATGTGTTTAAAGTTTCTAGTGAGAACTAAACACATCAATATTTTAGTGGGGTTAAGTATTTATTGGTTGCATTCTCAAAGAGGTACTGAAAATCCCATTTTAATCCCATTCTGCTTTAATAATTTTCCCTACAAAATGGTCCAGCCACATGTGACTTGCAGACTATCTGTAGATGTAGTATTTATAGTATTTAATCCCTTTAGGGTCTATTATTTATATATTACAGGGCTTCCATTTAAACATGTGGCTCTCCTCAAATATTCTTCTTATCTAAATTGACAACCTTTGACAACCATTTGGGATTTTGCCTGTGCGTAGTAAAAACAGGACACAGGATGTCTGAGATGGGATCACTGAAGTTGAAATAACTCCAGTATTTGTCCCTGTAGGGGAGTATGTCATTCTCTGATCTTATATCCCATCCTTGAGGCCCATCATACAACCCCATGTCAGCCCAACCTTGGCTGCATAGAGTGACATGTAGGCTGGGTGCAAGGGTGAGAGGCAAAGCTCCAGCTGGTAGGAGTGCAACTGTTTTGGGCTTAATTCCTTTCACTGGGGTGGTCTGGCTTGTTTAAAAGAGGCCTGTTTGGCCATATTATCCCAGATGCTATAGGGACACAAATTTAACAAACAAAAGCCAGCAGAAACACTGGTTTCATTCTCCTCTTTACTCCCATCAAGGGGAAAGTGACTATTTTGAAGACCGATTATTACTACTGGAATGTTTAAGAATTTTCATTCCTTTGGTCCTTTGCCTGTTATTTCTGATTTTTGTTACATCTACGTCTTCCATAAGGGTGAGAGAGAGAGAGAGAGAGCAAACATATCCTCAACCTTTTAGCAGGGGCTAAATCTGACAGAAGAAAATGACAGCTGTGACAGAGAGAGCTCTTCTGGCCTGCTTCTTCCAATCCCAAAGAGATTGCCCTGGGTCGTAGGTGCCCTCATGAGCATTTGCCATCCTTACACCAGTGTCCTGCAGATGCAGTGAGGCAGGCACAGAGTGCCAGAGTGGGTGGGTACAGACATGAAGTTTGCCTACTTCAGCCCCTGCAAAGTGCTGCAGGTGCAGTTGGCCCATCTACCAAAACCTAAGGCCTGATGCCTAGGGTACTCACCTAGGAAAAAGGTATGAATGCAGATGATGTTTGCACATCAAATCAAGCAAAGTAGACCATTTATCTAGATGGAATTTTTAGTTTTGTGGTGTCTCAAGTTAATGGAAAAACAGTAAGGTACCAGGAAAACATTAGAAATTTTAAGATGGCTAAAAATGTTACTTGCAGTCTGCTTCTGGGCATATTAGCAAAATATTTACTTAAAGCAAGTGTCTTTTTGCTCTGCATGCAACAGACTCATGGAACAGGAAATCGGGGGCTTCACACCTGCTCTAGGACAACACTGCAATTTCACTACCAATGGCAACTAACACTGTGGTGTGGGGGTGAGCTCTGAAACAGAAAGCTCTTCTTGTGACACACAAACAAATTGTGCAAATACTTCTGGAGACTCAGAGAGTTATTGACAAAGTGAATTGCCTTTTGTGAGGCTGCTCTCTCTTTCCTATGGTCACTTCCCATGGGTTGTATATACATCACCTTGTAAATGCTTCCAAGCTTCTTGCATCCTAGCAAGAAACCTGCTGGGAGCTGAATGTGCTTCTCTCACTAGACACCGGACCAGACTAGTTGTAGTTTACAACTCTGTTACAAAATAATGGAAAAAAAAAAAAAAAGAAAAAAAGAAAATAAAATTACTGTGTCATTTAGAGACTTGAGGAAGTGCTTCCTGAGCACATTGCCATTATCTGATCATGATTTAAACTTCCCTATTTGCAGCGATTTTTAAAAAATAATATTTTTTCACTAAAAAATTCTAATCTCTTGAGAGAAAACTTGGCAAAATCCAATCCCCTGCTCTAACCTGTGAACTACAGAATAAAAGGTTCTTACAGTTTGACATGATACTGTGAAATGTTTTGCATTATGAAGGAACAAAAATAGTGTGACAATCTCAAATGCCTATGAGCAAACATTCTCAGTACAAGAGAAAATATGTTAAAAATGCCTGCTTTGTTAAGACAAATAGCATTTCTGTGTGTCTCCTCTTGGTTTCATGGAGAGTTTATGCCCTTAGGTCTAAAAGAGGATGTTGTGCAGTATATTTTTCTTTATCACAGGTTGTCTTGAGATTGCATGACTAGTTTGTCTTTAGAAGATATCTTAAGATATTTAAGGGGATGACATTTGAAAACTCCATCATAATCTGCAAAACATTGGAAAGCATTTCTGGGGAATACAGTAAACATATATAACAAGTTGGCACTATTCTGTGCAAACCGTAGAAGCTACTTGAGTGTTTGCCATTATTTGTGGCATCATATAATAAATTTGGGAGATGCTGCTTCCAGATTGTGCCTCTCTGAGAGACTGAAAGTGAAATACTGAACCTGGACACATTTTCAGACTTGACAGATTGAATTTGCTGCAGATGTAAGATAACACAAATCCATTATATACAGCTATATGAATCTACATCCTCCTTCAGCAGTAGAGGAGTTAGTCTTCTAAGGCTCGCACAACAGAGAAAAGCAGGTCAGAAAGTTGAGAAAGGCATCTCAGGAGTCAGACCATGGGGAAAAAATTAAAGATAGATGTGTCCAACTGAGCATTCCTCCAAAGGTTAGTGCTTTTTAGCTAGAGTGTGGAAGAACTGAGCTACAGGGAGAAAAGAGATGATCACTGAATATGAAATTTGTAGGTATTTTTGAAAAGCATGATGGATGATGGATGGCAAGAGCAACAGAGTTCATAGTAATGTGCTGAACCAAGCTTAGGAGTCCCAAGTTCAGCAGTGTATCCTTCACCAGAAATATGGCTTCCAAACCATTCAGGACAGGGTGATGATGGATAAATCTGTGAAAATGGATACCACAGGGATACAGGGGACTGCCAGAAGTGTACAGAGTCTGCATTGGTGCTGAAGTGTAGAAACTATTAAAGAGATTGTCTTGGGAGAACAATTAGGCAAAACAAAATTATGGAAGGCTGGAAAAGACAAGTAGAAAAGAGTTTCAGATTATGAAATCTGTCCATTTTATTGTCTATCTCCTATATGAACTCCTAGAATTTTTTAGATCTGGGACAGATAATTGCAGATTTGGCAAAAACTCCTCACTTTGAAGGACATTCCTATCTTGGTAGAAGGTAATCTGGTAACCAGACAAGATCTTTCCCTTGTAAATAGAAAGATAAAACAAGTATTTTCCAAGGATCTCTTTTTCTGTAACTATCTATCTGTGCTAAAGGCCGGCTATCTGTCTGCCAAGAGTGATTCTTAGAAAATATTATTTTCTGGGTTTTTTATTTGTTTGGTAGGAGTTTTTAAAACCAGACTGGGGTTTTAAATATTTTTTTCTATTTTTCTGTAAAAAATATTTGTATGATATTGCAACAGGTTAAAAAATTTTGGAAATTACAAGGTGAGGAACAGATTTCATATTTCAAAAATACACGTATTATATTATCTAGTCAGCCTCAACCCCAACAGGGAGAGTAAAATAGATCTATCTTTACGGCATCATCTTCAAAGTTTAATTTTCACTGAAAAAATATAATTTTTCAAATATTGCTATTCTCCTTCCATTAGTAGTTGTTGGACTAGGGGTTGTCTTAATTTTTTGTTTAAATTTAGTTCCCAGCTGGTTCACCGTATAATTTCCTTTCTCTGGCTTCCTTCTCATTATTCCTATTCTAACCCTAGCTAGAATTTTTCTATTCCTCTCCTACTTCAAATATGTAACACAAGTAATCCCAGCTAATGATGGTGTTACTACCAAGGCTTTAATTTTTGTTTTGTCTTTAAAACATCAACAACAAAAACTCACACCGATTTCACTCTGTCTGGCAGAAATAAATAGTTATTTTTAATGTTTGGCCCTGATGAATACTTGAAGTATTCTCTGCTGCTCCTGCCTACAGAGTGGGATAACAGCAGAGGAGGAATTTTTAGTGTTGTCTTTTGGAATGGTAGCAGATAATTGCCAGTTTCCCCACAGTATGCTATGGGCCTACCCTCTGCCCACCTGCTAGCCTTGAAGCAACAGACAGCTGAGATACCCAGGCAGGAGAAATGGACTTGCTAAACTTGTGAGGCTCTTCATGTCTCTTTTTGATCAGATCCAGCTTGTATTTATTACACTGTCTAATTTGCAGAGGAGCGAGGACTCTTTTCTGCCGGCAGAAGGAGTAAAATACTTCTTTACTCCACCCTTTCATTATTTCCTCTTTGTTTTTGCTTTAAAACCTGAAAAAGAGGGAACCAGACTGAAAATATAACTACTTATTGAATAGCACTCTCTGCTGTCCTCTGAGAGATCTGCACATGGTATCAGCTCCAAGTTTTTCAATAAAAGGGACGCTTCATATTGCAGAAGAAACAAAGAGCTGATGTTGAACAGTCTTTTGTGCCGGCTCTAAACCCTGCTGTTTGCCATCTCAGGCAAGAGAGAGAACTCTCTGGCAGTGAAGGAAAGGAAGGAGGGAAGACCCAAAGCACACTCAGCCATGAGAACCCCATCCTCAGCCCCCGTCTGGTTTATTGCCTGCTGATGTAGTGTCAGATGAAGGTGCAGAAGTCAGAGGGGAAGCGTTGGAATCACACACCATCAGTGCACTTCAGAAAATACCTTTACAAAAGTAGAAAACCCCCCAACAACAAGCAAAGCATTTGCTTTCTGCAAATAAGTCCTTTTACTAAGGTGTTGTTCCAGGGACAAAAGCTGGGACATTTTATGTGCAAACTAAAACACTGGTAACTTACACCAGTATAAAGATATTTGCAGTGGTTGGCCTACTCCCGGAAAGAAAAGGGAAAAATTTGTACAAAAACAGAACCAGAAAGGTGCACATACCTACACGAAGTTATACTTATAAAGCAGAATTATTTTTTAAGTGTTTAATCCCATCCGGAGACAAAGAAGTGCTGCTATGCAGACAAAACTTCATCACTAAAAATGCATCATCTATACTCTCTTTCTAAGTTTAACAATGTAAACATTAGAATCTGAGGGTGTCAGACAACCCAAAAATCACAGGAAATTTAAAAAAAAAAAAAAAAAAAGAGAATCAATAAGGCAGAAATAGAAAAGATTTAAAACTAAGATCCTGCCATCTTGTGGTACTGAGGGAGAATTATTCGAGCTCTGCAGCAGTCCTGGTTTTGCTTCTCTGGCAACCAGCAGTACCTCAAACACTCATCATTGTTTTAAAAAAAATGATAGGCTATGGGAGATGGAGGGGTTAAAATACTGTAACATTTCAGTTGCCACCTAATGGGAACTGTTAAAACACTTTTATCCATTTTATCTGCATAATTCATTTGTCCGTTTCCCCTTCCCAATAACGCACAGAGTGCTTACTCTGCATTTAGAAATACCATAACTATTTGGGGTTTCCTGAATCTGGCATCCCAAGAGAGGTGAAGCTGCTGCTGCTGCATGTCCCCAGTGGGACAGGTCCCCTAGTACAGGTCTAGCCAGTGGCAAGACTGAGTGTATATCCCCAACAGGCGCACGTGCACAAACATGAGCATGCATTATATGCAAACACACACACCGACCCCAAAAAGCAGCACCAACAGGGACACTTACACATGCATGGACAGCACCAACAGCCTGACCCTGTTCCCTCCCCCAGCCGCTCATGATGAAGACCCATAAGTGGGAAATATTTGCATATACGTTTTGGGAATCCACCTGTCAGCTGTTCCCTGGACAGACAAGCCCCCAGGTCCCACCACCCTGCTTCATTTGCTGGTGTTCAAGGACGCACAGAGACATCCCCCCTCATCTCCCAAGCAAGCTCCTTGTCCTGCTCAGCAGCTAAGCCAGTGTGATACTGTCTGATAGCTGCACACTGATGCACAAATCCTATCCCTGTCTGGGTGCTGGTACCTGGACACATGACCCATGGTCCTGCTCCAGCTCCTGACACTTTTAGCCCCTTACCTACACACATACAGAAGGAAATAATTTGAAATAGAGCTGAAGGAGAAGCCAAAACCGGATGTGCTGTTCCTAGTATTATTCATAATCCCCTGTATTTATTCTCTACCTTGTACAAACCACAGATGAAAAGGCCTGACTTTGCAATCTAAAAGATTTTTTTTCTTTTTTTCTTTTTTTTTTTTTCCTGTAATTTTAAAATAGCTTTAAAATAGCAAGACAAGAAAATCAGACAGAAGCTGCTAGGTGATGCCCGTGGAAATGCCAGCTGTTTTTCCCAGGTGTTGACAATTCAGCAGCCAAATGCCCATAATTCAGTTTCTCCTGGACAAGGAGAGAGAAGCATTGCAATTTTTGGTCAGCCAGGGAGCATTCCAAGCATACAGTTCAAGGCTCCCTGCTTCTTGCAGACAGCTGCACAGCACTCACAGGAGTGATAGGTATGGGAGGGGGAAAAAAGAGGAATGACCCAACAACAGATTTGTCAGACATCTGCTGTAAGGACCCCAGTGAGGGGAGACTACAAGGCTTGCTGATTTAGTAGCTGTACATTAGAGTGTGCTCAAGGCCCACCTGCACTAACTGAGTACCCCTCTCCTTTCAGCCTCTGTGCCAATCCCTGGTTTCAAATGAGAGGGATACTTCAGTGCCTTCAGGGAAAAAGCTTCAGAACATTTTTACTGTGTGAAAAACAATGTATTTTTAACTAACCTCTTACTTGGAAATCAATGAATCATTTTGGCTGAAGTTTTCCACAAACAAAGCAGCCTGAAGCAGACACTAGACATGGAATTTTTTGTCCAAATTAAGCATTCAGAAACATTATACGCCACTGAAAATAGAAGCTGCAAATTGGAAATGATGTGGAAACCTTAGTAGTAACTGATTCTGTTCAGCAGTTTTAGAGTAATCCTGCTGGAATGATGAATAACAACAAAGATGGTTTTATTATTTTGCACCTTTTTTCATCAATGTTGATATTTACTTGTCTTCCAACTCAACTTCTGTGGAGATTAATAGCAGTAGCTGAGACACATTAATGAACTTTTCAGAAGCTAATATAAAATACTACCACTCACTGTTATCGTCCTGTTCTTCAACATTTTGATCACATGGGGAAGAATTGGCAAGCTTTTTCTGAATTGTGATTCTTAGAAGTGAGAACTACTAAAAACTTGAAATTCAGTACTTTTACTAAGCTTCTTGCAGGATTTTCCAGACTCTACCACAACTGATCATTTTTATTTCAGTTGTGAATTTTAACAAATTATGTGCCTTTGTGTAATGAAATATAAGTCACCTGTAAAATGACATATCAAAATCAGTTAGTTTTCCTCCCTTCCTCTTCTACTCTATTCTCAATTTCTCAATTGAGAAATTTCTTTTTTAAAATAGTAGATTAGGGAAGAGCTACTTGGAAAATATTACATATTGTTTCTACTGTATCATCCTTTCCTTGTAAAGGTTCATGCTTGCCCAAATAACAAAAACATAGTAGAAAAGAAGACTTATTGAGGTTTGCACAATATGCCTAAGTCCACCTTCCCACTGACTGTCCTGGAGAGAGCGTTCCCCAACTCCCCTGCCAGCAAAGGGGCAAAGGCCTCTGGCTGCCAGCCTTCTCCCACAAACCAGAGGCTGCATCACAAAAACAAAGCCAGCTTGTTATTGCCTCCAGAGCTGAGACAGCAGGTCCGAAGTTAAGAGGGACCATTTTATCCAGTTCTGTAGCTTTATTCAGCTCTTTTGGACTGGGCTTTGGGCTGTTTTCTATTCATCTTCCTTTTCTGTTTTCAGCCCTGTGCCCTGGTGGGTAGGTGACTGGACACGTGGGCTCCTTCATCCTTGTGTGCCTGTCTGTGGGCTGCTGGCAGTCAGGGAAAAAGCAAGTGGGCATTGCATCAAGAGTAAAATTGTGCTCATGACATCAGAAGATCCAAGGAACAAAATGCCTATTCAGGGTGAAAAACAGGGGCAATATGTAGCCTTGACTTCCACACAGAGCCCAGCTGAGAACTGAGAATTTTAACCAAATACAATAAAACCAATAGAGATTTATGCTACAGTCAGCGGTGAAACTATTCCTTTCTCCTTCCCACAACAGACCTCTGGTAGTATCACTAATCAACACCTATCAAAGTAATTCTCCTCTTGCAGGACTTTTTTAGCAGAGTTTTAATAGTCCTGCTCAGAGCATCAGAATTAAAAATTTAAACCAGAAAATGCAAGACAAGTAATTTGGTGCAATGGCAAAGGATTAGATGGCAGAATGACCAAACCACAGCAGGCAATCCTTTTGCTTACTGTTTGGCTCTCTGATTCTCAAGATTTTCTTCGGTAAATGTGAGAGACCCAGAGTCACTGCAAAGGGGAAGCATCATAAGGGCAGGAAGGGGCTGCCAAGATGTTCTATTCCCTGCAACAACTCTCCCAGGTACCTATATCAGACACTGACACTCATCCTTTCTGTAGCTGTGGCTTTGAAGCAAGGCATCCTTGCATCTTTAAGATAAAAGCAAAACTGACAAGTGTGGCAAAAGTTATGCTCAAGGGAATTTGTTATGAACTGGTTTTGGGTGCTCACTAAAAATTTATATGTGAGCTCTCAGACCATGTATTTCTCAGGCAATTAATCACCATCTCTGAAGATAGCTATGCCCTTTTAGCTCTAATATTTTCCCTTTAAACTCACATACTTTCCTTTCTTTGGGAAAGCCAATAAATGTCACTTTCCATTGGAAGCAGTGAATTAATTAAGCTCGTGTCTGTTAATGTATGCTTTCGTCATTCAACCTGGAAAAGGTTGTTTCCTAGGAGTTACAGAGGCTCACAGAGCTTGTTTTGGAGTCTTGTGTTTTAACTCTTCACACTTTCTGACTGCATCCTTCCATCCTTCTCCAGAGCTTTTTGTAGATAGTCACCCTCCAAATCAATAACACAATGCACCTTGTGAGTACAGAATTTGTCAGGAAAAGCAGCTGAGTAAGGGACACTGTCTGCTGATGATCAGCTGTGTTTATCTAGAGTGAGTTAACAAACATGACCGAGTCAAGATGGTGAGTCTACTGTCTGTGGCAGCTGGCCAGGGGTGCCTGGGCAAAGAGAGGAGCTCAGTGACACAGGAAGGCAACAGGCAAATGTTTGCTGTTGGTACACAACTGTTAAAACAACTTACGCAGATTGCAGTGGGCTGAACAATCAAGCAAGGTTCATATGATGACCTAGGGAAAGGTTGGCATCCTGGTATGATACCTGGACAAATAGATGGTTTCTTTCTTCATGGTTTCTTCAGGCTAGAGTATGGAAAAAAACCCCAAAGCAGTCTGATGGGGGAAATATTTTCTCTGTACAGAGGCCAGAAAATATTAATCAATAGCAAATGCTTTCTTTCCTCTCTTTGTGTTTTTCTCTGTTTCCATATCACCTGCAGGCTATTTTTCTCTATGTACACACACATACATACACACATTGTTGAAGAAAGAGCAATCTTCATTGTCTGCAGGATGCTATTTCTCTCACTACATATCACGATGTATTACTGGATGACTGGTTTACTGTAAGCAGGACAGCAGCATACAGGTTGAGTTGCCAGCTGAAGCTCTGGGCTGGAAGCTGAGAGATGGTGAAAAGAGAGGACTGGATATCTGACAGCCTCTGACTAGCAGTCAGCCTGAATCACTCATTACCTCCATGAAATTTCTTGGCCCTGTGCACCTGGATGCAGACTGAGTCAAAATTTTCTCTCTGCATCTGAGCTTAGTCAGATGGTCTGTGATCTTCAAGTTGGTTTACACCTATTTTAAATTAGAGCTTTAGCCACTCTCTTAATCTCAATGAGTTTCTTTTCTAATCACAAGTGTTGAATAACAATTTATTTTAAAGCTTTCATGCTGAAATGAATTTCATTTAACCTCACTTTAACTTATGAGCACATAAATAGTAGACTGTAGCAGTCATAGAAGTTTTGAAAAGCACAATCAAATAAATACAAGAAATATTTATCTTATACTGTATCTCAGGAGGGTATTTTGAAAGTGAATTTTGATCCTCTTCAAGACAGATGACCTGCTGCATCCACAATTAAAAACAGCAACAAAAACAAAATTAAAAACAGCAAGGAAGTTATCTCAAGGTTTTGGCTTCCTGAAGTTTCACAAGACAGTTTTAGGTGATATTTCTACTGATTGTTTAATGAAATGAGTAACTGATCATATATTAATTTCATTTCTTTGAAGAGAATTTTGATGCTCTGGACTTCTTACAGGCACCCAAACTGGGTGCTCAAAAGCACTGGCAAGGAGAACCTAAAATAGTTTTTGAAAAATTCCACATACTTTCCTATATATTCACAAGCAACAATTCTGATTCAGCCTCATGATGACTACTGACTCATGCAACCTTTAAAAATCAGCCTACAGACTCTAAATATAATTTCTTATTAAAATCTATTGCACTGTTCATGATTTCTAAATCTCTATCCTTCTCTCACTCCACCTATCAAAGGAGTGACACATATTTTTAGGATACTATTGGCGACTATATCATGACAGAGGGGTATAACTCCTGGGATGAGCCACAGCTGTGTACTTAGATTTGGTGTCTCTGCAGGTCTAAAAGGATTATAATACCAAGAGAGCTGTGCCAACTTTTCACAACAGAAGATGTCATCCTTTAGGTATCTGTGCTCAGACTCTCCAGAGGTGCTCTAGAAAGTGTCTGGAAAAGGAAGTGCAATAATTTGCCAATAGTAAGTTATTTATGGTGGTAAAGTTGAGAGTGAGCACTGAGGGGCTGCAGCGGCCTATCAGGTTACCTCTATAGTTAAAGGGAAAAGAATATCCAAAAAATTACTCAAATCTCAGATAATGCTGGATGTTTTCATAAGCTTACTACATCCCTTAATCACTGAGAGACTTAAGGAGCCAGTTCCTGGCTCATCCTTATATTAATGGACATTAATCCAAGTTTTAGTACTGATACCTCATAGAAGATTTAATCTCATCATGCCATTTCTCTCATCAAGGAAAACATTGGATTTTTTTTTATTTTCTTAATGTGCAGGGTCCTAGGGGCATACACAATCAGTAGGAGTTTCATCAATTCCTTCTTTGGGCTTTCAGCACAATCAGAGGTATAGAGAGCCAGGTTCCGGTCCTCAGTGATGTCAGTGCCTCTCAGCATGCCTGCATAAACATCAACAGTCTTCAATTTCTGCCAAATATTATCTTGGGGGATTTCTCACATGCATTACAAAGTTAGCACAATTGGTCTTTTAGTGCCTTACTCTGCCTCTCCTGATGTCCATTGCATGCTGGTGAGAAAAGGTGGTTTGTTCCTGGCCAGGTCTAGGTAATGGAAACGTCTAGTACCATGGATGGGAGCTGCACATTAGGGCAGCTCATGGATTTGCTCTAATTTGTGCTGTGGGTACCACAATTGCCACCAAGTTTACAATGGCTGAAAAATAGGACTGAGAGAGTGATCTGGTAAGCTACGGCAGACCATAAGAAACTGCAACATTTATTCATGTCTGGTTCAGAAAAGGTGAGAGGAACTTGGTCTGTAGAAAACAAAATCACGAACGGCTCCTCTGTTATGTTGCATACACAAAGAGACATTTGTAGATATCCCTGTGCAATAATTTAAGAACAAAAATTGCAAATTTTTGTAGTCAGTTCATGCCATACATTTTTAAAGAGTTCAATGCACACGTGAGTATAAAGTCAGTGGGGTATTTTTCTTATACTGAGGGATATTTTGTTTCAACTCATAAAGCAGATACTTCTTGTGGTCAGAGTGAATATTCTTCAGTTATCTGACGGCATAGGGATAGTTCAAAGTGTGTTTTGTGGATGAAGCATTGCCTCTTAATTGTTATATTATTCTAATAACTGAGGAAATAAAAAACGGGAAATTAATTTGCAGTAGTTTGGCATTAGATGTGATTCACTCCAGTGATTTTTAAATAATTTTAAAATTCACTCAAATGCTTTTTTTTAAAAATGGCACTTGACATTCTCCCCCAGCGTGGAAACGTCTGTGGATACATGTGAGACAAAAGACCCTTCATGTCTGCCAGCTGAGACTTCCAAGTGGGATCTCAGATACAAGCCTTCTCCGTGGATAAATCAGGGTGTTTCCTACCAAGGTTTCTGTCTTTCTTTCCGTGAAAAACGTGTGCAGACCTCTCTTCCTCTGCTTACAGCTCACCCCCGACCAGGAGTTACCTCCTCCCAGCAGCAGAGACCTGCCCAGTTCCCCTCCATTCATGAGTACCCACTTGAGCCTTTCCTGTCCCAGTTGTGGAAAAACACACGCTCCTTGGCCAAGAACACCCAGCTCTCTTGGAGAGTCCAGACAGAGCGAGCTCCAGGGCTGGCTGTGAATGTGAGGAAAGGACCATGAACAGCACAATATCCATGGCTTGGCCCACAGCCAAAGCACTCAGGGCTCTCCAGCAGGCTCCTGGGGGATACACCTATACTTGTGTCTGGATAAGCATTGAAATACACAGCCTTATTATTCCTTGCCTACCCTGGTTCTCGGTACAAAGTGCACTCTGGGTGATTGATTTCTGAGAAATGTGACACCGGATCCATGATAATAAGCTACAGGCAACATACAAAATGTTTATGTTCCGCCACAGAGTCCAAATTTGTGAAATAAATATTTGTGCTCTCGTATGTCTGTGGGATCCTGCCATAGAGAACAGTATGTGCTATAATGTTTTTAAGGGATGGCCATGGGAGGACTTGGGCAGACCTTTCCCTGGTTGTTTAATGCAGGATTTTCTTCTGCCTCTCTTCTCATTTTCTCTGCTTCTTTGGGAAAAAAACCCTTTAGAATGTATTTCTGTTAATGTGACATCTACTATATAAACTATAAAATGTATATTGAATAAGGTACAATGTATTTCTTTGAAAGGTTGGAATATTGCGCTGAAATGTACTCAGGCACACCAATCAGGATTTCAATCCAGAAAAAAATAAAGTTCAGCAATATTTAGGAACTGAAATGGTGGAGGGAAAAAAAAAAAAAAAGGTATTAGAATACAGATAGAAATGTACCACATTGAGTGAGCACCTGCTCTACATAAATAAGAAAATTTATCATTAGTGTCTGTCTACCTATACAATCCCTACTGTGTGTTATTAAAAGATATCAAAGAAGTAAATGTCCCCAAATCACCTCATGTCAAATTATCAGGGAAGTTCACTAAAACCACTTTATAATAAGAGAGCAAGTGTTGTTTCCAATAATTCTTTGTGTTCTTTTTAAAGAATAACATATTCTTTCTTTTAAGTTGTTAGAGTGAAATTTTGCTAGGAGAACTTATTAAGAAGCAATTCTGATCATATGAAATGTAAATAGAGGGAAATCATAGGAAATACTAGGAAACATTGATTCCAGCTTAAATTTTGTATGTACCTCCTCCCCTGAAAATGCATTTTCGCATTTGACCTTCAGACAGCTTTACCTTTTCTTTCTGTAATGCATGAAATCATCCTAGTAAAAAACTTTTGTCTAGCATAAATATTTTATCACACAGTTCTTCAGACTGTTGACATGAATCTAGGGTTTCCTAATATTACTTGTTTAAAACTGATCATTTACTATTTGGAATGATAAGTAATAGTAAAAATAATCTTTTTTAGGAGTGAGCAATATATGATGATTTGACGATTATTAATGTTGGATTTTTTTTTTTTTTTTAATAGACTGGCTTGTTCCTGAATTCATTCTATGTGCCTGTAAAATATGTAATTTTGGTATGTTTTTTGAATGGTATGACTGTACAATGAAAGACTAGACGAGAGATTTTCAGATCTAGATAAGAATTTTTCTTCAGATAAGAAGTTTAAATATGGCATCCTTTAGATTTGGTTTATTTCTCTTCCTAGGACTTAGATCTATCACAGAAAGAGGCAAGGAGAAATGTGACAGGCAACAGTATCATCAGACTAAAGATATTAGAAAAGAGATAGTAAAAAATCCAGCATCTAGTTCACTACCTGCTTAATATTCAGCCCAGGGGATGGACTTGTAAGAAGGCCTGATTTGTGTCTCCAGAGGAATCATCATGGACCATCTGACTGAGAATCACAGTGTGGATCAATCAGAAGACAGATCTGCTCCTTTTCCAAGGGGAAACAAACATTCCAGCAGGGTAAGGGAACAGGAATCATCTCCCAGACTTGCATACTACTGTAGGGGGGCCCTTGTGTTGAGTACCAGGGAAAGCCTAAATACTGAGTCATTTCAAGTGCCTCTCACCAGGCATGGCTGGCTCACTGACATCTTTCATCAGGATCCCGGCCTCCATGAGTTACAAGTACTAAGGAAAAGGGAATGAAGCTTTCAGTTGTCTTCTGGCAAACAAGCTGAAAGGTTTGATTCCCAGTGTGTTTCAGACAATCATATCCCGTCTCCAAAATTGCCTCATTCTTCAGTTGTGCTGATGCTGCCTTGCTGTCTGATGAGGGTTGGGGAAGGACAACACCTCCACCATGGGCACCAAAATTACTTTCTTTGGCTCTGTTTGCAGTGTTTTTCTTCTTTTCTCTTTCTGCTTTTGCACATCTGGATTTTAAGATGTGATGATGCTCTAATGGATGACAACCCTCTGCTAGACTAACTAGCGGGAGTAACACTTCAGTCTCATTGACAGTGAGAATGACCAAGACGTGCAGCTCTCAGAGCTACTTCTGAAAATTTATCTTGCCAAATTAGATTTTGTAAATAAATTACTCTTCAAATTTTATTCCATGTCTTTATTTATGCATACATACATGTATTCTAAACACATAATTTTAATTCCTGAAACTAGTTGTAAATTCTGTGAGCAGTCTTTATTTGTATAAACAGCATACACTTGAACACTTAATATTTATTTTACCATGTTGCTGACTAAATCGCTGCAAGCCAGGAGCAGAATAGGGTATCAAAACAAAGGATGCAAGAAAATTCACAGCTATTAACAAGGATGTTTTGGAGTCCAATAGCACAGCTTTCGCTTTCTCATACAGCCTGCCAGTGCTGCATGCTGAGCTGTGACAACCAGTAGCTCTGCCACACTAAGCTGTTCCACAGCTATGCTGTCAAACCTCTCTTTTAGCATCTCTTGAGCGAGCTATGATGGCTTTATTATTTCTGAAAATTCTGGAAAGTGCTGTCTTCCTCAGCATGAGTTTCTGACTAAGCCAGTACAAGCAATGAAAATAGCCATTTACATACTTTCCAAATGAAATTCAGATCAGAAAAGCATGGAAATTCTTGCAACTTCTACCGGGAAACAGTGAAACCACAGCAAGACCTGACCTTGACTTGTGCGATTTGCATTCTCGGCTCAGCTACATTAATATTTTCCATGTTTTCAGTAAAAGACACATGCTTTGAGTGAATGTTTCTGTCTTGGCCCATCCCTTCTTTGCACCCTGAAAAGAAAGGTCCTGTAAATGGCCAGAACTGTCATATGAATTGTTCTCCCTGAAGGCAGAGCCCAGGAGAGGCGACTGCCTTGTGTCCATCAGCTAAATGCTGACAATTGTCTTCATCCAAATGCTGGAAAGAGACATCCAGCCACTCATGAGCATGGAAGAAAAGCAATGAGAGCTTTCTCAGGCTAGATATTTTGTTCTATTGATAGAAGCACAGGCATTGCATTACTTGGTATTTCAGCTCAGCACTCATTAGACCATGTATAGGTGCTGCCTTCAGCTGGGACCTCTGTGGGAAAGACATGGACAAACTGGAGTAAGCTCAGCAGGAGCCTCTGAAGTGTTGGTAAAAAAAAAAAAATTCTTCCTGTGATGGGAGTTGGAGAAACAGGGCTGGTTTAGCCTGTGGAAGGAATCAGCACCCATGAGCAGGTGGCTGAGAAGAGACAGCCAGGGGATCCACAGTGCTGTACGAGGGGAGGCCAAGGGACAGGGAGCCTGAGGGGAAATGACAGGTTCAGGTCGGGCATGAGGAAAGGCTCATGCCTCATGCTGAGGATAATGGGACCCTTTGAGCATTTGCCAAACCTGAGTGGACACAATCATGAGCATCCTGGTCTGAGGATACATCTGGCCCTGCTGTGGGGAGGTGTTTGGAACAGAAATTCCTGCTCGGCCTCTGGTTCAACCCTGTGATTCTATAATATATAGAATACACATATTAATGTATATTAATTATATATAGAATACACATAGTATGGAATACACATATATAATATATCAATACACAATAAATGAGAATCGTTCCTCAGAAATTACAGCATTTTCTAAAGGGTATTTGACTTTTAAGTCATTAACCTTTCCCTCTACTCATCAAACTAGAAAAAAACCAAAACAAACAAAAAAAACCAACCCAACTCTAAATAATGGGTACTATAATATCTTTTAATATTGTTTTTCATTCTGCAAAAGAAATTACCAAACTTTACCATTGGAGGGAGATAGTGATGAACCTTTTGCTCTCAGATGAAGAGTAACAGTACATGCAGAGGGGAAAGTCAGGAGAAACAAATGCTTCCAAGCCAGGTGGTATACTTAATATGCCTAAATCAATAGTAAGTTGCTGATTGCCACTGCATTTGCTATTACTGCAAACCCTTTGAATAGATATTGCTTTGCAGATGAAATGGCTGTTTTCTGCCCTGGAGAGCCTGTGGCCTAGGGCTGTAGAGATAAACTTTTAAAAAGCACTGAGACTGATGTGGATCAGTGAGAACTAAACTAAAAATCTGCTGCTCAGGATGGAATTTTCAATGTTGTAATGGAGCTTTAGTCTTTTAGATGTCTTGAACAGCTCCACTGCCTGAAAGGTAGGAATCCTACTCTCCTTTCACAATATGTGGAGAGTTTCAAACCTTTATCAGCTAGATCAAAAAAAGAAAAAGGAACAAACAAACAAACCAAAAAATCCCCAAACCAACAAAACCCAAACAAACAAAAAAATAAACAAAACAAAACAAAACAAAACACACAAATGTGGTTATAAATAAACCAGAGTGAATATTATCTGATATTCTATTTCTTCACCATCTCCAAACTGCAGGAAATTGGAAGAGTTATTTTTCTCAGAATTCACTATCTTCAGCTTTCTTCAATCCCTGGCTGCCTGTGCTGTTCTAAATTCACACACATGGCCATTTTGAGCTTTCTTCAATAATATAAGGGCTAACAGAAACAGGACCAGAGGAGAGAAGAATATGAAATTTAATTCCTTTCCCTTGACTTTAAAAACTGGATGCAATATTTCTGGATAATCATTAAACTACCATGAGTATTAGATGTTCCAAGACAATCTATGGCAAAAAGCAGCATTTTACACGGCAGAACCTTGAAGAGCAGTGAACCAAGGAAGAGGGGCTCCTCTCCCAGCAATAAGACCTCCAGCAACATTGTAAGGCGGTCAAAAATATGACAGGTGAGATGCTTTCCTGGCCATGGGAACATCAGAACCCAAGAGTCTGTAAAATTGTCCATTCTCTTTCTCTGATCTAATGAACATGTGGCTATTCACTGTAGTTTATTACTCAAATCATCAAGGGGGATCTCAGAGAGGTCTATTGCCTGGAATTTATGGTGTTCACCTCTAAGTGCTTGGGACATGAAAAGGCCTTTCAGAAGAGGATGGAACTGAGACTGAACCTCTCACATTGCAGTTCAGAGCTCTTCTTGCAGTTTGGTGGGAAGAGGAGGATGAAGGTGAATATTATCTGAGGCAAAAATGTGGAAGCACTTCTACTGTGGTGATATTCCATTAGTAGAAGCAAAAACATCAGCCAGATCAGATGAGCGAAGCAGACTAGTACTAGCCTGAGAAATACTGCATAAAGATTCAGAAATCTGACAGAATGGAAGTGCTTGAAATGACTGAAAGCAGATGTGCAAATGCCAAGAGGGGTTGGAAATCAGACACTTTCAAAGCAATTAGGCTGGAGTTATTTGCAGTGACCTGCTGCATCTGTGAACCCAGCTTAATGCTCACAGAGTCAGAAATGGAATGATAACATAAGATGCCAAGAGTCAGCTGAGATACAGTTGCTAATTCATGCAAATATGAGGCAAAATTGGATGTTTTGCCTCACCCTTCAGAGAGCAGCTTTTTGGCACATTAGGGTGGGACCTATAATGACCAATGATTATGTCTCATCTGAGGAGATCACTTACTGAATCAAGCTATTAAACTTTAGCCTAGCAAGTCCTAATACATGTATTTAACTTAATTAATGGTAAACAAAATAGTTCTTGAATCAGTTCAAACATGTACATAATATTTTCAGCATAGTCAAGCGATAATACATTTTGGCTTAAATTTATCCATAACTGACTTTCTGCTCAGAACCTTAATTGTCTGATTCACTCATGTCAAAGTGATTTGAGCATTTGTACTGAAAAAGTGAAAGTCTTTCATTCCTCAGTGTCCATTTGAACTTCTAGGATTCAGCACAGTCTGAGTATTTGATTTTCAAACACAGACAACAGCAGGTAGAAAGGCCACTCTACTCCCATTCATTTTAGAATACCAGTTTTCCTATCATGGGAGAACACTACCAAGTGCATGGTCAGATTCCTCAAGTAGGAAGAGCTCACCTAGTGCTGCTCCAAATGTGTTCACTTTAAACACGGTCTGCATGGGCCTGAGCAGTATCCCAGCATGGCATGAGTGTGCTAAAACAGGGGATAGCAGTGGTCAGTCGAGGTACGAGAAAGAGATGAGGGGGAAGTGGGACAAAAACCTCATGCTGCTCTTGTATCTTTCCAGTGGCAAGCAGTTCCAGAGATGACATGTCCCTGGTAACAGACATCCCTTTCGTTGATTTATAAAGTCAGTAACTGATTCTTACATTTATATGTGTTTTAAGGTTAAATTATTGATTGAATTTGGGTATCTTGGGTTGAACACACTTTCAGGGTTGGGCTTGACTGCTTGATGACATCATATGGCAAGTGGAGAGAGAGATAATAAGAGCTTTGGGCATGGGGACCAGGAGGACCTGGCCCATGTCAGGACACTGCCTGGGCAAGGCACCCAACATTGTAATTCCTTCCAGATTTCAGCCAGCACAGACTCCCCCAGAAGGCTTCTTCTTGCAGCATAAAGGAGGAAAGACAAGCTACTTCTCCCTCATCTCTCCAGACACTTTGAGACACTGACTGGTCTGGATCTGGGGAATAATAAAATCAGTTCAGAGCTGCTTTTCCCACCTATTATATTCAGGTGCCTGATGTATGAACTTTGTGTACAGCAGATCTGATTCTTTACTATGACATCCCTAACATATGGGAAGAGATTATGAAAGCAGAGTTGGAAAGTGAGATACTGCAATATCTGTAACTTTGCCTGTAAAAACAAGCATGCTATGGTATAGTGTACATAATTCTGATGTAATGAAAGAGACTAAGTATGTGCAGTACATGCAGAGACTTTACCTGGGGTTCTTTTCTATATTTCCTATTACTCTGAGTTTCATCCTCCCTATTCCCTGTCTCTTTTCCTGTCTGTCCCTTCCAAGGTCAGGAGGTGCCTCTGAAGCACACTCTGGTTACACCGTGCTCACTACATGGTGCTCCACAGCCTCTGACAGCTGCCACACCAATTGCACATTGAGCTTGGATAAGGTGACTGCTGTGGCTAAACACAGCTGGGTCTCCACTACCAAGCACATTCAAATCTAGAAAAAAACAAGTTGTGAGAATTATTTCTTTGCCTCACTCTCATGAAACTTCTGAGTCTAGAGCACAAAACCATTGTGGTAGAAAAGCAGTTCTTAGAGCTTTGCCTAGGGTTAGGGTTACGCTAAGGTTAGGGTTATGCTAGGGTTAGGGTTCAGAAAACCACAAAACACACAGGTCCAGGCACACTGCAACTGCAAAAGGCATGGCATGGAGAACACAGGACTACCACACCATGGGTCCCTCCACACCTCCCTTTTTGGCAGCACCCGCAGCCACTTGCAGATCTTAGTGCTCTGCCTAGAGTTAGGATTAGGGTTCAGAAAACCACAAATGGCTACAGCTCCATGCACACTGCAGCAGCAAAAGCCATGCCAAGGGATATACAGGACTGCCATAACAGGGCTCCCTCCGCACCATTCTCTTTGGCACAAGCATAACACCCATGAGGTTTTTACTGTTCTGTCAAGATTTATGGTTACACCTAGGTTAGGGCTATGCCTATGGTTAGGATTAGGAAAACCACAATGCCTAGAGCTCCATGCACACTGCAACATGTAAAAGGCATGCCATGGGAAGCGCAGGGCTGCCACAACGAGGCTCCCTCCACACCTTCGTTTTTGCCACCAGCTGCAGCCCCATGCACCTCTTAGTGCTCTGCCTAGGGTTAGTGTTACAGCTAGGGTTAGGGTTCAGAAAACCACAGAGCCCACAGCTCCAGGCACACTGCAGCTGCAAAAGGCGTGCCAAGGTCTGCCATAACATGGCTCCCTCCACATCTTTCTGCTTGGCACGAGCCTCACACTGTATCTTTCCATCCCTGTCAGTGAGGCAGTTTCACCTTTAAATACACTGTGAAAGATACAGTTAAACCAGTGAAGAGGCAAAATGTCATTTCTTTGTTCAGAGGCTGCTATTAAGCATTTTCTCTTATGACTAAACATAGAAGCTACATTTACTTACATGTATCTGAAAGATAACAGCTTCTGAAGTGACAGACACACTTTTTAGGTTTGAAGTTAGAGACTGATTTTTGTTTGATTGGTATAAGCAGTTTATATTCTGTAGAAAAGGACTTATGTACCTAGAACAAATTTAACTACAATGATACTAAACAAAGATCTAACCATGGTCATCTAAAACACTATAATTGTGCTGCTTTAGTGTATATGAGTATTATTAGAGATTTTGTAATATTTTGAAATAAGTGAGGCATCATTTAAAATTTGCCTTCCTGAAAAGGCTTTATTTCCTTACATTCAATTTCACAGTCTGAAAGACTAACACAAATACACTTAAAAGTAGGTTCCATGGCCATATAAATGGTTTTATTTTTCCAAAATTTGGGTACCTTACAGTTGCCCTTGGAATGACTAAGTCAACAGGAGATGCCTGGATTCCTGGAGCTTGTGAAATTCAATCTATTTCTTTAGGTGCATAAGTAAGAATTCAGGGCTCAGATACATGATCTAATTATGTGGTTTAGCAAGTTGACACTCATCTTATGATGTGTGATAAACAGTCCTTTCACTTAAAGCCGCTCAAGTCGTCCTCAGAACTCAGAATTATTTCTGCCACAGACATAAATGGCAGGGCTCCTGCTGCCTGGAGTGGAATAAGTTCACTGCAAGCTCAAGATGTTTTGCTTCAAGCTGCATGCACGGTGACATGCCCATATGGCATTTCTTCTGGCTCTGTTGTCTCCTCCCTTGCAGCTGGTGTTTGCACAAGGCTATGGATGCATGCCCTGTTCCAGCTGCAGCTGTGCCAACAAAAAGATGAGTGCCACAGCCTCCTCCCCAATGTGCTACTGGAAGTTACCAACCCCTCTGAACTGCTGGCCAGGCTCTACATGTGACTTCCCATAACTTGTTTCAGTCAAATAACTTGTTTCAGTCAAAATAACAGGGGCAGTCTCCTTTAAATTCTTAACATTGTCTCTTCTCTTTTTGGATGGATTTTGGACAAGGGCCACAGCAAGAAGGTGATGAGCGCATGGGGATGAGGTGTTGCTTCAGTGACCTGTTCAGCTGATGCAGGAACAACCTAGAGGGTGCATGTCCACAGCCTATGTGCAATTGCTAATTGAGTCCACTGTCATCAAGAACCCCTATATCCTGGCAGCAAAATTGTTTATAAAGCCCAAGGAATTCCTGCAGTCAATATCAAGACTGATGAATAGGCTAATACTGGTTCATTTGGATTTCAAAAAATTAAGTAAAGAAAAGCCATTAAATAAATGTTTTTTATTAAATTAAATAAAATTAAATGAAAGCAAGCCAAGATTCCTTTTGGGATGGTGAAGCTCAACAGAGCAGGAACAGAAAAAAAAAGGGTGTCTGTAAAATGAGAGGCAGTTACCAGACAAACAGATGTGTTTATCTTTGAGGTATTTTTAAAATTTTTGTGCTTTTTCATTTACATTTAAACCAAGTTAGCATCAGTCATATTTCTCTTGGTTTCCAGTGACTATTATTTTTAAACTGTGTGCATTGTTGGGAAATACAAAGAGGCAGACACTATACCAAGCCAATGACTAATTTTACTTCTGGATCCATTCTGGATGACTTTTTGCGATGAGTTTCAATCAAACATTAATTTATATATAAAGTAGTCAAGAGAACATTTTCATTTCATGTTCAGTTTCTTCTTATACTTCCTCTTAGCATGTGAGAGAGACTTCTTGGAAATGTAAACTTGGTGAAATGCATTGTATCAATAAATCCCAGCATTTGCAACAAAGCTGTGCTAATCTGGAATTCAGAGCAAGGCATGAAACAGCAAGTCAACAGGCTACTTTTCACACTACAGTTTGGGAAGAATAAGATTAGAATAAATACAGAAAGCCTCATTCCATATGAAATATCTTTCCCAGGAAGGAGGTGAAGCCCAAAACATCAGGTTCTACAGAAGGAGAGGGTGAAGATTTGATCTCTCAGGTTTGGAATCAGCAGACAGAAGAGTGTTACAAGAGTAAATCTGTTTTCTATTACACTTTTCCACCTAATGTAATCTTCAATGGGAGCAATTGGCTGTTCTGGTGCAAAAGAAGGCACAAAGAAAATTGAAATAAAGTAGTCCATGTTATTGCCCTGGATTATCAAGACGGGTTAACATGGAGTGGAGCTGAGAAATCAAAACACAGAGGCAGTTTTTGTTGTTGTTCAGACTGAGTCATAACTCTGTATGTTTCCATAAGAGGTACAGTTTCCAGTAAGAGGTTATTGTTCAGACAGCTTACACAGGGATTGCCATTCTGTAAGCAAAGATAAACCAAAAGGCAATATACCGAAATAATTTGGGCTTAGTGGGGAAAGCAATGATTGCTGAAGGAGTCAGTCCTGATAAATTCAAAGAAATGCATCAAAATGAATATTGGATGTAATTTCTGATTCAAAGGCTATAGTCTCATTCCTGAAACTGATGCAAAAATTTTGACCCACTTAGTTCCCATTTGCAAGCTAAAGCAGGACTACCAGTGCTGTTTCCCAGCCATGGAAAGTACACAAAACCTGGCTCAAGATACTGAACATTGTTGTTTTAATTATGCCATTTTCTCAAATCCCATTGTCACAACAAAGATGTAGCTGAACCACTGTGTCTAAACTCTGCCTTTATGTCAGTGATTTATGATATGATGGCAGAAAAATTTGACACGGAGTGTTTTGAACATTAATTTTACTCTAAAAAATAGCTCATTGTGCTCGGTTTTGGGGTTTTTTTTTTTGTTGTTTTCTAACAAATGACATGTTTAGTTTTGTCATGGGCTCTTAAGTTAAATTGTCTTTATCTGGGCAGAGGTTTAAACTGAACTTAGCCTAAATGAAGAAGCCTCTTTGATCTCACTAGAGAGTGACCAGGAAGTGACAGAATGCCCAATGACTTGCTCTGCAGTTGCCATTGTGGGGAGATTAACTTTTCTAGATTAACAAATGCACAGAAATATCTATTGGATTGCTGGTGCTTCAGGGAACACCCCTCCTTTTGCATTCCCTATGGTATCTATTTTGAACCTAATTTGCTTTAAATTTTGTTTAATCCTGTTTTGAACTGGGAGGTTTGCTCTGATTCTTCAGTGTGGCTCCTGTGGCAGCAGGTTTCAGAAGCACATTGCCTCCTCTGTGAAGTGACTTTTACCTGTTTAAAACTGAGTCTTGTTTTGGTAGTGGAGAATTTGGGTGAACACCTTCTCCCTCACCTTCTCCACTTCCTTCCTCATTGTACAAATCTTACCCATATTGTTCCCTCCAGGTGAGCGACCTCAGCCTGCTGCACCTTACAGCCATCTCATCCCCTAAAATGCCCTGCAAATATCCTCCTCCAGTCCTTTAGGGGTTAAATGCATGAAATACAAAGCCCTTACCTAGTAAAGCAGAGTTTTTGGAGGAAAAAAAAAAAGTTACATGCTACATTCACATCCAGGAGACCAACTGTTACCTAAGACCACTCTGTCTGGTTTGTAACACTGAGCTAGCTGAAATTCACCATAATAGAGACACTCTACAGCCTGCCACAGCAGTGTACAAACAACACACCTCGTTGCCCACTGGAAGATTTGAGGTATTTTGTTTTGGAAGAATTTAGATCTGTTGGTGAAATCAGGCAGCTCAAGTCCACGATTCTTCCTGGTATTACTCTGTTTCCCCCTTTTCAGGAAAAAAAAGGGCAGCTCTACCCAGCCAGCTGAAAACAGCCTCCCTCTGCACAGCTAAGTAAACCATCATTGTCAGGAATGTGGGCACAGTCCGGTTTGTGCCAGGCTGTGTGTGCATTCCCTGCAAAAGCATTTCCTTTAGCAAAACAAGTAAGTGCCACAACGACAAATACTACAACAGTCAGTCAATTGATGGGCTCAAATGCTCCTCTGCCACCAAGAAATGAATCTCTGCATAGAAAAAACAGGGCCTGGAGAATTGTATTTCCTGGATCTTATATCAGCTTCTTTTTTTTTCCCCCCATGATCCTGAACTGACCTGGGTTGCTTCTTAAAATTCAGAGACCTGAGAGATTATTATGATAACTCAGTGTAATATAATATTTAAATGTGTTCTCACTCACCCTATTTTGCATTACATGAATCAAACATATCATTGGTTTGTCTTGGTAGAAGTATGGACCTATATGAAAAGAGCAAACTGGATATGTGCTCTGATGGTCCTTCTAACATTTTATGGAATAACAGCGCCTCAAACAGTGATGACTGTCTGGGAATAAAGCAGATATTTCAGGCCATGAACCATTGTCACATAGTTCCTACCACTTACTTTGAATTCACACTGAAAAGTGTCACAAGGAACAAGGATATTTTGGGTCTCTTAAAAATAACACATATAGTAATAATACTTTTCCTAAGATAGTTTGGAAACTCAAGAAAAAGTGCATTTTTCACCTCTAAACAAGCAGAAGTTGCTGTGTGGTCATTTGGTCTTCTTCTGTTGAAAAAATATGGTACATTCCTTACTCCCAGCCACCTTGACCACTAGCTGTTGTGTTTCCTGCGTCAAAGGAGATGAGATCACTAATACCACCATTAATGATGCCTGCAGAAGCTCCTCTTTTTTGCCAGCTTGTAGAATGGGTCTGGATGAACTATGAAAAGGATCTATGATCCATTTAAACTCCTCGTTGTTTAAATTGGCTATGAGAGTTATGCCATCACTGTCATTTCTTGGCTTCCTGATGAAAGAACAGATGACTTTGCTGAGCTATCTTGGTTGAGGAAAAATGCATGAAAGCAGAATTCTGAAAAACTCTTTGAGGAGGGAGGCAAGGACAGAACTTTTAATTGAGACAAGTGGGAAAAATAAAATAGAAATTTTAGGGAAGAGGAAGGAAATGTTAAACCTTTAAGCATAATCCAGTGAAATAAATTTATGATCAGATTATGTCTTGTCATGTCCTCAAGGTATTCAACAAAGGACTATGTCCAAATATTGGTCTAAAAAAAGGGAGTGATAATATAATTTTGTGATTTAATGTTGAAAACTGGTTTTGCAACAAAGCCATGCACCAGTAAATAAGGTTTTTTTCATGTTTTAATGACCTTAAATCATAGAAAATAAAGAAACCAGAGGACACAGAAAACACCACCAATTTATAGATAGAACAAGAAACACCTAGCTCATTCTACTGTACAGCGCAGGAGTTGTTTACTTAAAAATGAGTGATGACAGGGCTGTCTTTGAAAAGCAGCATTCAAGGCTGATATTTAAGTTTTCTCCCCATGAACACCTGAAAGAGGCAATTCAGACTGTGGAACAAGAGAACTGGCTGAATCTCAAGAGGATGTCTTCTTGGAGGTGGCCCAGTATCTCCTGAAAAGAGCTTCTGCATCCTTGTGAGGTAAAAAATAATGTAGGACACAAAGGATGAATTATTCTTTCACTTGCTGATGCCAAAGAGAAGAGTGTCATAGACAACAAACCTCTACAAAGAAGAGTGCATAATGGGATAGACTATGATATTTTAATTATCCCTGACCTTGGACCTCCAGCTCAAAGAAGCATGAATGCATTTAGGAATATCTGATGATATTTTGGGCTGCTGAGAATGTCTACAAGGAAATTGCCTGGCAGAGTGGTGGCCTGGTCCTGTCCTTGTCCAACAGACATGAACAGGTTTGAAGGACTTGTTTGAAGCAGACTGCAATATGAATTAGTTTCTGTTCCTGTTTTTGTTAATGCTTAATTTCCTGGTCAGTAGGCACACAGGCTGTGACATCCCTGAGGAGATAGAGTGATGTTCTGGGAGCTGATACCAGCACTATTGATACAGTGCCCTGTGTTTTGGAGCAATGCTCTGGAAAGACAGAAAAAAGCGGGCAACAAAAGGATGTTCTCTGAATTTGGCCTTCCCCCTTCTATATTCGCCCACACTTAAGAGGTTGGTGAAGGCTAGCTGTAATCTATTCAGAAACCAAGTGCTTTAACAGATGTAGTTCAAGATGTTACTTGCTGTACAAACACATGGGTTGTTTGATTTTTTCCTTACACATTTTCTATAAAATAAAGTGTACAGCAGCAATAGTTAATTCGATATTATTACTAATCTTATTCTTTTGTTGTTTCTTCAATGCACTGACTTCTGCTACTAACATGATTTCTTTAATGGAACATATCACATAACTTCCGTGCTTTAGAAGCATTGAGTATTTTGAAGTCCCATTGATGAAATCTAAAATGTTATGAGGTTGTATAATGTACAGCTTTACTTCTATGGGTGTGTCTCCCATTCAGGGTCCAAAACACTACTCAAAATCTCATTCATAATGAAAATGTGGGTTAGGTTTTCTTGTTACTAGATGGTTTTAAAATTATACTTATCAGCTCTATCTTGGGCAGATTTTAAAACATCAAAGTGCATAAAAATACAACTTGCTCTTTTTTTCCTCTATTTACCAATTGCATCTGATTGGCAAGTCTAGGAAAAAAAAAAGCAAAAGGTGATAATAGAGTGATATTTATGAGGACAAGCACCACTAATACAGAAAACCTGATACTTCACAGATGTCAGCCTAAGCACAACTAATAGTCTGACATGCAAGCACTCATTCCTTTGTGGACTGCTTTGTCTTTTCTCATTACGGACAGAGTGAGTCATTGGGAATTATGCACCAAAGTAGTCATGTGTTTCTACCACTAATTTCCAAAGCACATGAATGCAGGCAAAATTTGGTGTGTGCATATGTATATAGTAAAAGCTAAAATATACCAAACCATCAATGTTTCTAGATTATTTGCTTTAATAATTTCTTTTGGATTTGCAGATGTTTTGGGTTTTTGGTGAGATAACCTACAGGGGTATCTGAGAGAGTTTGCTGGCTTCACAGAAAGTGATAAATCCCAATGGATTACCAAATGGAAGTGGTTCACAGTCTGCAACTGGGTTGATAGTGATAAGCAGAACTTTATTGAATAGTAAAAGCTCATTACTATCCAAAACTCAGTCAAAACAATTTCCTGAAAGAAAATTGTTCTTCAGACAATGGGAAACTGTATTTGATGTAATCAGCACAAAAACACATTGCCCTCTTTCTGGTAGCCATCAAATGCTTTGTTTTCTTAACTTGAAAATAAACAAGCCTCAAGGAATTTGTGGTTTTATACATCTCAAATAGTCTTTTGGGTGGGCTTTTTTTTTCAGACCTGGATGAATTCGCAAATATTTAAAAGTTGTGAAGTAACTTTCCACTCTGGTAAAGAAGAATGAAAAGAAAATTCCTTTTTTAAAAAGACTTTAAACAGTTTATCCGTCTATCCCAAACCCATATTAAATACTTGGATGCAAACAGCTGTCGCTGCTACTTTGGAGGAACAAAGCACTTTGCAAACAGATTTTGTTGCTTTCAGAATGTGACAATAAAAAATATAATTTCGAAGCAGACATAGATTGTTTAAAGTCCTTATTTTCCCATCTTATCTGACTGAGATTATCTTATTGCTGTTTTGCAATTTGTAATCTGTAATTCAATTTTGCCATACAAGACTTCTACTAGTACAATGCTAGAAACTACTACTCAGCTTCCCTTGTGTGTCCGGGGGGTGGGCCCAACTCTGTTTTAAGGATGGGGGTTATGTGATGAGGTGTTTGTGTTATTGTGCAGTGACAATTTTTCACTTAAATGCAGAGTCCCCCAAATGGATTATTTTTCCTGAAAGCAGAAGATAGCAGCCCCTTCCCTTGGCTTCTGCCACACAAGAGTTACACGGAAGCCCAATGTGCAGTTCTAACGGGACTTCATGGTGATGCAGGCAGGCTGTAGACAATCAAGATTATCCATATACTAGAGGAGCATTTAGAATGGCAGGGCTCTAAATTTCACTTTTAGAGAGACAACAGCACGAAACTGACCATATGGTAAGAAACCACCATGTGGTGAGAAACCTACAGGAACAAGCCTTGAAATGTCCTGATTACTTAGGAGGTATGTCTCAACATTTTAATAAAGATGACAAATATGGAGATACACTTCAGCCCAGTTTTAAGGGTTGTTCTTCTTTGCAATGAACCTGTTTGTTAAAGGACTGTGGATGGGTTTTATAATTTATGACCTAAACACAGTGGAACTTCTCCAAATACAAGGAAATCCTACTGAAAAATTAATCTGAAATCTTAAGATGTCAATAATTGTATCTCCATTCTTAAAAAAAAAAAAAAAAAAAAAAAAAGTTAATTTCAGCCTGCCAACCTTGGGGACATGCTGTAAGGGTAGTCTGGGAGGCTTTGGTCTAAAGGTTGAACTGATATGCATGAGCTGCTATGGGAGAATACCAGTGTAGGACTATTAAACAGGAGTTAAATCCAGGATTGAATAAATGTGCTATCAGATTCTTCTGGGAATTGTGCACATTCATATTATGGTCTGGTTTGTTTCTGCACTTGTCTGTATCTTTGACTTCTTCTGTCACACTCAGACAAGTTACTTTACACACATGAGAGCTGGTATCCACACTGTAAGTTGGCCTCTGTGCAGGAAATTAGCCCACAAAAGGCTCAGAGACCAGCTTAATTAAAGGTTGCAAAGGAAAATTTTGTTCCTCAGAGAAGAGGCTGGAGTTAATTATTCTGGTAATTATCATTTATTGTAGCTACTAGGGCCCATTTTCTTCCCCTAGTTTTATGCTAGTGTAAATCATGTAACATGAAGCTTTTCTTCATTTAAAGAAAAGCTGTTGGGTGTACCATCAGCCTCTAAGTGTCCTGGACAAGATGTCACTCAGGCACTTCTCAGTGTTTGAGGAGTGTTTTCAGCCTAGAAAAATACTAATTTTATTTCTACTCAGTTTGCACAAACTCCTTGTGCTCTTTCAGAGAGGCATAAGAGTGATCTTGATAGCAATTGAGAAGAATAGCAAACGTGGGCATTTCAATGAGCACTTACGGGAAACAGAGGACCAGTAACTGGGAAAAGTGACATTTTACACTGTGCAGAAATGTGAGCAACAGAGGAGAAAGAACATCTGTATTTTACCTTCCTGCCAGGGCTAAACATCATGTCCCCATAGCAAAGGATATCGAAGGCAGCTGAAGGATATCTTATTAGAACTCAATTGCCAAGGAAGGTGGGCAGGATTGACCAGAGAAAGCTGTGGGTTTGGATTCCTGTGGAATAACAAGCTCCTGACTTCCTGTGCTGTTCTTTCTCTTGGGGATGTGTTGGTAACCTGCCAGCCACAGTCTGGTAGCAGCTTAAAGGAGGGTGGCCGAGTGAATGGCCCTGGTGGTATGAAGAATGATTAAAAGCTTAAAGAAACCCCATATAACTAGATGGAATCACACATGCTCGAGCGGGCCTGGTACTCTAATAAGCAAACAGTGGCACATTTACTTCTGTAATTGAATATAATCACCATGTGTGGACATTTTTTCTATTTACTTCTTCAGTGTGCTTATCCCTAGCTGTTGGGGCATTCTTTCATCTACATCAGTAAAAAAATCATTTGCTTTAACTGTGTAAAATAAAATGAAACCCTATCCCAGACTAGGAAGTTTTTCTCCAGATCATTTCCACCTTTCTTTGCACCTTTGATGTGTGACCCTTGCCGCCCACCAGCCTCCCTTTCAGCCAGCCCTCCCTGGAATAGCCTCCAAATGAAATCATGGTCTCCAGGCCCAAAGAGGAGGCTGTGGTTTCCACGGATGACTGCCCACTGCAGGCACTGCTTACTTGTGGTGTTTATTTCAGTCCCTCCTAGCTATGGTGCCTGGAGTTGGAAGGGTCAATCCGCAGTTTGGATTGGCATATTTTTAAGGTCCTTTCTATTATGAAATATTTATGAGAGGAAACAAGGTTGGACATTCCTGCAGCTAGTCCAGTGTAGGAACGCTATGTGCCTTCCTCCCCCAAACATGTAAATGCAGTCAGTTATTTAATGGAAGACTCACATACCTTGTTCCTTTACATTTCAAGTGAGCTGTCAGAGGAATGTAAACATTTATTTGGAGCAAGCCCTCAGGTAAAGGATTACCATATGCCACAGAAGGAAATTCCAGCATGCCCACCCAAATTTATGTTGTGGAGAGAGCTATGAATAGAAAGTTTGTACACTGTTATGAATATGGATAAAATACATCACTCACGTCTGGGCCATGAAAAATTGAAAACCACATATTTTGAATCACACAATATTTTCAAAAATATATTTAAAAGAAAATAAACATGGGATCTTGTGTGTTCGTTTACTGTTTGAAGTACCTTTGGGGAAAACAGACATCAACAAATTTTCTTCCAGACCACTCACTTCTCTTGATAACAGGAGTTTTTTTGGGATAAAGGCAGCAATCTCATTCCCAGGATCTCTTTCTTTCCTTAGCCAGAGCCCATGAAAAGAGAGTTTATGTTGTTTTCAGAATTAGCAAGAGCGGACTCATTTAGAGGGATACATTCAGTCTTAAAGGTCAGAATTCCTCTTTCTCAGCCACCTTACAAGGTGACCTTTTAATGAGTGTTTCATGACCCTTTTTCACCTTGAAAATGCATTTTTTATTATTATTATTATTATTATTATTATTATTATTATTATTATTATCATCATCATCATCATCATCATTATTATCATCATTATTATCATCATTATTATCATCATTATTATCATCATTATACAGACAGATGGTAATCATTAATGTTTTGGTGTGGTCAACATCACTTTCTTTTGAAGTGAAACTATTTCTGCTAAATGTTTTAAAAATAAAAATGTTAAAACTTGCTTCTGGGAGAAGGACAGCCCCACCATGCAAACCAGTGGCCTCTGGACATCTCAGCAATGCTGGGTTGGACAATATAAAGGTCCTGTCCATGCTTTAGAGCTTGCTACTATGACTCAAATCTATATACAGCTTCTGCACTTCAGTCCTCCATGTTAGCCCCCTCCAACAGAAATGTTGGAACACATTCTCCTTTAAGTGTGAGGGATTCCTGAAGGGTGGTCTGCTGCCTCTGAATTTATGCATGAGGGTAATTTTATGAATTTCATCTCAGGACCCTTCTGTTGCCTCTTCCTTTCTTCTTTCTCCCTGCAACATCTTTTTTCATTGCAAAGGGATTTTTTTTTTTTCATGGATGGAAGTGACAGAACAATACAACCTTATTATTAGAGAAATAGGAGTGTGAGACAGTGAAAAAAACCAGTATTTAACAGCAAGAACACTTAGAATGGCATCAGACCCAAGCCAGAGAATGTTAACACAGAGGAAGGGAGGAGTCTGATGTGGGATAGTGAGCTGCCTTGATTATCTTTCTCTGTTATCCCAAAGCCAAGTTTATTTTAACTGGAAATTGCATATTAGGTTGAATGAGAAACATATGGAAAGACAAAGTTACTGACTTAAAGTCTTAAAATTTGTCCTGCCTAAGGAGTGACAGGCCAAAATTTGCTTAGGTTAGGCAGCTGTGGCACATGATATCAATGTTCTAGCCAAATACATTCAAGACAAATATCCATGAGCTCCCCAGGAAAAGACACACCCCTGCACCCATTTCTCTGGGCTAGTCATACCCAGGAAAATTTGAACCATAAGTTTCCTACACTCACCTGTTCCTGTCCTCTTGTTGCTAGGTATGGTGCAGCACTCCCTTTGTGGGAGGTTCTGAGTGCAGAGCAGTACCTAAAGTTATTGGCAGTGACATGGAGGATGTGTGTTTTGTGATGAAAAAAGCATGTACAGCTAAAGAGGTACAGCTTCTCCCTCCCTTCTTCCTGGTGAGACAAAAATGATAGCTTATTTAGTTAATTTAAAATCAATTAACACTTGATAATTAGAGAAAGAGTCATTGAGTAAGAGCTTCACTACAACATAGGTTGTCTTTTTGCTCCCAGTTGTGTCTTTTAGACAGGGGGAAGGATATAAATTTGGAAATTTTGGTGATGAAGAAATTATTAAGAGTAAATATTTGGAAGTTGGAGAGTGAAGACAATGACCTTTGTGGTTTTTGCACTAATATATTGTTTCCTTTGAGCATCGAATGCCTTAGCAGTTGATTCCTAATCTGATGGGGTAGATATGCACTCCATGACCTTACTGTGAAAGGAAAACAAAATACCACTCACTCCAGGCTACTAACACACAGATTTAAAAACAAACAAAGAAAAAAAAAAGTTCTGATCTTTATGTGAAATCTGGTTCCTGAAGCAGCAGAGAGAAATGTTGGAACAAAATATAGCATCACAACAAATGATGGCTTCAGACTATTTAGCATCATGGTGCTGTGCATGGCACATTTGATACAGTTAATTATTAAGTTGTTATTGCCTTTTTCTAGCTAAGGAAACTAAAGCAAGAAGCTTTCATTGGTGGTGGCATAGGAAGAAATGAAACTCTAATGTGCTCACTTACAGATTCCTTCTTGAGATGTAGATAATTTGAAACCACTTTGAACTTTTAACGTCTGATGAATTTTTAAACATGAGGCTCTACAAAAAAAATCTCAGTCTGGCAAACAGGTTACAAAGTTTAATCTTAAAGTGCATCAGTCACGTCATTGTAGGTGCTGAAAAGTCCCATCAGAATCCAGCACCCACATATGAAAGCTGAGTGTGGGAGCAGATGAGGGCAGAAAACAAAGAGACTTTTTATCCTTGTGCCCACTTGCACAAACATTGCAGATGGTCTGAACCTCTGCACTCACACTATGCACCTCTGTGAGTGCAAATCACATCAAAGAGATTCCTGGAAACACTACCCTGAAAGGCTGCAGCCTTCCCGTGGTGGTGGGACCCTGGGCAAGACACAACCCTTTTAATTATGCCCCGTTAGGATCCTCAGGGTGGACCCAAATTTAAACACAGTTTTCACGGAAAACGCACTGAGATGTAACTGAAGTGGCACACTCACTGTGTAGACTAAAGGCTGTAATATGATAGGAGACTCGCTTCACGCTATGACGACCCATAAACATCTGTGTCCCACTGCAGACAATCTCATTTGCAAAGGAGAAAGAGAACAGACTGTCCTGAAGCATTCCTGACCTGCTCACCAAATGATGACCAGAAGACCTTTCAGCCCAAACCTTGCCAGAATTTGGGCCCATTTTAATTATGAAAATTGTTTCTGCAAGGAAGATGTGTCATACAGTAATTTACTGTCAACTGCTCTGTTTTTACAGAGAGCCAAGTTCCCAACAGATAAAGAATGACACTAAGAGACAGGCAGCACTCTGAAAGAGCCACGGTTTTAAAGAAAACTGATGTCTGGGCCATGTACTTTACTGTGGTGTACTTGCAGATACAATGTGCATGCATCATATCAACTGCTCCCTGATTGCACCTCTACATGAACAGTTCGCCTTGAAAATTAAAACCCTCAGCGAATTTTTCATCAGTGGCTATCCTAACTGAGGCCTGAGAACAATCTGAGCTCTTTTGAGGCGCACTGGAACAACTGCTGTCATAAGAAAATGTGTATTTGATTAGCAACAAATACAGTTCTGATTTGTGAAGTGGTAGCTGATAAATGTCCTTGGGGAGCAGGAGGAGGTACATGGCTAGGCAAGGAGTAGTATGCTGGAGTGAGGCTGCCATGTTAGCTGAGGATTTACAGAGGACACAAAACTCAGGCAAAGTACCTAAAACTCTCCCAATTAAATACTTAAACTCCCTAAGGATTTTTTTTTTTTTTTGGTAAATAAAATTCTTTAATCAATTTTGTGATCTGATGGCAGGAATTAAGTTTTTTCAGTATGTTTACAATATCATATTTACTGTTATTATATGGATTTGTTTTAATTCCCCTAATCTCACAGTTCTCAATGTAAAAAATTGCAGGTACACCTGTAAATCACATGGTGATGTTTCTTTTTGTATACATACACATAGTTGTTCTTTCAAACTGAATAAAAAGGAGTTCAGAAGCAACTTACAAAACAAACATATGAACAAAACTTTGTACGTGGATATTTCCAAGATCATGGAAACAGGTGCTAATTAAGAAGTACCACAATTTTATACAGAAAAAAATGCTGAATAGAAGACTAACAACTCAAGGAATCTACTTGTTCTGCTGTTGTTATTTATTGCTTTTAATTTTTGTGTGAGTCTAGTTAGGAGTAATGAACATATTAATTAAAGACTAGTTAGTTTAACATTACCTCATGGTTTAAAGAGTGAAAAGCAAGAGAAAAATGTCTTGCAGTTAACAATTTATAAGATAGCACAATCAGTTTCTTCTATGTGAATATTGGTTTCTTTGTATTTCCAGACCAGCTTTGCAAATATATGAAGTTCAGATGGTTTTGTTACAGAGACAGGATAAGCATCCAGATTTTAGTTTTTCTTGACATTTGATGCATATAAATCTTGATGTTATTACTGTGAATATCCATGTTGATTATCACCGGTTGTGTAAGAGACAAATTTGGACATATGGCTCTTTCAATACTGAATCAAAGGCTTGACATTAATTTATGAATATGATTATGAATGAGATCATAAATGCCATATGCTTTTGTAAAAATATTGAATTGTTTCCAAGTAACATATTTTTTGTGAGTATGATGCAATTATCTATATCATTAGTATGACTGCCACTACTCTGGGTTGTATGTTCAAAGGTAAGATACCCATGTAGATGTAAAATACATATGTTTGTTGTGGTTTTTTTTCCTCACAAGAAAAGGAACATTTTTATTTCTTTTGATAGTATCAGTGGCTGCACTGATTTCAAGGAACTGAGTCTGAAACATATAATCAAATTTTAATGTCTATGACTGTACACATAACTTATATGCACAAAAGTCAGTAATTGCAAAGAACAAAAGACAATTCTTTAAAAATACATGAAAATGTTTTGTTTCCATGTGCTGCCATGGTGAATTTCAGGGATTGCATGATGAAATTCTACCAGACCTGATGTGTAAGCCTGATGTGCTATAAATGGACATGGCCTTTCCTTCTTGTTCAGTCACTACATTTTGAAAGTGTAGGTGAAAAATAGATTATAGATTGGCATATACCAAGATACAGAGAGGGTATTCCATTCCACAGGCATCCTCTTCTCTGAATCTTGGCGAATTCTAAAGGAGATAAAGATCTCAGGTTTCTTTGCACCTCCCACTGACAGTCTCCTTAACTGGGGGTTGGTCTCTCTGTGCCAGGAAGAGATTTGTTGTTGGCTTAGGGCCTTGGTTGGTCAGCATGTGCCTGTCCTCCCTGCTCCACATGCAGTGTGGGTAGAGGGTCATACAGGTGCCCATAACACACCAGCCAAAAAGCAGTCTCTACCTGTCTCATAGGTATAGTTTCATAAGAGAGGAGAAATTTCACAGAAAATCTGACAATCTCCTCATTTTACTACAGAGGATAAAGCCCTAATTGTTACTTATCTCAGCAGTTTCAGTTAATGAAAGAGCCAAGATAATGGTGTGTGGTTCTGCTGTTCTTTTTGATTTCCAGACTCTTCTGATTTTGTCGACTGAAGTAGACTGTTCCAAACATGAAAAGATTTATTTCCTATAAGGCACATCATAAATTTCTTGGCAGAGCTGGTCTAGAGTTGCTCAAAGTGTTTGTGGAATATGACTGCGGTCACAGAATCCAGCAGAAATTTTACAGAGGGTGGAAGTGTCAGGATGGGTCTGGAATAAGCTCCCTGGATCATCACAGGTTACTTACCACCTGAAATAAGAAGTACAAAATATTGTCCTCGAGCAGGCCCCCACAAGGAGAATTCCTCTCTCTTCCTGAAGTCATTGAGGAGATTCAGCTTCAAGGAGAAGAGCAGAAAAGCAATTCCTGGTGTCAGTAGGTGTTCCACACTTATTTGGTGGCTCAGTATACTGTTCATCAGCAAGAAAATTCTGACCAAACTAAAATCTACTTTTTTTTTTTTTTTTTTTCCAGATAGATTTCTACCTTCCCTTTAGTTCAAGTTCAATTATCTGGAGATAAGGAAGGAAATGCTTAAGTTAGTTTCAGAGGTATTTGACACTTAAAAGGAAGGAACTGATGAATGAAATTCACTTTCTCCTTTGCCATAGAGGATG
This sequence comes from Regulus satrapa, assembly GCA_013396955.1. Taxonomy (NCBI): domain Eukaryota; kingdom Metazoa; phylum Chordata; class Aves; order Passeriformes; family Regulidae; genus Regulus; species Regulus satrapa. Next base: position 432,832 of record VWZN01001951.1, read on the forward strand.
ACATTGTTTGCCTACTAGAAAAAAAGTCAATGTAAGAATGAACAACATGCCTAAAACAAAATTACATTCTACAAGAAGTCTAGCATGGTGTTAATCCTGGTCTAAGAAATCAGATAATCTTTGAACAGGTAGTCTTCCAGATTGTGGAGTATGACATTCGTTGTCATCAGTGCTGCTATTGCTGGTTTTGGTCTCACACAGTCTTCAGTGATGTAGCTTCTCCCTGAAATGTAGCAAAACTTCTAGTCTATGAGAAAGTCTGAAAGTCCAAAAGTAATATCCCTAACTAAAAGACGTCTTGATTATAATGTAGTTAAAAGCAGACTGCATTTTACACTATTTTTGCATAACTAGTACCTTTTCCTATCACACCAGGTGGTTAAATGCTGAGCTAGATCATAATTCAGTCTACAGCTCATTCTTCATGCAGCTTCCAGAGACAGAAATTTAAAATTTTATTATTTGGACTGTATTTACATATATTTGCTCTCACTTTATTCATTAGCACTGGAATGATGTACTCAATTTTCCTGTTAAATGTTTACATGATCCTCCTTCCTGTTAAAAGGATTCTCCACTTCTGTGTGACATTTCTCCTTGTTGGATCTACTTTTACAAGGATCAGACTAGAAAGATACCAGAAAAACAAATTTGGACAGCAGATAGAGGTAAACAATGTGAAAAGGTTCTTTGACACAGCCACAGATTTTCTACTGCAGTTATGATTTGAATACCCTAAGTCTTCTGCTCCCAAAGTTTTAAACTATCATTCACTGACGCATTGTGGCACATCAGAATTGTTACACAGACTAGTGAGATATCTTAAGTATTGTGCAAGATTAGAATTCATTCCATTTAATCCACATTATATTATAACCTTGCCTATGCTTTCTACACATTTGCAAAACATGTTTGCATGTGCACTCCCATAGCTTTAAAGCTAATTATATTCTGTGTGTGATAAAAATTTTCTGGGGACAGCACCAGTATTATTAATAAAAAAAAACAATTGGAAAGGCTTAAGAATAAATTAATTTGGTCTGATTAAAAAATATTTTCTTGTATTTTTATAATCTCTGTGGACTCATAGGGAGTATGCTAGGCATGTCTGGTACTGCAAATACAGAGTGCTTTCACACTGTATTTTTGCCACTTAGTGGTGAGAGGTGACATTAAAATGATTTAGTAAAATTTAGAACTTGCAGAATCTCAGTTAATGAGATCTCTGTTCATTATTCTTGGCCCCAGATCAGTTTACTGTGTGATGTGCCTCGTATCATAAGACTATGATCTAATCATTGAAGTCACTGGGCATCAATTTCAGTTTGGCCTGATCTCTTGTTTTTTCAGGAAGATGGACTCTGAATTAATAAATCTTTGCTTAATCTCTTTTCTAGCCTAACATCTACATGTATAGCATAAGACCAATGCTGCATCTCACCTAGAATTCTAGTAAGCATTTCCTCTGCAATAGACCTCTTTCCTTTTTTGTTTTGTACTTACAAATGTAATTATTAATTAATATTAATAATTACTAATTTTACAGATCCTGCAGTAAGCCTTTCAAAAGCTCTACCAGCCTTCTCTTTTCCCCCTGGAAGTCATACCACAACTTCAAAGGGAAAAGAAAACAGGATTTCATGCATTTGGGATATCTAATACTGCAGCACTGGATCAGCACAGAAACTAGTGCAGATATCTGAAATATATGAAGGGAGCCTCTTTCTATGAATATGCATTAGATCACTGATCTCCTAGCTACTAATTTCTAATTCTATGAACTGTATTATATCTATGCTTTCTATTTCTCTCCTTTTTGAAATTATCCATCCAGTAGGCTTTTATGGTGAGAAGTGAGCAAGGATAAAGCCAGCCAACAGGGCATTAACCACTATGCTCTACTTCAAATGATGTGGGGATGGTGCTGTACATTGCAAAACTTGTAGGTCCAGCTGTTTTATGAAAAACCAGACCTTCCCAAATATTTTTCATTCTGCAATATTTTCACAAACTGTTTAATTTATTACTGAAGGAAGGAATGTGATATTTTACTAGCATTTACTTAAAGCAGCATGATTTTTTTTTAATGACAGCAGCTGGAATATAGTAAGTAACAGCCTTCTATCATGCTTTTCAACAACCCAGTGTTGGCTTTGCACCAAAGAGGTTTGAAAGTACACTGTGTATATCATACTTATGTGTCTAGCTTTGGTTCTTCCATCCTTGTTATGCTGCACAGGTTCAAGGGGAGGTAAGGTATGAGAGCAGACACTGAGACCAAAAGAAGGTAAAATAGATTCCAGGGAACAGTGCCTGTGGTTCATTTACATCCAGCTTCTAAGAGAGGCAATGGGACCTCTTGATTTCACTCAAGTTCAGAGATACCACTGAGCATGTAGTTCTGGGGAGCGAAAGGAATTAGGATAGTATGTCATGACACGGCATGGCATAGTCAGTACAAGGTAGAGTTTTGCCATTCTCTAGGGTTTAAACTCACTATAGTAAAACTTCTACTGATTAAACTCTGTCATATATAACCGGAGATAGCTGTTGAAGATAAATAAATAGCATCAACATGGTTCAGTAAAAATCTGCTCAACTGAGCATAATGTAATGACAGTTTTATTTTAAATCAGCTCAAATTAATCTTTAGTGACTATGCTGAGCAGATGAAAAGTGTCTATTTGGGCAGCAAAATTACACTGGAGGAATATACTCTGGTACCTAATGAAAAAGAGTAGAGAACAAAAAATGTGATTTTCCCTCTTATTCTAGTGAGTTAGAAGGTGAGGAGCAGAGGTTTTATTTTTATTACCACTGTCTCCCCAAAAGCAGGATTTCTTAAAATGGGAGATCTGAAATGAGTTTACCAAAGAGTGAGAAATGGGCTCCACTGAATTTTTTTTGTTGTTGCTTTTGTTTTGGATCCCATGACAGGAAGATGATTGGTGCACCTGGTAAATTGCCACAGCAGCTGTCTATCTCTTGTGAGTCGGTAGCATACAGATCTGTACTGCATAGAGCTGCATGTGTCACTATGCTTGTGCACTACTCTAGGGCTCTTCTGAGAAGACTGTTGCCTTTCCAATAAAATAATCTAAACATCATATGTTTTTTCGATTTATTCTCCAAAGACAGATTTTTTTTTTTTTTTAATTTTTCTCTTCTTGCTTTTCTCAGGATCCCAGGAAAACATAAGCTGTTGCCAGCAATGATGAACATATATGCATTCAACTAACAGGAAATCAAAATGGATTTCTGCCTGAGAAAAATCTAAACAAAAACACTCATATACATCTCGAGCAAACTGTATCACTGAAGCAACAAAATACATAAAGTCCTCATTAATATCTTGTGAACACCATAAAAATCACATCAAGCAGTGGGTAAACAATGGGTACACAACAGGAGAGATGTCAGACAAAGGCCAGGGTGGTTTTTGAGACACAGTTATATGGTATCAATGTCACCATCCAGAGCCCAGTAGTGAAACAGAGAAGCTTAGTCATGCAAAGTATATACTTATGAATTCCTTTAAGGCAATGTTTTAAAACTCCCCGCCATACTTACTTATCTTAATGTTTGGGAAAGCTTTTATGGACTCCTGATAAGAAGAGTATGGATTTTCTGAGCAAAACACAACAGAAAGAATGATTAAATTTTAAGCACTTTTACTACTGGGAGATAATCTAGGAAAGAACTTAAATGGATTACCCACATCCATTGTGGCTTGTTATCTGCAAGATAGTGTTATCTGGGCTTCAGCTGTTGAGGGATGTTACAGTAAGTTAACACCATAAAACCTATGAAACACTTGAGACAAGAGCCTAAAGCCCTTTTTTAGAGAAAAGAGCAGTATTAAAGTGCAACATTAGGTACGATTCTCACCTGGGGGAACTAACAGTGCTTTCTGTTCTTCTAAGACAAATACCATTAATAGTCTCTGCCCTACTGAATTCTAGTAGGGTGCCAGCAGTTTTGATACAGCAGGATTTACCTTGGAATTTCTAATGTCATATTCAGAGAAAAACATGATAGTAGTTTCTGTGTTGTAAACCCTGCTTCAGATTTTACTGTCTTGTTTCCTCATGTGCTATTACCTGCCCATTTCTTTAGGATATAAACAGAAGCAGGAACAGTGTTTTCAGTCTCTGTTTGCATTGCAATTACCACAGGGACACAGAGCTCCAGGAAAGCAAACATTTTTACTATTTCTATTCCCTTTTTCCATTTTTCTTGTTGGTACTTATTAAAACAACTATTATAAAGAAAAAATATCTGCATTTAGACTTGTCTGGAAGACAAATCTCCCATCTGTTCCTTTGAAATAGCCCTTTATCTGCTAAAGAAATGTCATCTCTAATCGTTAAATACTCCTCTAATGATGGACTTTACAGTTTAATTGGTGGCGTAGCAACTTGCTTCGTTTTTCCACTAATTTTTTTAATCATGTTCTTAGGGAATGAGTTGCCTGGGAAGCTCTTGCTATGTTCATGCATACACATGCATTTACTATCTTCCTCTTATCTAAAAAAAAAATAGAAGCATTATAAGTGTCATATCTAATATAAGCATTGTTTTACTTCATGATAATACTTCATATTGTTCCCAAATCATGTGGGGAATAATACCATGTAACCAAGTGGGCTTGGTAATCCTAAGGATGAGCTGAGGCCCCAGAAACCTCTATGCCTGAGTTTGCAAGGTAAGGAGCCCTGGAGGCTGCTCACCTGGCAAATCATAGGGGTGGAATAGGGCTATTTCTGTGCTTCTCAGCACCTGGGCAGTATTGTTCTGACACAGTAGCATCTGTGGCATCATGTGGGCACTTTGTCCGTGCTGAACAGGAACAGCGGGAAGCTTGAGAGGGCAGTTGAAGAGCTGGTCATCTGCTTTGCTGTGGGCAAATGAAGTTGGAATCCAGGGCAAGCACAGCTACAGCAGGAAGGGAAGGTGTGGGTGAGGGAAAGAATTGCTCCTTCTCACTGGGTTTAAAATCCCAATTTGGTTTTAGCAACCACAGGGATTTACTGCTCTTTCAGTTGGTGGGATGAAACCCAGTTGGGTGTCCTCTGGTGACCCACTTTTGGGTCATGCCCCAATACTTGTAAGCTGTTGGTCTGACAGATCTCAGAAATAGGAAGTTTATTCTGATGTGGTTCTTGTACTGGTTTAGAAGATGTTTGGGAGGGTGGTTTGATGTAGGTCATGGAGCACTGATGTGGTCTGTCTCTATTTTTCCATCTGTTTTTGTTCAGGGAGGGACCTAGTTTGAGTTCCTTTCACCACATGGCAAGTTCCTCATTGCACAGATTTTTTCATGATCCCCCTGCATTTTAGGAATGCCTAAAAGCCAGACTTGACAAAGTGTAGGAAGTGTCTAATGCTGAAGAGCTGCTGGAAAAATCTCACCCAAGATTGCATGCCACCACTACCAGCACTGGCACACCAGAGGCTTGATTTCAGAAGGTGTTGTGTAACCGTCTTTTCCTTGGGTTTTCAGAAATACTTAAGCACTTGACCTATTTCATTATGTTTGAAATCTCTGTAGATTGCTTTTTGGGAGCCACTGAATTGAGATTCAGCACATTAAAGCCATTATCTTGGAGTAGTCATAACTGGAAAATAAGTTGCACATAGCTCAGAAGAAACCACCATTTTTGTTTGGAAGTGATAGACAATTTCCAGAAGCAGACTGGCTTGCTTAACAGGGTACAGGGGGAGTATCAAAAGCATACATGTGTATGTCCTCCTAATACCTGCAAATGCTTCTGTCTTATTCCAGCAACTGAGTACAGAGAATGAGATTCACAGCTCAATTTCCCCAGATCCTTTTGAAATCTGATCTTAGTCAACTAAGGAAAAATTGAATTTTAAATTTCCTTATGCATAAGTTTCATTGATGTCACAAAATCCCCCTTCTCTTTGTGTTCCTGATTGAGAAAAACACTGTCTGTCCTGACTTCAAAAATTTCATGTAAACTATTTATCCTCAGACAGAGTCAGTGAAATTGGGAGAGAAGGTAGATAGGGTAGTATGTTGTAGCAGAAGAATGATTTAACTAACATAATTATTATATCCCATTTCCTTGGTGAATGACTCAAGAACTCATGACTCCTGCTTTCTACAGTGAGCCAAACAAAATATACTGGTTTTTCCTAAGAAACACTGTTTACTGCTCCATGGACCATAATTTATCTATGGTCAACACTGGCTGAGGTAATCTCCCATAGATTTCCTGGTAGCAGAGTAAAGAACTGGAGAGGAAGGACAAAATACCTAATGACAGCTTGAGGATCAGATCAGAAGTTCCATCATAGTTCAACCCCTTTCTTGTAGCACATAAGTGGCATTTTGGTAGCAAATAGAAGTGATTGTACCAAGAAAAAAATACTAGCAGATAGGCAGGGACTTTCTTTTTCAAGGTCTGAACACTATAAAATTATGCTGGAGTTTTGCTACAGCTCAGTGTTTGGGGATGGAAGCCAGGGAAGTTAACTTGAGTTCTTTGATCTGTGTGGATAAAAAGCATCATATGCTGTGGCAATCTAAACATATATTGATGTAGATGGTGTAATTTTAAGACTAATATTAGTGTTTCTCTACTCTGCATCACCATTTCTCTACTAGAAATGACTATGTTCATGCAGTATTAATAAATAAATAAACAAATCCCTAAATACTGAGATAATCCAAGAAAATCTTGGGCATTCTGGCATGATTGTGTAGAAGGCTCTTGGCCTATTTGTGGTCTCACCACTCTTAAAGACCTCATGGATTTGGAAACAAAATGAAAATATTTAAGATGAGAACATTGAGGTTTTTCAGATCACTGCTGTTGTAGAGCACCAGAGGGACAATGGCTGCTTGCAGAGCCAGAATTAATTGTGCTAAACTACACTTACGGGGATTTTGTTGTTGTACACTGGCCCAATAGCAGTAAATAGAAGATGATATGCAGCAGCCTGGATGCAGAATCAGTAAAATACATGACAGGAAAGAGCAACTTGGCAACCACACTCTAGCCATGTGTTTCAAAATCAAAACTGAAGCAAATTATGTTTCCAAATGATTTATGTATAGACACTTTTTTAAAAAAACAAAGTATACATATTACAAATAATGTTCTGCTGATCCCTCTTCATGCAAGATGATTTTTAAAATTGAACAGTAAAATGAAAAAGCATATTCACAACATCAAGCAAGAAAAAAGCGTTTTCAATTTTGTTAACCACTATTTGGAAAGATACTTGTTATGACACATGGTGTAATATCTATTACAGATAGCAGTAGCAAGGTCGAAAATACCACAATTCTTGAAAGATGTAGGGTACTAGATTCAACACAACTTTGTCCTTCCAAACTCAGATGTTGTCTGCACTAGGATGGGAGAAAAACCCATCAAGAGATTAATTACATACAGAAGTAGCATTTTTTATTCAAGAGGTGCCTCACCACAATCTGCCACAGGAAGGCAGGTATCTATTGGAAAATATTTCTACATTCTTTGTCTATGTTTCAACTTTTCTCTATTTATCCTAGCTGACCACTCCTGGAGAAGGGTCCCAGCTTTGGGGAGTTTTGGTTGGATTCATACACCTTCTGTCCTGGATCCCATGAAGTGCATCAGTAAGAAGCATGATACGAAACATTGCTGTTGTAGTTTACTAACATCAGAAAAATGTGAAATGTGTATCACAGCCATGGAAAATAGGACCAAAATAAAAGTGATAAGCTGGAAGAAATGGTCAGATGATACCTCTGTAACAATAGATGTTCATTTCTGGCCAGAGTGATGGACCTCTGCATTTATAAGGCTGATCAAAATGAGATATTGCTATTAGTTATCCATCAGTCTTGTGAAGCAGGTGCTATTAATTGCCAGCATCCGACAGTAGAAGGGACATGAACAATCACTCTATATTTTGGATTTGGGAAAGAAGCACATAGAAAAAAGTTTAATATTATGTATTATGAAAGTTTCATTTTAGTCATGGTATAATCTTCATGTAGCTTATGGGAATCCCACCTGTGGAAGAGAAGCAAAAACCTTGAAACTGCCCTTCCTTGAAAAATTATATCCATTTTTCATTAAGTTATCTTAAACAAAAGGAGGGAGATATGCAAGTGTAAAGCCAGTTACAACAACTGTATATGGTGAACCATTGTATGATCATGTATCATCAATACAGTGTAAGTTTTAAAGTGTGTAAGCCTCAAATCTTGAAAAATGTGTATTTGAAGTGGTTGAAATTTCCCTGTTAATAGTATCTTTTCAAAAGAGTTTTTGCCAAATTTTATTCCTTCTTAAAACCATAGTTAGCTTTTAGATTTTTTTTAATTTTTTTTTTTTTTATTTCCCTATATGTTAATTCATAAATCTTGGGCAAATAGCATTGATAAAACATTGCAGAAAAGGTTAAAATGGGGAAGGAGCAAGTGGAATACAGGACAAAATGTGAAAGAAGTATTGTGAACTGGAGTGAGGAAAGTCAATACTACCTGAGAACTTCAGCTAAAATTCTTTCTAGCCACAGTGGGAGGTCTCAGAGAGGGCTATGAACTTTGCATATTTGATGGAGATTGCAGGGAAGCATATTTTAACTTCAAAAGGCGATGTTGAATCCTGTAAGTTGAAACAATATTGAACTGCACATGCTAGCAGCCTACCTAAATCTCAGAACAGTGGAAAAGCCAAGAGAAATATCAGGGAGTCTCTAGCTTTTTAGGGAAAAGCCTTAGAATTTAATGAAGTACTACAAGAGTGATGTAGGGATTTCCATAATTTACAGTTAAATCCTGGAAGGATGGTTTGAATATCTGGTAGAGAAGATATTATTTTCAGCTGCATTCTGAAGTATTTAATCCCAGGAGCAGGGAGGATCAGGCAAACTCTTCATGGCAGAAATTCAACCCCTATGGGCATTTCCAATCTGATACTGTGTGCTACAATTCAGTGTGTTTCCATCCATTTGATTAGGCTGCTAACAGAAAATATACAGTATTTGAACAAGTTTCTGACTCCTCCATCAGCACTTAATGGGTAAACCAAATTTAGGCTAACAGGAATACAATTAACAACATCTGAGGTACTATTCCAGCTAGGATTTGATTATGACTGATTATGTTGCACACGTCAACATCACTGCTAATCTTTGGCATGAGGAACTGATTAAAAGGGATTTTTTTCTTTTTTGCATCAATTATATTTTTCTTTACAAACTTCCTACAAACAATCTGTTGGCATCACAAAACATGTTCTGATCATTGGTGGAGGTTGGGCTGAAGCAAATATTTTGAGTGAAAGTATGCCAGAAGTTTTCCTAAGGATGATGACATCCAGATAATTATATGCAATCTTATTTTCCAGTTTGTATGTAATGTCAAAACACTCATCCATATGCTCTTTCCACTCTTCTGGAAAGATGGTCATACACTTGCTGTCACGATTACAAAGATAGTGAATTTATTTCAAAGGAAAAAAGCCCCACCAAAAAAAA
>VWZN01001951.1:442380-456657 GCA_013396955.1 Regulus satrapa
AAAGAAAAAAGAAAAGAAAAAAGAAAAAAACCCCAGAAAAACTGGCAACTCTGCTGCTATGTTGATTTTTTTTTCCAAGTGGATTGTCAGAGCAGATCTAGAATTGTTGCAAGGCAACCTTTGTAGCTCACAGGTGGAGCCTGGTCCAAGAATCAGGGATAGTTTTGCAAGCCACCATATCACTCACTTTATGTAGACTTATGTAGGTAGTTGGAACCTACTTGGCTTTGGAGGATAGGCTGTTGTGCTACTTTTTGCACAGGGAGAAGAGTGTAAATGATCTGAACCTCATGGCAAGAAAGGGAAAGAATGAAAACTGTGACAGCTTGTTGCTGTAGGAACACTGTGATGTCCCAAGTGCTCAGGCACAGATTGGTCCTATCATTTCTTATGGATTCTTGACACTAAAAAGGAACTATGTGAAATGAAAAATACAAGGGAAATTTGTTGGCTTTGCTCCTGTGTTTGAGGGGGTTTAGCACCTTTTTTAGCTTTCCTCCTCTTTGTCTAAGTCACCTGCTGTAGTCAGAATAAATTGTTGACAAGACTGCTACAGACGTGCTTGGGAGATTGCTGCAAAAATATGTGGTAAGTCCATTGTTTCTTTTAGGGCAAGTTTTTTTTTTCACTGCATCAAATGATCCTCACTGAGTTACAGAGTTCACCTGAATATTAGTTTGCACATTGTAGTACATATGCACATTCATTTCAGATTTCATTTTTGGGACAGCTGCCATTTTTCAGGTTCTCCAGGTCCAGTATGCTAAAGTTGGTTGAACCTCTTTTCTTTGGAAAAAATGTTGATTTGATGCCGCAGCTCAGTTGTTTTGCAAAATTACCAATTTTTTGCAAATATATTCTTGCCAAGAAAACAAAAGACTTCCTGGAAAAGTTTCTTAAAAAAAAAAATCATTAAAAAGTTAAACAAGTCTAAAAAGTACTCAAATGAATAGAGTATTCTTTTCTTTTCAAAATACTTGAAATACTGAATTTGACTTAACATGAACTTAATTTGTGCTTTCTATTTTTCAAATGTTTGACATTTGTCATTTTGGTACTTTGCAATTTTTGTTTTACTGCAAATATTATTTTTGTTTATATTTAATTGCAATGAACTTAAAAATCAACTATGTGTGACAGATTGGAAACAGTAATTCAGACAATCTGCTTAGTGGCTTCACTGCTAAAATAAACACAGCTAATTAGATATAGATGATAACAGCAACTCTTCTGAAGCTAAATAATAATTCATCAAAAAGGATGACTTTTTGATATCACCAGTTGGTCAGGGCTTGGGAAGTCTTATTCCCAGTTTTGCCAATCACATTATCTCATATAAGTTATTTCATCCCTCTTAAATTCATCATCCTGGCACAAACTGACGCCTTCAAAGTTGAGTCAACTTTCTTGTGCCAGATGCCTGTCTGAGATAAGATTCCAGGGAATGGCCATTTCTCTGTACTGACTACAAAACTACTGAGATGAATCCCCCTTTTTTTACTAGCGCAGGCAATTATTTTATATTTAAGAAAAAAGAGTCTTTGGACAAAGACCTGTGTTTATTCATCACCTTCCAAAGCTGGCTAAGGTAGTCTGCTCCCTGAGCGAAATTTTAGCAGAGTCTTCAAAAAGGTAATGGTTTAGGTTAGCGCCAAAGGGTGTGAGTGTCATGGCTGAATGGCCTGTCCAGCTAAAAAGTGAAGATACAAGTCTCTCAAAACATTTGTCTAGTAAAGATACAAAACACTATTTTTAATATATTCCTTGCTGATCCACTCTGATCAAAGTAATGTGGCTGCTTTGGCTGGAATCATGCTGTCTAGACAGTAGGATCAAATGTCTTTGCCCAAGCAGTTAGCACAAATGATTGTAATTGATAGGAAGATCTGCACCTAAGATACGGAAGAAGACATGGGTCCTTGGAAGATATATGCACAATGACAATGAAATTGGGGAAAAAAAATACTGGAGATAGTTAACTACAGTGTCAATGATGGGAGTCCCAACACTGATAAACCCTGATATTTTGTGAGGTTTATTCCACGGGGATATTGTGCAGGGGATTAAAGACTGTCATGAGAAGGAGGCAGGCAACATTTCCTGGGACTGAAAGAGGGCACAGCATCATTTTGATGGATACAGCCTGCCTGTTTACCACCTTGGCTCCTCAGCCCATGGGAACAGAGGGGCAAGGGTCAAATACAAGCAAGAAGCAAGTCTGTACTTCTGGATTACAACTGCCAGGACCTCAGCATCCAAGAGGTAATATCCTCTTCTGGAAGATGGGAAAGGACACTTTGTTTCTCCCAATTCCAATAGTCAAGGTACTTACAAGATAATTATCCTGTCTAATCCCATTTTCTAGGTGTTATTGAGTGGGGAATGATTGACACTTACAAGGACAATGCTCCATATCCTAAAATAGGTGTCACCAAGCAGTCTTTCATATGGGCTAAACATAGACTTGTCTCTCTCTACTACTGACAGAAGAGACATAAATGACCAGCTCAGATTAAATATGTTCCTTGAGGACATCTGAAGTTAGGTGAGATGCATCGTGATTCCAACAGTCTCAACCCACACACAGTCTCCACTTTATTCTCCACAGTTACAAAATGCAGTTTCAAGACATTCTTCTAAAATGTCCTCCCTCAAAAATGCTCTTGGTTTCAACATTGCAAACTGTTTCTGCCCAAGGCTCATTAGTCTGGGTAAAGTGATCCCAGCAGTTCTCATAGATCTGGGCAGAATTCCCACAGATCATTGTTTTTTCCAGTCATTATTTCATGAGCTGCTCTTGAGTCAGTCTGCCTTCTTATATCACACATAAGCTTATTCAGGGCCTCATGCCTACATTACAGGGCAGAAGAGTTACCATGAAAGTAGTAAAAGCCTTATGTGACATTCTTAAGTACTAAACAGTTTATTGATTTGTGGCATGAATAGTGATTAAGAAAAGTCAAGGATGTGTGGAGAGGTTTGTAATTTGCTATTTCCCTACTAAAGTCCTAAAATCCTAGTTAACCCATGGCAGGTACATGGTACCCCTGCTACTCAAGCAATTGGAACTTCATTTTATTCAAAACAAAAGCTGTTTGAAGATTGTCTGCATAAATTGGCACAACATCATCTTGGTACACTGAATGTTGATGGAACCGAGGGAAGAAGCATTGTGAGATTCCCAGTACTCAAACTGCTCAAAACTAACTTCTACCATGGTTTCCATTTTTGACATTATCGTTGTTCACATCCAAAACCACATCAGGCAAACTTTCTTGGCATCTTGAGCAAAGAAGCTGAGAGTTGAATTGCCAGAGAAACTGGACTGTCTCACCATCGCCAAGGATGTTTCCACAAGAAAGGACTGGAGATATATGTCCATGGTACAAGACAGCAGTGCCACTACAAGTGATTTTACCATCCTGGGAATAACATGAAGGACTGAATACCTATTCCTGAGCACTACATTAACTTTAAATTGCACATATACACAGAAACATGTATTTACCTAGTCAACAGAACTGTTGTTACTGTTTACAAAGGAGCAGTGTAGCTCAGGAAAAACCCAAACTTGTTCCAGAGCTCAAGCATTTTGAAATGTGGAAGACATACATTAACACACAACTAACACCAGTTGTAGTAGTAATACTAATAATGACTAATATTACTAATAGTATTAGATAGTAAAAAAAATTACATGTGTTGTATCTGTCAGTTGCAAACAAGTTATATGTCTATAGAAACATTCCAGTGACAGTTTCTGTACTATTTCTGAGCTGGCTGAAACAGAAGATCCCTGGAATATACTCAGGAAATCCAAATGTGATGAAAAAGTTTGCCTGTTTCCAAACCAGTGAGGCTTCTAAATGCAACCAAGCTTTTGGATGCTTAACCAAAACAACTTCATTTGCAGAATGCCTGTTTGTGATTGATACCATGTGAAATTGTCTCTGTGAAATTCAGTAGTATGAAAGCTCATCTGGTTTTATTATAAAGTTTAAATTCAGCCCTTTAGCTTGTAAAACTCATGTTCACATTATTCTTATTTAGCTCTAACACCTAGGGGAAACAATACCTCCTGCTAATGCTAACTAGGGATGTTCAAAATGGAAGTGATCCAGCAAAATCTGTTTCAAAATCTAAACAATAAGTACTTATTTTTTAAGCCTGAGGAACAGCAAGGTAGGTGGGAGGAGCTGAATATAAAAATAAAATTTACACCAAATGCTGAATATTGTCATGCTGGTGCCTCTCTTCTTACAGAGAGCATTAACATATTTTCACTCACTGACATTTCCAACATCAGCAATGCTTGCAGTATTTTCATGGGTGGTCTTTGTCTTGTTCTCATTAACTGGAGGTCAGCAAGAACTCAGTGATGGAGATTATAATTCAGATGAGTCTTCAGAATAAGGGAGAAGTGATCAAGCAGTAGAGAAGAGAGAACAAACAAAAAAGATATAGTTCTCAAAAACACAAGGAATGTGAAATTGTAAGGTTTTCTGGAATCTCACATTGTTGCTGGAGTTTGAGTTTCTTGCACTCCCACACCTCTTCCAGGAGCATCTTCCTATGCCACTTCCCTATATCTTGGCACTTCAAGAACTCCCTGAAGGTCTAATAGGTTCCCAGTAGACCAGATTATATGTTCATCTTAAATTCCTTCTTCACTTAAATCCTTTGTTTCCTTCTTCTCTAGTCCCTCCTATGAAAGGCAGTATACTCACACTTTACAGTACTCAGCATTCTCTGGTTGTCAGTGGGTAAATATGTTTGGGAAGACTTTCGGATGTGAGACAGGAAAACTGGGATGTGTGAACATGTTAACTGTTGTTATAAATCTGTTTTGCCTTGAGACAATACTAAGTCATTGGAAGCTGGTACCAGCACTAACTGCATGATGGAGCTCCATGGTTTCCTTGCTTGCCTCTCTTGGCTTTCATCAGAATCACTTGGGTTCATCTCAATGACATTCAGATTATTCTCTGAGATTTTGGAACTGGTTCCTCTTACTGAAATATGGAAGAGTTAAGAAATTGAGCTAGGGCTTAATTGCCTTCAGCTAATGATGACAGGACTAACAAAGACCACACAAGGAGTGACTGATAAAGACCATGGCTCTCACAAAGGCTCTTAATACAATCCACTACATAGTGAGCTTCAAGGATCTATCTTCTACCTCTCATTTTAAAACTAAAAATTTGTATTTGTACTCATCCTGGGTTTCTCAGGGTACTGTCTCTGTGGCTGACAGTTCAGTACTATCTCTTCAGCAGTGGCTCCAGGCTGGTTCCTTTCCAGCTAGGAAGCCTGAAGGACTCTCCAGGACTCTAAAAATATTTTGGAAGGACTCACTCTCTTTCCAAAAGTGCCTGTGTTGCCCACCACTCTCTTCAGGTTCTACTCCTACCAGCACAAAGTTGTTGTCTTGCATTTTGCAGATTTCTCTCTTCTTCTAATTGGGCAAGATAATAATAAGAAAGCTGGGCCTTTGGAGCACAGGGTTACCTTGGTAGAAGTCTGTCTCTAGTTTCACTTCAAATGCTTTTAAACTATGCAGAAGATTTTGGGGAAAATTTATCTTGATTTCACAACCCACAAAGGGTGTGACCTCTCTCTTCTTCACAGTCACATTGTGAGGTGAATTGAGTAACTCTTACTCAGTACTT
This sequence comes from Regulus satrapa, assembly GCA_013396955.1. Taxonomy (NCBI): domain Eukaryota; kingdom Metazoa; phylum Chordata; class Aves; order Passeriformes; family Regulidae; genus Regulus; species Regulus satrapa. The sequence continues at coordinate 448,050 of VWZN01001951.1, forward strand.
TGGGAATGACAGTGGAAAGTATTCCTATAAATGTTTCCATTATATTTTTCCTTAATTGAACACTTCACCTCTTGTACTAAGAAATTTCCTCAACATTAAGCAGTAGAAGCAGCCTGAATGTAACTTTGGTAATGGATAGAGGAATACTGTAAAAAGAAAGATTTTTCAACCATTTTTTGTCACTTCATAATCTTTTAGGGCAAGGCAGAGGTGAGTTCTGAATGCCACAGCAACTCACAAGCAGGTTTATATGTAAACTTCTATCTCCAACTGTGACAAATGTGCAATTCTGACTTCTCATGTATAAGAAGATAACACTTTAGTGAGTGTTTCCCCTTCTCAGCGTGCAGTTTTCACCATGGGGCAGCTGAGTTACAAATGCAGAGGGATGAACACTAGATGGAGACAGATGTTCCTGCCATTGGGTGTAGAAGATTTCCTGTGGCGAGCTGACATTTCCTATCAAACAAAGAGCTAAGGCTAATGAGGTGCTGACTGTTCCGAAGCAGCAGGAGGATTTAAGCATTAGAGAGGTTTTACTCCCCCCACGTCATCTCAGACCTCAGCAAGCAGCTTTTGAAGGGCTAAATTTGAGCTTTGCTGTCATGTGAATGTCGTATTAGTTCATAGCAAAGATGCAGGTTACATGAGATATTGCATAAGTCATGTGGCTTCAAAAGGGTGAATCCAAGGAAAGGGTAACTTCCATTAATCTCCTTCTACTTTGTCTATGCATGTGATCAAAGGTCTTTGCTAAAACCAGAACTGTATTTGCCTTTTCTAACCTACCTTCACTTTTTCCATGATATATCCTGAAGACAGATATTCACTGCAACACTGGGAACAAGCCAGATAAAAGAAGAGGTGAGTGAAAGGTTTGGAGCTGGGATGAGATTAAATATCTGGAAGCTTCAAGTTTTTTCAGAGTATATCAAACTATCCTCCTACCTGAAGCATTCAGAAATCTTGTGATAAAACCCCCATATATAAACTAAGGCATGAGAGATATGTTAATAATTCTGGATTAGAGATGTCCTTGTATTCCAGATGGGAATTTCTTTCTGTTTTGAAATTCAAGTCTGACTTTGAATACAGTAGTTAGTACGTGATCAAACACACAAACAAACAAACAAAACCCCATCACTTCACTACTGAGAAGTAACAACCAAGCACTTCTATTCCCAAGGGAACATTGGAAAATTCTGTTCCCAGAGGAGTCTCACAGGCTATGCCTGTATGTTTTTAAAACAAAACCCTTACCTCTGATTTCAGACATTGAAAAAAACCTGTGAAAAAGAAATAGAATTGCACAAGAACTGGCCTGTGGGAGGCAGCAGAGCCTGGGAACGGAGAGCAGGGATGTTGCAGGAGGTGAGCCCCAAATTGAGTAAATTTGAGTGACTCACCACCACCTGCCTGCAGTTCTTCACACTAAGGTCACTGGGAAGAACCTAGCACACCTACATGAGAAAGGAAGATACATGGCTGTGCAAGGATGTCAAGTCTATAGGTGGAGTCTGCCAGCTGACTCCACCTCACCAGCCTCTCTCTCACTCAACAGGGTCTGTGTGCCCATATCTGAGACTCATCTCTGAGCTCTGCTTTGGCCTTGACCAGCAGCAGCAGGAACTTTGAGGAAATCTTTTCATCAAGGTGGGCCTTCACTTTCCCAGAAAAAAGGGAAAGAATCAGTTCTGCATGAAGCAAAGTGAATTAAAGACAGTATGAGGATTTTTCCTGAGGAAAATTAAATGTGATAGACAATGATGTAACTCATTATGACAGATAAGGAAAGGTCATAGAACAGAAGAGAAGAAATCACAAAGTTGAAGTTTTCTTTTCTAAATTATTAATTTTTTCCAGCAACATGTTATTTGACTTTTTTTTTAAAGGAGGGAGGCAATGACATGAGTATGCATTTATGTAAGCATACCTGAGCAAAATTTGGAAGACTGTCTGGGCCACAAACAAGTGCACATACAGTAATCACCAGTTCAAAAGAGAATGAGACAGTGGAGAACAGCTGACCACATGATTAAATCAGTATGTTTCCTGGAAATAAGACCAATGAAGGAAAACAACCCAGTGAAAAAATGTGTTAGCCAGATATATTAGGGTTAAAGTCCATTTTTTTTGCCTGACCTGAAAGCATTTGGAACGCGAAACTAAACTAAGGTATAATTCAAAGAAAATCAAATATTAGAACAGCTCCTTTTGTCAGAAATAGGGGGAAGATTTGTTATCTTTCTAAAGCAGAATGAAAAGCGTAATCTGCTATATAATTAGACATGCTACTTTGTGAACAACTCTGCATGGTTTTGACACCTTACCTCCCCCATTCCTTGGCTTTAAAAGTAAAGCAAACATGGGGAAGCTGTCAAGAAAGCACATTTATTCTTTGGAGAGAGTACTCTAGTCCACATAAACAGCTTCATTTCAACTCTGAATTTCATTCATGCATTGAGTAAATTACTTCTTTAACACTTTTATAGTGAGGTGTGTTGCTCTGACAAAGAAATAAAATAAGGGAGCTGCAATGAATGTAGAAGTGAACACAAAGTCAGAGTCTCTGAGGAGAATCCTTCACATTCAATTAGCACCAGCAGAGAAAACCTAAATGGAGCACTGGCATTCTCAAAAAGCTGATATTATAACTTTTTTTGGCTCTTTAGGCAGTGAAAATGATGGGATTTCTTCTGAGAAAAGGCTCCAAGAGAAAGGAGAAAACCATTATTTTTTGTCAGTGTTGTATAACTTTAGATAAGGTGCAATGAGAGTTGAGGCCTGCACTTCTGATTTCAGAAAGGTCAGGTTCACTTATGGACAGTTATCTGCTAGGCTAATACTTGACTCCATAGATTATAGTATTTGTTATTACTGTAACTTCAAAATCGGGGACTTATTTTGTTAAGTAAGGAATCCTAAGACTCTTCTTAACTTTTTTTCATGTAATAATTATCCTCATTGTGAAATTGAATAAACCCAGATGCACTGGCTTTTGCTCAAAGGATTAATTAGTTCCAATAGAGGCAGTTAAAAGTTTTCTGAAGCTTGTCTTAGATAAGTATTCAGAAGACTGATGCTTATTCAAAAGTTGTCAAAAATATGGTTTGGCACAGAAACACTGAAAGATTAAACCTGAGAGCCCTTTACTACATGCTGAAATGACTGCCCTTCTTGTAGTGAGAGATGCCTGATTGCTGCAAACACAGACTTGGAGAATATTTATTCACATTCCAGCATTCAGTCTGTCTGTAATTCTCTACCTTGACCATATTCACACAGAGAATCTTTATTTTTGATGTCACTACTTTAAAAAAATAAATTCTTCTCTTACATCTATAACTGGAAAAGGGTATTAAACACAAAAATAATTTGTTTAGAAACTTTCAGCAGTCCAGTCAGAGACCAAAATGCAGAGAACAGATCCCATCCCCTGAACAATGAATGCCAAACAGGCAAAATTAGCATCCATGAAAATCCAAATAATACAGGCAAAACTACGAGCATTTGGCATGTAGAAAGAAAGCTTGATACAACAGATTTTTGGTCAAAAATTCAATATAGTCAGATAAATTTTCTTAACGTTTTTGCCATTTTTGGTAATTGAGACCCACTCTAGTGCTTCTCAGATTGAGAGCACAAAGTGTTACTGATGATGAAGTTTAAATGGTAACTATCCTCAAGCCACAGCTTCCTGAGCTTCTAGATCATGTTGCATAACCCCATTCTTTGCACTTTCATTTTATTTTTGGTTTTCAAAGTAAACTCATCATTTGAAAACTGATTATCTCTTCCAGTTTTCCTGCATGCCAGAAATTGCATTCTCTGATATCACCATATCAAATCCTTAGAGAAACACAAGAGAAAAGGTGCTGAATCACAGCTTCTCAGCTTTAATTGCACCAGCATAGAAAGATAGGGACCAAATGTAAAGTTTCTTTACACTTCAAAAGCAAAATAAGCCAATGACTGTGGTGAAAATATACAAATTTCCATGAGTTAGAGTTATATTAGAAAATTGGACCACTTCATGAGCCAGTTGTTGAAGTTTTGAGGAAGCCTCATTCGATATAGCTGCTGTTTGGGGAAAAAAAGTGGTGTTAGGGAAATACCAATTCTCAAAAGACCAACCCCTATGCAGGCCAGGCTCATGGAGTTGTCAAGGAGGAAACAACGTATGAGGATCCTGCCACCATGGCACTCTGCTTGTTCAGAGAAGGGCTGGAGACACCACTGCCTCCCTGAGTCCCACCGCCTTTTAGGAGGAATCCTGGGGTATTACACCCACTCCTCTGCCTGGGACAGTGGCTAAAAGTGCAAGTAGGACAGAAAAAAGAAAAAATACAGGTGCTGTGTAAGCTACAATCAACATTTATTCATAAGTAAGTTTGTTTTAGCTTACAACTCACCCCCTCTTCAAGGTGCAATTAGACTCTGCAGTCATTTGGCAGAGAAGAGGGGGAGCATGGTTTGTAAATCAGAGAACCTGCTTCCTCTCTCAAGCCGTGCGTCATTGCCTTGGGGGACTGTTACCATAAGCAAGCTCTGAGCGAGTCAGTCCTGCTGTCTCGCCACAAAAGCTTTTTAATACAAACACTGGAGCTGAACACTGCTCCTGAGCACGGCAGATGTCTGCAATCAGCTGTTGACTGACTACTGTGTTTGTCTCGTGGGCTGGCCAATGCTTCTGGTTGACAATAGATATCTAGGCTATGAAGTAATGCTGCTGAGAAAGAGCATATAGACATGGAGATTGGTATTGTTTCAGGAATTTACTAATCCTTTTGCAGCACAGTCAGAGAGAGCGGATATGAAATCAACAGTAGGAGCAAGCTCTGAAATATTTGGTAATGATTAATCTTGCATGAAGGATAAGTATCTTCCTGCAGCTCCTTTGCTTTTGTGTAGTTTTGATATAACCTTCATAGACATGCTGTAGTGTTCCCTAACAGCCTGATAGGCTATTTTCAGCTCTAATAGCTTTAGGTGGAATACCAGGCACCTTATCCAGTTTCCGCTCAAATTTCCTTTGGAGTCAGGAGGAGTTTGTCTGAATGAGAACAAAGAATCTGAGCATCTTGCTGGCTGTCACCACTGACACCTGTGACTGACTGTAATGGCAGTGATGGCAGACAGCTTAGGTTCAAAACCCTTCTCCCCTTCCAACTCAACTGCTTTTCCCATTAGCCCTCGTTCTCGCTAACCTGCTGAGCCCTGTATTGCAGAAACTTCCTCTAAACAGTGGCAGAGCAAGCACATGTTTCTCCGAGGGCAGGTGCAGTGATTTTGCAGCACCCAACTTACATCAGTAGTCCTCAGGCAGACATCACTTACGGCCTGTGCAACCGTACCTTGCATTAGTACCAAGCCAGATATCTCTGTATTCTCTGGGTCTGACATGTACTTTGGCAGCTCCTGAAGGTCTCAGCTGGGGTCCAAGCCCCACTGTGATACAGCAAGGCCCAAGGCCCCAGTCTTTACACTGCAGAGATTAATTTTTGATTACTATCCTTGTTACCACTCACCACATTTTTTTCAGCAACTAACTGAATAGCTTAGTGCCCTTGGTTTGTGTTGGAGTAGTTGTAGTGGCATAAACCTCTGCCTGATGGAAGCAATCTCCACCCCTCTAAAGGTGTACTTCTATAGCTTTTTATAGAGAATGAAAGCCTTGTAACTAAGGCATATTTCCATGCAAAGGCTAGCGATTCAGCTTCTGGAGACTTTAAAGCTCTCTGACGTATTCAGTTCCATCTTGTTTCTAAAAGTAAGTTACTCAGTGCAACAACTGAAGTAATGTCACACAATTCAGCTAACCAGGAGGATGCTTATGAATAGCAAATGCTGAAAGCAATGTATTTCAAGGAAATATATTCTGTAACCTATGAATATGTCTTTTAATTTCATTTGTGGGCTTGCTGATGAAATGGACGCTTGTCTTAGGCAACTTGTGAGCAGGCAACAAATAGAATGGCAATTTGCCTAACCAGTCCAGAAAATTCCTAGACACAGTAAATGAACAGTGTTATGCTTTCAGATGGTTATAATTGTCTAACTCAATCATTGGACAATTATTCTGCCCCTACACTTTTTTAGACAAATATTATGCAATTATACCACTATATCACTATTAGATTTTAAATAGAGCAGAGTGTTCTATTTTACTTAATAACCCTGATTTTTTTGTGAATCCAGCAGACCATGGAAGCAGAGACAATGCAGACTCTCTTTCTCCAATTACAAGCTGTCCCTTAAATATGCTTACTGATGCAAATCCTCAAGTCAAAATTAACTGCAGTATTTGCACGCCATGCCAGTAATCCCATAGAGATAGTGAGTGTTGAGAACAAGGTGTAATGTTATTGATTCAACTGCACCTTTGAAGATTTTGTAGCTCTACTTTATGACAGTATGTTTTTCAAAGAATTGAGGAAATGTGGAATCATTCATTAGAAAGTCTAATGCTGACATTAGGAATAAATAATAATAAAATAAATAAAAAGCAGAGGATCCTTTTTTGACTCAATTTTCCCAATTACCACATCATTCCATTTCAATCAACTTCATCTTCCTAAAGTCTGATCTGTTTTATATTTTATTTATTTTATATTATAGAACTGAACAGCACACCACAGTGCTGTACAAACATCTTGTTTGTTGTATTTAGTATGCAGAAACAAGAAGCCTTTTCTACAAGAAACACCAGATAAAAGATTAAATTATTGAATTTCCTCAAAGGTTAAACATTGAAATATATATCTAGCTGCTCCTTCTGGGTCTTGTCATTTCCATAACATGTTACCTGAAGAGGATAAAATGGAGGAAGAAAACAATAAAGATGATCAAATACATGTAAAGTTAAGTAGCAAAATTAGGTGTAACATTAAGACAGAACAAAACTGACAAGACAGGGCAAGGAAGTGCATTTTCAAGCAAAATACTTTTTGGGAAATAATCTTTAGAACAGTGAGCAAACATTTGTTTATCCTTCTTTGCTGATTTCCACAACAATTTTTTCCTTCCTCTGGGACCTATCTGCAAGTTAGGAGGAACATCTGAGTTAGGCTAACTTTTCAAGTCAGGAGAGGTAACAGTATGCTCTCAGAACACTGCATCCTTTTTCTGCCTTTTGCCTCATTAGCAACCAAATCTTTCAGAGCATACAACTTAGGAGACCTTTTAATTTCTTACCATATCAATTGCCTTTCATGCAGATGTTTTGCATGCTGAAACCATGCCAGAGAGATTTCTGAGAAATCTCCATCTGTTGTATGACACCCCGAATGCCATGAAGTAGCTAAATCCCTTATCCAGTCTGACTTGCCAGTGCAATGACTCTGCAGACAAGATGGGAAACTGTGTGGGCTGGATTTCTTCTGCAGGCACCTTTTCACTGAATGCAGTAGCTTTTAGATGAACGAAAGTTCATGAGATGGCAGAGAGCCTGTTCTTTCTTGAATCTTTGTTTTTTAAGTGTTGATGATCTAACTTTACAGTGGGCAGTCTGGTAGCAGATGGCTTTTTGCCCTCAGGTTTAACATGATGAAGAGGAAGAGCTGAAAGGGATGAGGCACATTTCCCTGAACAAGAGCCATTATTTTTCTTCAGAAGAAAACTGTTCCTTGATACTTGGTTGTCCATCATGCTGGTAAAAGAGGATACTGCATCAGATTAAGGACTTCGGAGGTTATTACTAGTAATCAGTGATTATATAATCTCCTGACTATTAAGGCAATAAAATATCAGGAATCTATCATATGACTTACTCTTTGAAAAATTACACCATTGACACAATTTAAAACAGCTTTTTTGCTTGCCTAACTTGTCTACAGGTAGACAGGTTTGGAAATGTTGTCCTGAAAACTGTAAAGTTATGCCTATTGAGACTATGTAAAATATAAAAACACTCAAGATGTGCTGCTATTGTGCAGATGATTTCCAGGAAATCCAAGCAAAAAAACCAAACCAACAAAAAATCACTTGTATCACATATTTCAGTATTCTTATTCTTTCCTTCTGCAGCTGGGTGGTTGTCTCATACAAATGCCAAGAAATGAATTACAGTATGTACTGTACCTGTAGCTCATACATCTATTATATGTGCAGATTTTTTCCAGGAGTAGATCATTTTGGGCAGGAATTGGTTGCCAACTAAGAAAGGAGAGAAGGAAAAACAAAATAATGTCCCTTAGGGTGGGTGGTACTAGTAAGCAGAACATTATTGGTCTGGGCAGGCAGCAGGATCTGGGTGTGCTGGTGTCACTGACATCTTCTCTGAACATGGCAGTGGAGAACTGTTGCAGGAACCACAAATTCAGCATGCACTTAGGGTTAGGTAAAGGGATTGAGTAATCCTACAGTGTTTGTTGTTATATAACTTGTAAAACTGTGCACAGGGAACAAAGATGTAACTTAATACTACAGCAGCAGTTCTTAACACTGTGACTGCCAAGGGTCAGTTGCTATTCCCATTAAAATCTTCTTTTTGGAGCTAATTTAGAACCCAGAAACTTTAATTCACAGCAAGCTAAAGCTTGGCATAGACACTATGGATTTTTCCACTTTAAAAGCTTGAACTAATTAGATAACAAAAAAAAAAAAAAAA
>VWZN01001951.1:467521-499791 GCA_013396955.1 Regulus satrapa
AAGAAAACCTGTAGACAGAAAGACCACAAACTAACAGACTACTTTAGAAAGTGCCAGCCTAAGAATTATTTCACAGTCCCTCTTCCTTCTCTGGTTTCCCTACCTTCCAGTGCAAACCCTACACCAGAACTTGAAATGATGCAACACACTAAGTCCATTCTAAAGGAATAACACAAAGACAGCAAAGTCAATAATGGTGGAACAGAGACCTCTTATAATCATCAAAGACCTCAGAAAAGTCTGGTATGTCATTTGTTATGCTTAGCTGTCCCCACACTGAAGGCTTTTGTTCTCTGGGGAATGTTGTTTGGTGGAGACAAATGAATACACCTGGAAGACAATTGTCCATTGTGCCAAACACTGCTCACTGGGTGCAGCACAGCCCCCTGCCTGAAGCCCTCTCTTCTCTGAGCACTCCTCTTCCCTCAGGGCTGGAGTCACTGTGCAGCTGTTGTCAGAGCTGAGTTTAGTGGGGATTAGAGCTCAGGGTAGGTAATAGAGTACATTGTCAATGTCTGTGTCTTCCACTGCATTGTAAGGCATATTTTAAAGAGGGTGGATTCATTCCTCTTTGCATGTAATTTGAGATTCATTACATAATAGCAATATAATGAGATATAAAATAATAGAAATATTATTATATGCAGTTCTCTGGATGGACATGCAGATTTTGTGATTGAAGAAAACTATAAGTGTTTTATTGAATTTGAGATGATGGGAACTTTTTCTCTATCTTTCTACTTTGAAATCCGTTGCTGATCACCTGTAGCCAGCCAACTACCCAGCTCCTCTACTTTTGTACACTGCAGCAAGGATGCCCCAGTTCTGACAGTTCTTGCTCAGGCTGTGAGATCAGGGACACATCAACACAGGGAGTATGGCTGTTAACGCTGATGTGAGGTGGACAGATGCTTTACCAGGTGAAGTGATGCAGGCAGGATGGATGAAGGAAGAATTTCTGTGACAGAAGGGTGAAGAAGTGAGACATGGTTTAGAGGCCTTTGAGAGGCATTTGTACAGGAGAGAGCAGGGTAAGTAGGAACTGGCAGAGCAGCAGCTCCTCTTGCAGCTGGTTTGTTTAATGGCTGCCTGGTCCTGCAAGTGTTGTAGGTGGGTACAAGGCTCCTGAAGCAGAGATTTTCTTGAACTGTAGTGCCTGCCTGCACATCTTACTGATGGGGTGTCATTTTCTGTCTTTCACATGGATCCCTCTGACGAAGGTTTGGTGCACAGCAAGAGGTTTAGAAAGCCTTCCTCTTTCCACCCACTTCCTCCAGAGCTCAGCAACAAAAACTTTCTGCAAGAAAAGCACAGCTATGGAGTGTCTTACTCTGTGATATTCAGTCTTTTCTTCCATGCACCCCTGAATGAGTGAAGCCACTGGGGACTCAGTAAACCACTCCTCTCTTCAGTGTATCTCTGTGACAGAATAGGAGCTCCCTTAATTAATTTTTTAAACAAATTCCTTACACCAAATTGTTTTTTCCCAACCCTGAATTTCAAATTTATCTGGGCCAAACTTGCATTAGAGTTACTACAAGAAATGCATGTGATTGTTGCTAGGCTGTTCACCTGCTGCTTTTTGGAAGAGGTACATCCATTTCTGATCTGCATAGTGCACTCTGCACCCGTTTCTGTCTTATATTATAGTAGAATAATTAGCTGCTTTTTCACAGTCCCTTAAAATCAGAGCACCTTGTGCCTACATTTTTTTCCCATGTTTGTGAATTGCTTTCTAGTTCAGTTTTGCTTTCTCTAAGATGAACAGATTTTATGAAAATTCCATTCTTTCACCCTATAGAGAGACATTTTTCAATAGAAAAGCTGTAAGCACTGGAGCCCCACTCCAAAAGAGTTCAGCTCACTTGACTTCAGGGTCTTTAGAGCAGGAATGATTCCTGTCAGCCTGCTAGATCTAAAAGGGAAGCAGTTCATGTGCAAACAGCTTTCCATCATTATCCTGGGAAGAATCCCACTGGGAGAATAAAGAGTAGCCATAGGAGAAAATTTCTGCAGTAATGGCATGTCATTCCCTTGACCCTCTGCTGAAGTGTTCATTTTTGTTATAGATCAGGCAAGAAATATGACATTTTATTGTGTGAGATTTCTAGGCAAGCATTCCTCAATGGGGTGCAGTTCTCATTGGGTAATAATCTACAGGACCATTCTAGAGAAAACAAGAAACTTCATTGTCATAACTTTAAGCCTGGCAAGCTATAAATTGTGAAGATCCTTTGTTCGATATTTTTTATTTAGTACCCTTTGTGTGACTGAACTGATTTACATATAGAGCTTATTTGAGTTATGTATTAACCACATTGATTCTGATTATTCCAAGAAATTAAGAACAGAGGCAGAGTTTGAAAGGTTTGCCAATGTTTTTGAACACCTTTTCTGTTCTGGAATTCTGTTAATGAAATTAAAATCTCATAGGTTGAATTGGGGATCTCCTGACTTTTGCTGTAAATACCCTTTCATAGTGTCAATGTGGCCACAGTGTTACTGAACTGATGCCTACTCTGGCTGCAAAGTTTATAAATGTGCACTAATGGCACTGCTTGGGATTAGCAGTTCTTCGCTGAACAGCATTTCACTGCATAAATGCAGGTGCTGCTCTGCTGGTCCTGGTGCACAAGCATTGGTCTTGGAGTTGCTTGGAGGAGTGGTGTGCTCAGGCCTTCAGCAAGACAAACACACACATGGGCACATTTACTGAGAATGACAGTAATCAACTCTTAGACTGACAACTTCTATAGTTTACAACAGTGGTACTGGCAACAGGTCTTCAACTAAGCAAAATAAATGGCTTCGATATAAAGGAGGTATGCTGAGAAGGAGAGCTGAAACTGAAACAGAAGGGACCAAGATGAACGAACACAGAAAGTACTCACCACATCTGTGGTTCTGGGTATGTCCATGCTGGCTTTGCACTCTCTGCTATGGGTTTGTTATGGACAGACATACACCAGCCTCAGTCTAATGGCACACAGTTTGGCAATACAAGATCAGGCTGATATTGAGCCACAGATGCCTATCTGAACTCTGAAATACCTAAGCACTGCACTGATGTACACTTAACTACTTCCACTTCCAATATGTGTAGGGTCCTTGAAATATTCTTTCAGAAAGTAAGTCTGCTTATTATTGTCTGTGGAAGTTCTCTTCCATCCTTTGTTACATTTGGTGCAAACCCTGTGTATCAATCTTAGTTCTATTTTGGATCTGCTTAATTTTTTTTGGTGCTCATTGGATTCCTTTATATAAGTTAAAAGGCAACAAGTGATACCCCATGCAGATTTGGCTAGCCAGTCTTTGACTACCCCTATGATGTGCTAGCTCTAAGTTTACCCCAAAAGCATTCCTGTCAACATAACTGATTTCTCTTTTTTGAGTATCTTTAGGATAAAACAAGCCTTAGGAAAGACAATGGATGGTATACATATCAATAATCTGATGTCCAGAAAGAAGTCAGCATTGAAGCTCACAGTCAAGGACTCTCAGAATCAATTGAAGTGGCTCCCTTCAAGTTTCCCATGGTCCACTACACAGAGTTATCAGAGAAAGGAATCCTTTTGCTAACAAATGCCATTCAGAATCAAATCTGTGATCACAAGTACTTCCTTGTGCTTTCTTCTTATTTTCTATTTCCATGATGAGCTGACATACTTCTTTGAACAGAGAAGAGGGAAAATCTAGCTGGGAAGAAGAAAGAGCATCTTCATACTGAAGGTGCTGCCAAAGTATGCAGGTTTTCCCAAATAAAGAGTATTCCCTTGTAAATTAGCATGAAAGGCTCCGTGACTTGACACTCCCCAGATTTCCCATAAAGAAATATCACCTAATCTAACTAATGTAGAGTAGAAGGAACATAACCCCTTTCTGAATTAGTGAAAGCAGGGGAATTGGCAAGACTAGAGGCAGTACATTTGGCTGGTTGCATACGATCAATAAACCTGTGTGCTCAGAAAGTCTGAGCTACTCTTTATGGAGCAGGTGAGGAAAATCCATAGTGAAATACATGCATATTTTTCCCAGCTAGGGATGAATGATGGCAAAGGACACCACAATAAGGTACAAGATATCTCAAAGAGAACAAGAATAATATTATTTCCTTTTTTTACAGCTTGTTTGTAATTTGTTGGTGATAACTGTGGCCAGTTAAACAGCAGTTTCCTGAAGTTACTTGTCTGTCAAAGGAAAGAAAAGTTATTTCCCATGATGGAAACAACAGATGTGGGTTGTACCCTGGAAACTGAACCTCAGGTCGAACAAGTACTTCTTGAGAGTGAATAGCACAAAAATTAAATTAAGAGCAACTTAAATGACATTTCTGGTTTTAAAAAGTTGAGGGCTTTTTTTACCCTCTTCTTATTACAAATAAATTTCTTTGCTGGCTCTAAGTTTCTGTGAGTAAGACAAGAAGCTATTGCAATATTGAAATAATAAAATATTTGCTCTGTGTTTGGATGAGCACTTGCATCCATGTGAACGAAACCTGATTTGGTGTGCTGTTTGTTGAGAAGTCCAAACATGGACTCAAGTCATGCCTAACGATGGCTACCCCAGTGTGTGTACAATAAGGGCTCCTGTGCTTCCATCTGGGAAGTCCTGGGCTGGAATATATGTACACATGAAGTGCACAGATGGCTAACATATGTGATCAGGAATGTTTTCAGGTGCATCAGACTAGATGCAAAGGTTAACTCCTGTGAGTACACACAGTGAGCCCAGGGTGTCTGCATGGAGAGTCAGCTTCACTGGTGCTCTGGGCACTGCTCCAAGACATCTGGACACACTGCAACCCATCAATGGCCACTGCTGTTGTCTGCTCTGGCAGCAGGCCACCCCCTCCACCTTCTGGGCAAACCACCACATCCCTATTTACCAACTGAATTACATTTTGGGCTGGGTTAAGAAGATGGGACATGACACAAGAAGAAAGATAAGCAGTTGCCATAAGCACAGAAAAAAACACCCCAAAAGCCCCTACGTTCACATCACTGCACAAATATCCATGTATAATGGGTCTAGCTGAAATGGAGTTCATTTTCTCCAGTGCAGGAAAAGAAAAACATTTTAAAAAGGAGGTAGGGTGGGCATTTGTTCTTTACAACATTGGCCTTCTGGAGCAACTGCTAGAGGTGCTGGAGCTCTTCTCCCCAGAAAGTGGCCAGGTACCGCTTCTTGATGTGAACTAGAGAATAAAACCTTCCGTTTTTTCCTTTGCCGATGCGTGCACAATCTTTTGCTTTTGCTTTAGTAAACTACTTTATCCCAAACTATGAGCTGTTTTCCATTTTAACTTCTCTCCCTTGTCCACCTGAGAAGGGGGTGTGAGAGAGCATCTTGGTGGGAACCTGGCATCTAGCCAAGGTCAGCCTGCCACAACAGATGAATCATTTATTCTTAAGATTTCTTTGGATTATCATTTTAGATATAAATTAGCTCTTTTTAAAGAAAACTGCTCAGAATAGCTGTTCTCATTTTAAATATTTTTGCAGCTATGCTTTTGCACTCTAGATGTTAAATTGGCATGGAATAATATAGCAATCAGATTAAAAAGACCACCTTTACCTTCTGAATTTCTAAGAGCAGTTCCCATTCTCCACATCTTGTTCAGATGCAGAAATAGGACTGGGGTCTTGCCCTTCATGCGCAGCTCATCTGCATTTGTAAAAGTACTACTGGAGCAAAATCAATATCTTAATTAAATTCAGTAGTAAAAGTAGTTTTGTTTGCTTTATATTGAGAAAGTCATTGTGAGACTACAAACGAGTGAATGAACCTGCCAGAAATCTAGGACAGTCTGTTGCTGTTATATTGGAGTCTTTAAAGCCAAGTGATAAATTTTCCCTCAGCTTGGTCAGTCCAAACGTCAGATTTTAGGAAGTCTTTGTATTTTATTTTTTTTTGCTGTTGTCCAAGAATGCAAGTTTATCCTTATACAGAGACAGTTGGGCCAATCATTTCTGAAATAAAACTATGAAAGAAATATTCATTCCATGACAGATTCCAAGGTTTAAAGTTTCTGTGGGATTTTTAAATTTTGTTGTTTTTTGGTTTTTGTTTTTTTTTTAATTAATTATTTTCACACACAAGAAAATCAGCCTCACACAAGAGCTGCACTCTGCAGATGGATCTGCTTCCAAGTCTCAGTCTAAGGTGGGGTATGCACTTTTGATATTTTTAGCCACAAAATATGTGAACTACAAAAGTATGTAAACTACACATATATTTGCCTCTTCTTTCAAAGGAATTCTCTTCATTGCAGCAAAAAAAATATTGCCCACAGAAAGTTGGCAGAGTAATAGTCCATGTCCCAGCAGATGCCTATGGAATGTTTCTGACTGCTCTGCATGCTAAAATGTGTGGCTTTATAAATAGTGTTAAAATATTCAACTCTAGTTTAAAAAAAAAAAAAAAAAAGTTTAAAAACTGTTCAAAACCATTTATTTATTCCCCCAAGGCACATGTAGTATGGACTATAAACAATGCACTAATAAACCAGACATTCCCCAAATGCTTTTCTCATCTACTGCTTTAAAAATGTGATCAGAACGGTCTCAGTTTGGTCAAACATTTGCTAATTAAAGCAGGATTTGGGAGAGTGTAATTGATGCAATACGGTAATTCATCACCAATTTAATATCTAATTATGAGCGTAGATCTCCTAGAGTTAGGAAAGCACTTAGATGAACATATAAACAATTTTGTCTTCAAGACAGGGTATAAATACAGTATTGTATTTTAGCTAAGTATCTGTACCAGTTTTTTCTTACTAGCTAATTTTAATTGCTACTTTGCTTAACATGTAAGCTCTTTGAATGGTTCTTGAAAACATGCTTCATTCTCTTCGACATGGAAAGCTCAAGGACAATTCAGATTGTTTGAGTATAGCCCAGAATGATCAATTTTGAGAGGTACTTCAATCAAATAGAATTTGAAGGTAGGCTTAAAGGTAATCATGATCTTGTTTTTAATTCCTAAGAAAAAGTTATTGTTCTATTAAAATTACTACACATACAGTGCATAAAGTTTATTCATTACTTTAGCATCTTCCAATTGTTGATCTAAAAATATGTTTTAAGGGTGTGTGCATAAAAAATTAAATATTTCTCTAAAATTAATAGCTATTTACCCTGAGTTCTCAATATTCTTAATAAAGTGTACATTAAATTATCATTTTTTTGAAGATTTGTCATGATTGGACCTGCATTTTCTCAAAATAGTTTTTAGAAAGTATGCTAACTTTGCTCTTACTGCATGAACTTGCTCCATCACACCACTTGATAGCCTAGGTCTGAAATCCAAGTACTTCCCAAATTAAATTGTTTGCTGCAGTCGTACAGTATTTCTGTGCCTCAGTGGAATGGATGCCCATCACATGCAATGGTCATCTGTGAATGCTCATCCTCCTAGCCTTTTGTAGCTCATCTCTTCTTCCCTGCCACTCACCACTTGTATGTTACCATTGGTAGACATTTAGCTATTAACTCTGATTCAATAACCCTGTTTTAAAAATGTCTTCTTTTTTCCTTCTACAGCTTCTTTGTGCTTAGGATTTGTTTTTTTCTGTATAACTTCACATTCTGAATGGCTTAAGGTCAACTTAAATATAGTCTAACAAAAAGCAATCATTTTTATCTTGCTTCCAAAACCCTTTCCACTCACACTTTCTGTGGCTGCCAAAATTATCTTTTTCCTAGTAATCCAAACAATCGTTGATTCTTCTTTTGATATATCTCCTCAGAGTCTAACTATAAGTAAACAGCCAGACACACAAATTATTTTTTCCATCCTTGCAAAGGGTACAAGTATCTTTTATTTAAATTCAAAATTTCACATAGCTCTGTCCTACTTATATTTTGAAAGTGTCCCTGTTAGTCTTATGATTAATTTAACAGCTTACCTTTAAGTAGAATTATTCATTAAGTTCTTTTTATGTTACCTTTAAAAAGATTTTACTGCAACAGCAATTGTAATCATGTCATCATTATAGAGCATTATATAGCCATCATTATTATTGCATTTATTATAATGTCATCATTATATAGCATTTCCAAACCCTTCTTCATGATCCATAATTCCTTTTTTCCTCACACATTTTCATTGTTATTATTACTACTACTAGTACTACTACTACTACTACTATTATTATTATTATTATTATTATTATTATTATTATTATTATTATTATTACAATCATGATCCTCATCATCATCATCATCACCATCACATACGAAATATTTGGAAATAAAAATTGCTGAAAGTTCAGGTCATGCGCACCACCTTTCTTGTGTTCCAGCAAAATTCTGGCAATATTTGTGCATGTGAAAATACAAAAAATATACGAAACTCCTTGGCAGACAGGTTTCAGTGGTTAGCATCTTTCTTTGGAGCTGTCTCCATGCCAAGAGGATCTGTGCTTAATGTGGGAACAGTTTTGTTGACTTCATAATGCTTCTTTGTTTTAGAGGGAAAATAAACACCTTTTGAATCAGCTTTAAAACATGTGTTGCAAGGACTCATGAAAGAAATAGATTTTTTTGGTTTTTTATTGTTAGATTGAACAGGTCAAAAGGTAAAACTGCAGCTGAGTTAGGCTCTGATTGATAGACTTTGCCGTAGAATATCTGCCAGCGTGATTCCCCAAGGTTGTTCAGCTGAGAAAGTGTTGTATGATCAAACCTGCTCTCAGTGGCTTCGGTAGCAACAAGGGGAGTCAGGGCATGGACGGTAGCTCACTGCAGTTTCATTTTTCATAGTTCACCCGGGGTTTTTTGGTTTTTCCCTAAGTCCCCATTTCCTGAGAGGAAAAATACACAATTCAGTTTGGCCCTAACCTTTCTTGAAATTAAAGCAAACTAAGTTTTATGTTACTTTTTGAGTAAACTTTTTCTATCTAAGGATATCAAAACAAAGTCAAGGGGAGATATTGCTGCTTCTCTTGAAATGGAAGTTGTTCTGCATTGTGTGTGAGATTCACATTACTAGAGCTTCAGCATTTGCTCTTCTGCAGTCCTGGTCCTATGCAATATAGAAACCTTAACCAAGAAGTGAGATTTGTGATAGAAACCTAAGTACAAACCTTAATGGTGCTTCTGCCAGAAGCAGAGCTTTCATCAGGTTTCCCTTCTGTGATTTTTTGCCTGATGTTTAGCTTACCGCAATCACCCTAGAGTGAGCATTCATCTGTCTTTTCTCTTTTCAAGTCTACTGAGTTCAATTGAAATTCACTGATGGGTTCAAATGCACATTTACTGAAATATCTGACAAAGATATACACAACAAGATCTCCAAATCATTCATGTTTCAGGAAAGAAACCAGACTAAAAGATTAGGAAATAAAATATCCACCTCCACCCTGTCCTAAAAATTGAGGCATGAGCTGAGCAATCTTCTCAGAAGTTTTTCTTCTGAAAAGAAAGCTCTGATAAGTCTCAGATGCCCAATGTGGGTTATGGACACTGCTCATGATTTGATGTTAAAGTCCCTTCTATCCAACTGTGATGGTTATCAGTACACAGTGTAGAATAACCCTAGGCAGATAAACTATGGTCTTCAACAAATTACTTAAGACAATCACCAAATAAATTTTTAGCTCGTGATTGTCCCATGCATGCTTTCACATAATTTGGTATCAAATATCAACATAAATCAAGATAAACAGAGTGTCATTAATATAATCACTGTTTAGAGAGCATAAGTTATTATCTAATTTCTACTTTGTATCTAGAGCAACAGATAAAGGGAATTCATTTACTATTTGAAAATGCTCAACCAGTTTAATTTCTGAGGAATACTTAAACACTGAAAAATCATTAAGTTCTATGAGCTGCATTTCTCTTTGAGCTGCATTTCTCTTACTCATCATCTTTAGACTTGTGTTTGCTGTACATGTATGAAAAAGCGCTATGCAGTTTAACCATAAGACTCTTGAAAAACAAGTCTGTAGGATATTGTTTGCCTCTGAAAGGTTCTCCTGTTTTCCTCCATTATATAAAAACCAAATGAAAAAAAGAAAGTCTTGAAACACAGGTCCTGTCATAAAAGTTTAACCAGAGAGGTGAAAGCTTGGTTTAATAGATTTTTTCAAATCTGCATCAATCTTCAAATTTCTTCAAATAGATTCCTTCAGATTTCTCTAAAGAAATTTCAGATTTGGTTTTCCAAGGTTGTATAAAACTGCAGAAAATAAAAAGTTGCAAATATAATTTAATGTTTTAATGTTTTACATTGGCAATTAAATATATAAATTATCAAGGTCAAAGTTAAATATGAAGCTTGGCCTTTTGATGGTTTGATTTCTTGGACTGTTACAAGCTCTGCATGAGCATAATCGTTTCCCTGACCTGTGAACTTCCATTAATTGCTCATTGCAAAAATAGTGACTGCATTTACTTTACATGTAGCCATTTTGACCTGCTCACTGACTCTTAAATTTTGTTGTCCCTAAAGATAGGGGGAGAAAGAAGCATCCTAAACTCATGGTTAATTCTACTTGGTACTCTATTAGCTGCCATTTCTCTATTTTGCCATTTCTCTACTTTCTGTATCCATGCAGATGACATCATATTTTGGTGGTTGCTACCTATGTAAGCATCTGAATTAATATGGATTGCAGATCAACAGAAGACAATTTACAGAACTATTTAATGATGCTGAGAACCTGACATCCAAAATGGTACACATGCAAGAGTATTTCAGGCTTCAGACTAACTGTTGTCTGGCACCAGGTCTAACTTGTGCTAGAGATTGCTAGCTGTGGTCCCATTGTTCAGCTGTGGGGAAAATCAAGGTCATTAATCCTAAACCAGTTCCATTATGCAAACTAAAGCACAGGAAGCAAGTAGGACCGCCTTCATTCCACATTCACCTCCAAAGTACAGTCCTGCTTCAGCGGAACTCAACAATGGGTACAAAAGATCTGCCTAGATCAGTATCCTCTCCAGTAAAAGGTTGTAGCTTATGGGAAGGATGCAAGGAGCAGGACGTGTGTGGTGATTCTGAATGAATATTAATGTCCACAGACAATACAGATTCACTGAGATTGAATTCACTGAGTCATGATTATGGAGATTATGGAGATTATGGAGGAACCTCCCTGTGAAGGTTCACAGGTCTCAAGACCGCTTTTCCACAATTTTTCTTACAACTATTATTAAATCCACCCTAATGGCAGCTCTGATAATATGTAAACGCTCCAAATGTGCCCATTTGTAGAGCTTTCACTTTCACTTTTTTTTCCTTCACATCAGTGCCTTCAGGCATTTCCAGTGGTGCAGCCAAAGTGTCTTGCACTGGATCTCTGGAAGGAAGCAGACCCAGGATTTACTGGTCATGCAGCTCCACTGTGCTAACAGAACAATATTTGGACCGGAATGTGCTGGAATGATGACTGAGGTCTCCAAGTCAGGCATGCCTCATCTCTTCCAAACAACATTCTTGTACAGATTAGAGGATAATCTGACAGGCAGGCCTGGCCAATTAAAACAGTAATTGAAATAGCTGAGAGTGTTTTATTTGGCAAAAACTGATTGTTCTGCTTCATTTTTTAATGAACAAACAATTAGGGTCAATCATAATAGTTTGATTAGTATGAGAAGTCATTTTTCCTTTAAGATAGTTCCCCATCCTGTGCTTCTAAAATAAAAAAATAGAAAAGACTGACAGAAAGAAAATGTTCCTTTGGCCCTTGGTGGGAAATCATAAACATCAGTCAATGAATAAAATCCTGAGATGATGGTGAAACCACAAAAAGCAAAACAGTTCCCCTTTTGGCTAGAGGTAGGCAAAGGTATTTCAGATGCAAGGAAGGGGGAAACCTCAGGAAGCCCAGACTCATTAAAGGATTGAGGTTCATTTTCCTGAGTCTCAGAAACATTTAGGAAAACAACATTAAACAAAAAGCAAACTAAAACTTCCCCTGCAAGTTCTATAACCTTATTGAGTCTCCTGCAAAAAGCCAAGGACTTTCTTTCATTCCACTTGTTTTTGACCAACTCTGTACTATAAAGAAAAAAAAACAAAAAAGAGAACCCAGTCCAAATGCAAAATTTCAGTGAGGAAAGTAAATGTATTTTAAACAACCAGCACACATCACTAAGTGACAGCTGCCTAGTGATTTACAGGAGACAGCCTGTCAGCACTGGTACAGGGCCAAGTGGTACCCTCATCACTGAGAGCATCTCAGCTGCTGCTTGGGCATGGAGAGCTCAAACTCTCCTTCCTACTGTCACCAGTTTAGAACAGCACTGGTATTCACCAAAGTACTTAGGCCACATGCCTAATTTTAAGCATGTGCTTTCCTCAAAAGAGATGTATGTGAACATGTGCTAGGGATTTAAACACGTGCTAGAGTTTTTTATGGAATTGCTTCTTCCAGGAATGGCATACATCTGAAGGCAATATGGGAAGTATTGACTGCCAAGATGAAGACTGTGTCTTTTCTGTGTGTGAGTTGTGGATTTGAGCTCTCAGACCTGCTAATTTGGCAACTTGCAGAAGGAATTTAAAGATGGCAGCTGCTTCCTGGAGATAACATGTGTGACTAACAATACATGGTGCTCAGTCATGAGCTGGAATGATGCATTTGGTAGTTCTGACAAGGAATACAAACACTGATCTGTATAGTTTAGTCTGAAGTGAGAGTGGCTGAGGGAACCACAATGTCTGTTGATTTCAGTAATTAAGTACCTTCAAATATTTTCTTTTTTTTAAAGTATGTGTTAGGTTTACCAGTACTACATAAATGCAGGGGTAAGTTGGGTTAATCAGGGGTGTCACTCCTAAATAGTGGAAATGCCTTTCTGTGCCTTACATTAATTAATAAAATTTAATGCACATTAAAGCCTATCTCCTGGGGACTTATATTCCATGTTATATTTCCATGTGAAAAGCCTTGTAGACTTTTTCCATTTGTCCTATCTGATTTCCTGATAGCAAGAATAAAATATGCATTGAAGTTCAAGTAGCAAGACTCCATTTTTTTACAGTCCCATTGTTATAAAGAAGTTTTTGCAATCTAGCTGTAAAAAGGATTACTCACAGGAGTACTGAAAATGTGCCCATGAACTGATTTTGTCAGTGAGCTGGAGTAGTTAGTCTGGACCATGTTACATGCAATTAAATGAAGTCACATGTCTGGCCAGCTAAGAATCCTCCTCTCTTCTTCCTCACTAGTCATATTGTAGAATTTGGGGAAAATATTGTGGCAAATACCACATCTGCACCAATTGCTTATTGCACAGGGACAGTGCATTCAACATGGATATGTCCCTCCTGTTAAGGATTTTGTTCAAGTTAGGACAAAGATTCTGGTGAGTTCCTCTTTAGAATGATTTGAGGAGATTTGATTTTGATTTTTACTTGCAGAAACTGCTGCTCCTGCATTTTCTTCATTGCTTGTTGGGTCAAGAGTTCTCACAGCTGGAATGCTTCAAGGCCATGTCACCATCTGCTCTAGGATTTTCCCTCAATACCTGTCTCCTTCTGTCCCATTGCTTTGGCTTATTCCAAAGCCTATTCCTATCTTTTCAAGATATCCAAAGGTCAAAAGTTCAAACACCAACAAATTATAGTGTATTGCAGAAAAGCTCTAAGAGCAGTGCAACCAAATGTCTGGACACCTTTATTTCCATCTGTTTTCCCTGTGTGTAATAAACACAGCCAGGATTATTAATATTCTAATTGTTACTGAAAGACCACAATTCCATCCTCTGACTGAATTAACACTGAGGTTTTGGATGTGAGAACCTTATTCTATTTATATAAACAACAAGGATGTATCATTGCGCAATCATTTTGTTGATATCTTATTAGGATACTTAGACTGTTTTTCTACGCTCAGGATGGCTTAATAGGATTACCTTATTATGAAAGAAACATTTATTCTCAAGTTCAAGAGGTGTTTATTAAAGACTCATGTGCTACACCACAGAATGACCTTTGCCTCAGGATGTGTGTGCCCTGTGTCAGATATAGTTTGTACTGAAAATATGATCAGATTTTTCTCCATTTGATAAAAAAAGGTTTTTCTAGAGACAACAGAACAAACAGCTTTCCCAGATAGCTGTGCTTCTAAGACTGTACTGAGTTGAATCATGTTTGAGATTTGTGTAGTAATAGGATAAATACATTATAGAATATAATAAAGTAGAAGTAATTTCATTCATTTAAACCAGAATTGTTGTATGGCATATCATTTGAAGCTGGCAGGTGAAAAAGAAACCACATTAATGAACTGTAGTATGAAAGGACTCTATGTGATTTTCTAATGCCTTTCATTTAAGGATCCCAACACATTTTCTAAATTTACATTATCTTTTGTTGTGTGTTTGTGAGTATCTAAAGACTATATAATTCACATTAAAAAAATTAGAAAGAGAGTGAAAGAGAGATATGGTAGATGATAGATAGATAGATAGATAGATAGATAGATAGATAGATAGATAGACAGACAGATAGACTGACAGATGAGCCAATCTAGCAAGGGATATACATCTTCTGCAATCTGTGAATGTGAGAATATTCAATCTGAAAAAATACCAAACTGTGGTCTTTATTTACCTGTTCTAAACAAAATTTAGGTATTATTTCCTTATTGAATGATCACAAACAACATGGGAAAACAGACTGATTGAATTTAGATTAGGTCCAAAAGGAGAGAAAAAAAAATCTACATTTTATCATCATGACCATGTACTCTTGCAGTATTTTAAAACTATGAAGACAATTGAATTTCTAATAATACTCAGGAGCATGTGGCAGAATCATTGTGTTCACAATTTTTAAACCAAAAGTTTGTGATAGGTTTCCATTCTCTGAATCAAAAACTACATGCATAAATAGATTTTTCTGCTGGTTCAAAAATGCTTATTGTGAAGTGCAACAGTTGAGCCAGTGTAATATAATGGGACTAGGAACTCAAATTCTCCAGGCTGCCTCTGCTGGCTGTAAACTACTCCTATAAAAACAATGATGTTTCTGCTCTCTCCCCATGTGTTTTTTGCAGATAATAATCAAAGAAACAGAAAACAAATTTAAAAAGTCTTTT
Organism: Regulus satrapa; assembly: GCA_013396955.1. Classification (NCBI taxonomy): domain Eukaryota; kingdom Metazoa; phylum Chordata; class Aves; order Passeriformes; family Regulidae; genus Regulus; species Regulus satrapa. The sequence goes on from VWZN01001951.1 coordinate 482,577, forward strand.
CAGCCTACTGTGTTTCCTATTGCCCAATATCCTTCTTAAGGCTAATAAGTAATTAACCATGAACTGATGTGGCAGTATTTGTCTTTTTGGTTACATCTGATAATATCTGAACAGCCTTCCCAGCAACTTAAACTTTTGCTCTCAGGAGACTGAGTGAGAGCTAAAAACTCCAAATAATGTTATTTGTTTAAATTCTGCCAACAAAAAAGAAGATGCTTCAGTAGGTTTGGTAAATATTTCATAAAATCATATTTTTCTAATGAAAGCAGTTGATCAGGCTGCTGAGTAAATTACTACTGTCCTAGTGACTACTGGATGCTGAAGAATTAGACAGAAATAATGCCCAGCTACTTCCAAATATACTGCTCATCACTTCAATCAGGGAGCTTACAATGTCTCTCCACTGCTGTGTATATTTGAATTTTTAATCTATGTTTGCAGAAGTACGACAACATGTCTAACAGAAGATGGACTATGTACACCCCAGCTAAAACACCACATACTTTAGCAGACAACATGACAGAGATACCTGAGATTTCTACATGCTATTATTGACAATTAAGATGCCAGATTATAAACCCAGCTTCAATTTCACATACATAAAGTTCTATAAAGAGTTTTAGAAAGAACTTTTAGGAAGTCAAAGCGTCAGAACAAGGTCTGCAACAAGTTAGGTAGCTTCTCCCAAATTTATTTAATTTATTGTTAATTTATTTAATGGAAATTTGCAAAGAACATGATTCACAATTACACTGCATCCTTGAGACTGCTGCCTGCACAGCTTGCTTTCACAGGGAAGCTGTCTTCCACATACTACTGCCAACAGGAGAATTATTATTTTCCAATTTATTTGCTTTATGTGTGTTGCCCATTTTTTTAAGCTGTCATGTCATATCACAAAGAGACCATTAGTTACACAGTGTATTTCATGAGAGCTATTTCTGCCATCCTACACAAAGGTACCATGGATCTGGTTCCCACAGTCCATCTGTCTCTCCCAGGAGCAAGAAATAACTTCACTTGTAACTTGCATTTTAAAAGCAGGTGCAGAGTAGTAAAGGAAACAAACTGAAGGAAGGAAAAATGGAAGGAAAATTATTAGTCTAGGGAGTGGGAGCCAGAGGCAAGAAGACAGCAGGGAAGGCACAGAGGTTGTCTTTGTCTGATAAAAGTTGTAAAGGTCAGCTTATTCCAGTTGTTGTACCCACTGTTGCCAAACTGTGAAAAAAATGTATAAAGCCTTCAAAATTTCTTCGTTCAACTAAACAAATACCAGATAGGAGAATCTTTTCTGCTAGATTTTCAGCTGCTTCCTGGTGTCCCCATATTATCTTATGGATGCTATATGGTATCCAGATACTTGACACATTTCTCAAGTAGACCCCCAGGCTCATGTCTGGCTCATGGGAGCTATTGCCTCCCACAGCTTCAATCAGACAGATGGTTTGACAGAACTGGATAACTTTTAAAAACATTCACCACTACAGATATTTTTTTGTAGCACAGAGAAATCATAATTCAATTATTCAATTCTCCAGTGACTTGGAAAGTCCACATTAGGATGCATCATTTGATGGCAAGCTCTACTTATGTCTACATGTACAAAGATAAAATTGGGTAAACCATATGTATAATGGATGAATGGGAAGCTACCCACCACCCTGCTCCACCCTCAGCTGAATTTGGAGTCTGGCCAATGACTCTCATCTGGAGTGCAGGCCTCGATTTCCTCCCTACAGGGAGTGCAGGGCTTACAGTAGGAAACAATATCTTTCTCATACTGGGATGAAAACATGAATGGAGCACTCCCTAGATACTGGTCTTGTTTTCAGAAACCACAGTTTCTGATGTAGTCTCACGAAATGTACGTGTCATAAGGACTCTGAAAAGCTGTGCTTTAATAATGCTTGCAAATATTAATCAGTTTCCTGGATGCAGTCCTATCAATCACCGATTCACCGATTGCTCCTAAAGAACACCCATATCTCCCGTTCACTAATATTACAAGAAAGATTGTCCTGGATTTTTGTTGATCCTTAGATCTTGAGAAAAAAAAAAAAAATCACTGAACTATTTGCTCTTTCAGCTTCTATCTCTTCTGCACTTCCTTTAAAGATGGATTTCGCTCTCCCCCTTGGGGAATCCCTGAACTAGATCTTTCCATTCATACACTGTAGAAGTATAGCCGTATGCCTAAAATTTCATAGGTTTCTGAGTAAAAAAATTCCATACTGAAATCTAATGGATGCATGTTTGCAGAAGTAAATTAACCATTTATGCCTTTTAAGAGATATCTGAGTTGATGAGTCTTCTGAAGTTCACTAAATTAATGCAGTGCTCAACACAGCATGGGCAGTCAATACTCACAATATCTCATGTGTGTTGTAAATCTGATTTTTTTTTTCCTGTGCCTGCTGAGTCTTCATCACTCCATCACTGTGCATGTCCCACTTCACTCCATCTTCTCTTCAACAACCCTTTAAGCAATTGTAGACATCAATTCTTCTGAACCCTTTGTCTTTTAGGCTGAGCAAATGCATCTCCTTCAGCCTCTCTTTGTGCATTAAGTGGTCCAGGCCACTGACCAGCTTGGTCAACCTATGCTGGACTCTCCAGTGTGTTCATGTCTTATACTGTGGGGACCAAAACTGGACTTTACACTCCAGGTGCAGTCCCACAAGTGCCATGGAGAAGCAAATAATCACTTCTCTTATAATCTTATAAATAATCTTATATTATAATCTACTTACCTTATAAATAATCACTGCTCTGACCTTAAACAACCACTAAAGACCAGTGTCTGCTGATCCCTCCTCCTTTCTTTTCACATGGCCTCTTCCTGTGCTGGTGCTAGTATGTGGGTATATGTGAACCAGATCACATCCTATACACTTTGCTTTATTTTTGTATACATCATTTACAGATATCAAGTGGTTTTCACCCATATAAATGCTGACTGGTCCCCCTTTATTCAGTGGATCAGCTTGCCTGAAAAATACAGTATGAAGTGTGACATGAGATGTAAAGAGGAAGAGTAGAGACATGTAACACGATGATTCATGAAGAAACAAAGTGGGAAATATCAACATTTATTCCCACAACACTAATTCCCTTCTATGAAAATATCCCTGTTTTGGGAACATTTAGCTGAAAGAGGAATAGGGGCTGGCCCAGACTTCTCACCTCAGAAAGAAAGGAGAATTTTGTGTCTGACTTCAACGTTAGTAATCCACAGATCCTTTGCCAAACCATACAATTAATAGGGAGTAAAATGTGTCACAGCCACTGCTGTGTAATGCACAGCTGCCATTAACACCCCTCAGTGCAATGGTCATACACCATCCTTTGCATGGATCAAAAAGTCCTTTAGCAACTTCAAGACATAAAAGGGAAAAATACTATATACTCTGCTTGGCCTAAGGAGCAAAATGAATACAGGTAGGAAATAAGGTAGGCTGTAAGCCCAAAAGAACTGCCAGTTTTTTTGGAACAACCTAAGAGTTTCAGCTGCTCCTCAAACTCTGGAATCTGTCATGGAGAAAGGAATTTGCAGAGCTTGGAAGAAGAGGCAACGCCACACTGCCTGCCTCTAGCAAGGAGTGCTGGAGAGACTCCACAAAATAACTTTTGTGTCAGGGAATAATTATTTTGTACTGAGACAGAAATTGTCTCATTTAAATAACATTTTTCCTACATTACTTTTTCAAGGCCTAAGGGCTGCTCTTCCAAAAAATGAGATTTTTGGCAGCCCCAGAGCTTTTCTCGTATTTCTGTCTGTCCTACTCATACTATAAACAGTATTCTTACAAAATAATTTCTAGACTACAGTTTCTTCATCAGTCCACTGGAGAAGAAAGGAAAAAAAAAAAATCTATGTTTTATGTAACTTAGCAGCTGCAGACAGTTGCTCGGTTGTGCTGTACAAGTCTATATTTTGTTAGTCAAATAATGCAATTCTATGGGATGGTATCATACAGATGCCATATGAGATGTTTGAATAGCCAATTTTGGCATTAAAAACTATTAAAACAGCTATTATTTCCATTTCATAAGCAATGCTATTAATACAAATTCAAAGTGTCTGTATGCACCCTTTAAAGTTTTTGTATTGTCATGCTGATATACTTTATAGTTTGGGGAAAAGTTCGGGCTTCCTATCTGTGGGAAGAAATTGGGATGATAATCAACACATGCTAATAAGAATCCATAGCCAAAAAACCACATTTGATGGAACTGTGGGAAAAAAAATCTTTATAATTCTGCATTCAACTTCAAACTTCAGCAAATACCAGTTTCTGTTCACTACTATGTTCAGTTTGCATCTCACAGACAAAAATAATTGGTTAGATCAACAATATTCCTTTTATACCTGTATATTTGTGAGTAGCTGAAACACAATCCTTCAGCTGCCTAAACTAACAGATTTTGCTTGATTCTGTGAGGTTTTTTGGCAACAGCGATTCTATTAATTAATTTTAAATGTGTGAATATTTTTGATCTGCACAGATTTCCAGGGATCTATTGGATAGGTACTGAATGTAGGGAATGTAAATTGCCCCTCCTTCTGGCCAGGGATGGTGACTGATAATTTAGAAGTCTGTCATGCTCTAAAACATCTCAACAAGCAGTAACTCTCCAGGAGACTTCAAAATATAATGCAGTCATTCTACCTCCTGTCTTGAGCCACAGCTCCAGCAGAACCATGAATCAGAGACACCCATGCCCTAAGCACCATAGCACCTCCTCAGTCATTTCTTATTAAAATAAAATAGAAAGAGGTCTGCCAAGGTACTTTGAACTTTCTGGAGAACAAGAAAAATGATCATGCAAGCTGAATCAATTAAAGGAGCTGTGATTTGCTCCATCAAACAGATGGCTAGAGAAACAGAGTCTTTCCCCATAGGTATTATAAATAATATTTTCATATTTTATATGTTCTATAAACAATTTCAATTGCAGTGGAGTTAGTGGGGATGAAGGGAAATATAAGAAGGGAGCAGGGTGGGAGTGCAGGGTGAGGGAGGATATGAAAGACGAGCCGTCTGAAATATGAAGATCATAAGTACTGGCATGTCTGGTTATTTGAGTGTCCCTAGCAGTCAAATAATGAGCCTTCTTCATGTTTTGCCTTTCTGGACTTGGCTTGCTTAGACAAATTTGTAGGCATTAGGGTCTGTCTGGAGTTAGGTCCAAGACCTCTTTTTTTTCCCCTTAACATTTTGCAGCTGAGGCAGCCTTGTGAAAAAGACGCTTTGAAGAGAAACATTACCAAATATGTCTTTTCTCCTGCCCATATCTTCTGTTTCCACAGGAAAAGGACGCAGGCACAGGCAGCCCAATGGAAACACAGGAACATGCACCGTCACTGGGGGAGGAAGGCCAGTCCTGCCTGCAGCCTTGCTCAGAGAGGAAGCAGCTGAAAGTAAATGTCTTAAACATCAGTAAAGGGAACGCTGACAACTTGACTTTTCTGCCAGGTCTGTAAAGATTTTACTCAGCGCTTCCACCACCTCCAGCTGTCCTTGGCTAGTCCTGGCTGACCACCTTAGATGATTGTTTTGCTTTCCTCAGCTGCTCTTTGCGAAGTGCAGACAGCAGGGTCTGTCTATTTTTGTCAGGGACACCACTCACACAGGCAGGAAAACTGAACCCTGTACTATGAAATGCTTCCTGCCAGAACTTCAGCTGCAAAAGCAGCTACATAACCTGTTCACTTCTCTGTTTTTCCAAAGATTTTAGGTAATCACAGAATGAGAGCAGAAGAAGAGAGCTTCTTGTTCCTTTCTACTGCTACTTCTTTTCTGATACAAAATTTTAATAAAAACACCTGCATGTAAAAGCACTAAGGAGGCTGGCCACTGTGCTAGGATTGTATAAACCAAAACAAGTTCTTACCCCAGATCTTTTGCTCTCCTGTTCATTATGTCCCTCCTACTATTATCTCAATATTTTTTCCCCCAAAAAGTCCTAGCCTCTGCAGTCACAATTATTCAAAAGTCCTGACTTACGGGTACTAAAGCACCTCTCCCTTTTTTCCAAGATGTTACTGTGAGCTTTAACATAAGAAAAATCAAACTAATCTAACTAACTTAAGCAATCTAACTAACTTAAACAATCATTGTTATTCCTCCACCATTTTTCCCTGCTACTCTCCAATCGCTTTTTTCTGTAGCCTATGATAGTCACACTTCAGACCATATAGTTCATCCAGGAACACATAATGATGGTTTCCTGTCTGGTGCCTTTTCTCAGTGAACAGGCAATTACTACCAGGCAAAATTTTCTAAGGCTTTTCTCTGCCTCCTTCTCCTTCTGGAAGGAGCTCATTCTGCTTCCTTCCTTCTAACAAGCTTTCACAGAATTTGAATATATAAACTTCATAGCAAGTCAGGTTGAAATCAGTGAATGCATTCAAAAGATGCCAGATTTGGTCAAATAGGTAGGCATATAATCAAAATCATGATATGATATGACATGATATGATATGATATGATATGATATGATATGATATGATATGATATGATATGATATGATATTTTCCTTAGGAAAACAAACAAAAATATTTTTAGACTGTTCTTGCAGATAGGGAGGAAATGTTCAAGCTCTGGTTACTCCAATTCAGACTAGGAACAAATCCAAATTATTACAATAGCAAGGTTTCCCTGAGCATTCCTACTTCAAATTCCATTTTGAACAGAAGTTTTTGTTCAGCTTTGTGTACTGCCTTCTTGTGCAATTGTATTGAAATATAATCAAATCAAGTGAAACTTTTGAAATCTTGTTCTCCATGAAGAGATGGAGTGGCATCACACTTTGACAAGCCAAAAAGTTAAGTTGAGACAGAGTATGCATTTGGCAGATGGCAACTTTATTTTGTAGTTAACACATGAAGCTGTAGATAGGATTGGGACCAATAAAGAGCAAATAATTTGGAATATAGTCATGTCTAACAATAACTTTGGCCCGGGTTTTGAAGGCAGTAGGTAGTCTCTGTGTAAATTTTCTGGCAGTAGCAGCTTTATGATGTGTCTCATTTGGTGATGGCAGACTAGCAAAGAGATAAATCACAGGTGAACTACCAGTAAGCCATTAGATCTTAGGCTATGACTTGTATTAAACATAAGATTAGATGCAATGCAGTTTTTAAATTGTAGGGAGTTATCACAGGATCGTTTGGGTTTGTTTTAGTAAATAGTTTAGTTTAGTTTCAGCTGCCCATGACTAGGGGCATGGTCTATGTCAGGTTAGGTAAGAACTAGAATGAAGCAAAGAGCTGAGAGTCAGTTTAAAGCTAGTGAAGTAGCTGGGCTAGATCCTAGAATCAGACTGGGTTCAGGATTTTGGCTACTGGATTACTTTGGGATGGGACAGAGCATGAATCCAATGCACAGTGTACAGTCCAGGAAGTCTGGAACTAAGGAAGTCTGTGTTAGAGTTGTGGTTGAGTCAACTCAGTGCTCAGGTGAAACAGGGAAGCAAACCCTGTTTGGCACAAGAGGAGAGGCCATTAGGAAGTCTTGCACAAACAAGAACCTTGGAGACAACAGACTGTACCTGACTTTTCTCAAATCTATCTGGCAGGATTGAAAGTACAGCTTGTGGTTGGACACAGCCCAACACTAGCTTTCAGGCCAAGGGGAGACCACAGGCTAACACAAGCTAGGTGAGATTGCATTGCCACAGGTACAGGTTAGCGTGGGGGATTCCAGGCAAGGCAATGGCCAGAGCCGGCAGGCAACGCTGTCAGAAGGCAGCTCGGGGCTGGCAGCGCTGCACATCAGCAAAGAGCTTCATTCCAGAGGCACCATCAAAGATGTGGCCTTGTGCAGGCCAAGGAAAGCTCCAGAGGCCAGAGTTCCTGAAGCCTGACTGGGACCTGGCATGGCAGGCACTTTGCACAAGGTATAAGGCTGCAGTGGAAGGCCACAGCAATTAATATGAGGCTCAGGCCCGAGGGGTGGTTTTCTTTCAACTATGAGAACTGGGCGGATTACAATTATATCAGCATGTAGAATTTTTTCCTTAAATAGTGTTAGAGGCAGTAGTTGTCTGTGAGCAAGGGATACATTAGGAGCCAGTGTCTCAGTGATAGTGCTCAGGCAGTTTGGAGCTTGGCTTAAGACTAAATCCAGGAAATCAACTGCACCCCTCAAAATGTTCAGCTTTATATTTTATGTGGTTGTTTACCAATCCTCAATACCATATTTATACCAATACTTTAAACTATTTATCTTCCTGAACTCTAACTCATCCCAATTTGTTCAGAGGAAATAACCAGAATTTTATTCAGTGTAATCTTTTGTCTAAAGTCCTAGTCCAATTCACAGGTGCCTGCCTATATCAAGAGCTCTGAAAAGCTGCTGTACAGTGTGCATCAGTACTAGTTGCCATCTGAAGCTATGTCTGAAGAAATATGTTGTTCAGGTCCCCGTGCCAAACAATGCCATGGGCAAATTTTATGCCAGACAGCTTCACCAATACCATTAAAACAAGGATAGAAGTTATATTTCTCCACTGTACACCTGCAATTACTATATTAAATACCTGTAGCTGCACATAATTCTTCAGTGTAACACAGAAAAGCACAGAGACTTAGTTGCACCAGTCCATATGAGGTGCAATGAGAGGTGCCTCACAGAGACTCTGAGGGACTGTCCTGAGCAGAGAGACCATGTCTGCACCTCAGGAAATGTGCAGGTTGCTGCACAGTTTCTCGTGAGCAGCACCTCATGAAATGCCACAGGCTTCAGCATACATCTGCAATGCTTTCATTAACAGTAATATATAAAAATACTAAAATAGCAGAAAATAAAATTGTGAGTGGAAAGAGGTATGCCTTTTCAACAAAGTATCATAGGGGCAGAAGGAGGAGAGGGATATGATTTTCAGGCATAATATTCCCTTTGGCCCTTGACTTGTTGGTTTTGAGCTAACTTTAATCATCAAATATATCTTCATAATTTCTAACTAATATTCTTTCCCTTTGGAGTAACAATCAAATAATGCATTATACTCCCTGTTTACTTCCTGAGGAGACAAATAAGAACTCCCTCCTGAAATGATTGTGTACAAATCCAACCCCCCCTGCAAGTCCCCTGTGTCAGTCACCCCCCTCTTCCCACAAAATCCTTGTGCCTACAGTGGTAATTACAACCATTCTGAATTTTTGATCTCTTGGCACTTTTTTGTTTGTTTGTTTGTTTTTGGTTTTTTCTTTTCTGCTCCCATTCCTCTCCCCAGTCTTGTAATTCTCTGCAGGCTCTGAACAATGGATTAGCTGTTCCCTCCAGTAAAGTTTTCCAGAAATAGTTTTTAGAGTTTTGCCATATGTTTATCTTTCTTAATACTCTAGTGAGTAGCCCCCTCATGACTCACGGGCAAACAAAGGTCTTGAATGGTTTGTTTATTCTTCTCAACTAGATGGCATTGCTTGGGGCTTGCTGTGAGGGCAGCAGAGATCTGAGGAGGTGCATACTGCTGCACATATTTCATTACAAGCAACTTCATATTTGCTCTGGCCCAGACTGCTAAGATTCAGAATAAAGGCTGGAAAATCTAGCTGCCCTCAGGTAGTCCCACTCTGATATTGTCCCATGCACTTCTACATGTACACCCATTCCCATGTGGACCCACTGGTGGGAGAAGCAGAGGAGGAGTGGAGAGGAAGTCACCCTAAATAACCCAGATTCTGACCTTTTCCCACTAGGCTGTCTCCCATTTCCGACACAATCACAGAATAACCCTTGCCAGTCAGTGGTAATGTGTATTTTGGCTCACAAAGAACTAAGTCAAGGACAGTGCTGGAGCCCAAGAATTCAGTATTAGATAAATAAACAAGTTTACCACTCCTGACAAAGACAAAAACAAAACAGCCAGCCACAGAGTTAAATGCCCAGCAAAACCAAATGTGCCCTGAAGACCTGAGCTGTGGAGCTAAGCAATATTCTTCAGAGTGCTGAATATAAGACTAGGTCTCATGGCAAGAGCTGAGTGTGCAAAGCCATGCAAACAATTCAGATATAAAACCTTAAATTGTTTCAAAGACTGAAGAAGAATTGATGAGGTTACTCTGCTGCCCATCCTGTCAAGGAAAACGATCAGGGTGAAAGAAGGTAAATATAATCCAAGCAGGTACCTAACCAACCAGCCTTCTTGCTCTTTTAAACACTCTGTGGTCTCTAAGGGGACTGTGCTGGTCAGACAGGTCTGATTCAATAAATCTGTGAGCTCTTGCTTTAACAGAGAAGGTGTTGGAGGTGGGGCACAGGATGCTATTTAGAGATCTTCTTTGAGGGCTCAGACACTTGAGACCTGTCCATTCAGTAAGCCATACATCTAGTTGGGGCACACCATGGCATGGATTAGGGTCATCAGTTAAGAAGAAAAAGTGACAGGCATTGTTTGATATTTTGACAATCTTCTCATTAATAGATCTGAGAAGCTATGCTGGGTGAGATAAATGAGGCTGCTGGGATGCAGCTATTGTTTTGTATGGAAAGATGCAAAATAAAACTGTTAGAGGAAAACATCTGAACTCTAGACCTACATAGAAGAGGTACCAAAGTTTCTGTGGTCCTCATTTAAAGAGGGCTAAACAGAAAAACTTAGAACTAAACGCAAGGGTGACCAAGTGGCATGGAATCTCAGAAGCATGCAGAGATAAAAAAATTATCAGATCACCAAAGGAAGAAGATTGATCAAAACTACTGCATTCTGAAAAGGAAAAGAAGTCTTTGTGAGTGAGAGGAACCTCAACATCTAAAATGCAGGTTGGTACCAAGATGTCCTACCTGGTATCCACCTCTTGTTTCAGAATAATAATATGGGCCTCCTAAAAATATAAGCTGTGACATATATCAGGTACCACAGAGTGCTTAAAATGACACAAGTGACTTGAGCAGGCACTTGAGTGGGCCCCAAACTGACTGTCACCCATGTGAGCACTTAAAAGTCAAACTAGGTAAACAAAGATGTCTGACCTTTCTGGAATACAGTGAAATGATGACAGTCCACTCCCTAAGGAGTGACTACGTTTCTGTACTTGAGAAAGTCACAAACTGTCTCCAAATGCTTACTCACCGAGGTGGGCTACCTCTGGAAGATAGCAGATTAAAGGTTTGGGGACCCAGGAAATGAGTGAACTCCAGCAGGCTGCTGTAGTCAGCACCATTCCCTTACAGACAGGGACCTTCTGTTCAAAAGTCTCTGCTGATCACAGCTGTGCAAATAATAGGAGAAGGAAAGCCTTTTCAGAATAGAGGAATTACGTCTGTCATAGCTCAAGCTTCATCTAAAATCGAAAGGAAGACCAGGACAGGTAGTGAAACATGAATATAACAAGGTAGTATTTAGTGTACAAGATCTTTTCTAAAGATTAAAAAGAGATTGATAGTATATCTTGAGTTTTCAGTATACCTTGGAAATATTGCCAGATTTCCAAGTTTTCAATGTAACAGTAAATGAAAGGTGAACTCCTTTTCATAAAGGGTAGAAAAGGGAGGTGAAGGAAGAAAGATATAATGTTGGCAAGTATTTTGTTGCTTTCTCTGAGTAGACCTAATCGTCACAAGTGAAAATATTTTGCAACAGGAAGGAAAGGATAACTTGTACACTGAGGTCTTTTATAAGAAAGGAAGTTCAGTCAGAGTGTGTGTTTCCTAAGCATCAGAGAAACAAATACATTCAGCACCAGAAAATGGAAAAACAGAACAAGTTTTCCAGGCACAGCTCACCTCTTCTTACAAGGCAGGTAAAAATCCAACAGGAAGAGGATGAGACACAATTTCAGATGCTGGAGACCTAATATAATATCTTGCTGTACAGGGTCATGTTAAATTCCACCAGTACTCCAAAACGAAGCCACAATTTTTGAGTCTTTCTGTTGACAACCTTTTGAGCATGTATTTATATCTTTTTATTTATATAATTATCTTCTACAACATACTACTGTCAATTAGTTCATTGTTTCCTCTTATATTAATGAGCATGGGCTGTATTACCTTGGCAACCCCCTAACTGGTACACTGAAAAGAGAGCAGGTCCCTGCCGATATATTTGTAGGCTGAATTTTACTTCTGGTGCAATGGGTCTGCCAAGAAAAAAAAGCATAGTTTTTTACCTGTTTTGGGGGGTTTTGGGGTTTTTTTTGTTTTGTTTTGTTTTGATTTTTTGGGTTTTTTTTGGTTTTGTTTTTGGGTTTTTTTTTGAGAAGTACAGATAAGACTTTTTTTGGAAACATATGTATGTGACAAAGTTTTAAGGTTACAAAATCAAGTGCTCTGTCTGAATCTTCTATAATAGGTGTCATATTATGCATTGCAATTTAGAGACAAAGAATGTACTGCAACGTGATTCCTCTTGTCTTTTTTTTCATCACTGTTACATAAAAGGGAGTAAAAATATTATTTTATAAAGTATCACTCAATATCAATAACCATATCATGGCAAATCATGGTGATGATTGCATGAAGGTGCATGAGATGTGTTTTGCTTCATAGGTATTGGGCTATTTGTGTAGGCCATGAGAATCAGAGAGGATTCTGTTCTGTGTTTAGTAAATACTTAGCAATCTACTGTTTTGTGGAAGTATTCACCATTTCTGCTGATTTTTTAACCCAGGTCTGTTTTGTGTAAATCTCACCATTACATGTGACATTTTAAGTATACATCACAAGAGTTTATGGCTTCAGCTATGTAGCTGGAAACATTGAAAAATTGATGCCTACATTAATATATTTCCTGGAGTTTTCAGGCAGGATGGTTCAATAGAAAAAAAATTGAAGTCCATATAGGTACTGTTATACCCTCAGATTAAGCAATCATAATAATTAATTTGCTTCTTATTTTATTGGCAACAACAACCTTTGCCTTGGCATCATACAAATAGAAAGAAAGGTTTTGTGCAAGTAATGTTGATGCCTTGTGAGGCCACCTAGGACAGAGGCTAGACAGAGTTAAAGGAATAAAGTAGGCATTTATTTGAAAAGCCTTCAAAGGATACCCCTTGGGCAGTACAAGATCCTGGCTCAGGCTACACCCAAGATAGACTCTGGGTCACAAGTTTTCACATTTTTATAAGTTTTGGTCCATTTACAGATTGGGTTTAATTGTCCAATTACAGCCTCAGGTTATGAAGTCCCATCCTACTAGATTGCTCTCCTCAATTTGCTGTTGTTTATACTTTTTGAGTTTGAAGTTGTGATAGTGTCCTTGGTACCCAGGCTGGAAAAGGATTGTTCTGTCTAACTAAACTGTGAAGAGAATTTACTAACACCCTATATGAAGTTCAGAGTTATATACTAATGCAGTACAGAATCTGGAAAATATGGGAGCTAAAATTTAAGCCATCAATATGGAGATTTGTGATTTCCAGGTCATTCCCTTATCAGCTGCCAAATCCTGACTCTCTTTAACCATCTAGAAACTTCACTAGGTTTTGCTGATGCAAGTCCAGTGCTTTTACTTCAGAAGTAAATTGCTTGCAAACTGCACAGGATTCATTATTCTTTCAGTGTCTGGTTCTCTTTCTGTCGAAGCAGGTGTAACTCTGGACATCAGTTCCTATCAGCTCCTTTACCTTTTATGTAAATCATCTTACTTTTCTTTATGAGACAAACTGATAACCATAGGGCCAATACATCATCAGCTTAATTTCTGTCATGTGCATCAGAAATACCAAGAAGCACTGCATGGGATAAATGTAATTTCAGCTCCTTACACAACCTATTCTTGTCTTTTGCTGAATGCCAGTTTTGACTTGCCATCTTCCTCTCATATCTGGATGTGTAAGCACCTTGACTACTTTGAGAGGATGAATCTGCACAGCTGTCAGTTGTTTATTATGTTTAGAAATTGCTCCTTGAATTGTAGCTTACATCTGCCATGATGTGAATACAACATCATGATCACCTGAATCAATTTCCTAGTGTCAGGTTATAAAGTATCACACAGAGATTTCTACATGAGAAAGTCTCTGATTATCTAAAATAGCTTTTCAAAAAAAGAGATCTTTCTTTACTCAACGTCTGCTGTATTAATCAGTACCAAATTATGTATATCTGATGTATATTAATCATACTATATTCCTATTGTGCTATACTCCAACAGTCTAGTCTAAAGTATTGTATGATATGCCATACATAAAGCATTATATATACATTGCATATTATTATTATTAATTATATACCATATATAAATATCCTAACACTCCTCTGTGAAGGTGATTATTGCTGTATTAATTACATACATCGATATACTGTTATAGAGATTATATAGGAATTCATATATACATGCCTTGTTGTGTGGATATACATACATCTACACATACACCTGTGTATACACACATACACACAAATAGCCAGGCTGGAGAAGTATTTACAGTATTTACAGCAGTAAATGGAGTGATTCTGGTATGGAGTGAATGGTACAGAAGAACAACCTAGACATGTCCACATGTCCTCCTCCTCACAGCTGCTGCCATAAAATTAACTCTGTCCTGGCTGAAAACTGACACAACTGATAGTCTATTACTGGTTTTGGGTTATTACCCATGGCACCAAGCCAAGGTTTGACATATTTTAGAGTCTGTCCAACCTTAAATCTCACTGTAGCAGTGAGAGGTTGACCACCAGTTAACTCCTGGTTTGCCAGTGAATGCAAAGGGCCATGAGCAATCCCAGAGGGTGGGTGAAAGATACACAGTGGTGAAGCAGAAGAGGGGAGGAGGATGGTGAGCATGCTGGTACCTTCTCCTTATGTTACAAGGAAGACTGTCAGTGCCAGGGGCTGGCAATCTATAGTCCAACCCCAGTATTTCCCGGGACAGGCTGCTCACCCAACTCAGGGCCTTGGCGATCAGTGCATCACCTTCATATCCCTCTGGGTCTTCTTTACAGACGCTTCCTGCAAGGGCCTGCAGTTCCCCTACTTTCTCTAGGACTTTGGTCTCACTCACAACCCTAGGCCATCATGCATTCTAATTTTTTCTCCATATTTTTTATCACTGACAGAGATGTGATGTTTTCAGTCAGCAAAAGGTTACACCCATGTTATGATGGCAGAAGAGGCAATTCCTTCCTGGCTTTTGGCTTGATGTACCAACTAAATAATAAGTGTCTTCCGCTTGCTGTCTTTCAAGCTGCCTCCTGAAAGCAAGTGGCTGATTAGCATCTGAGCTCAAATAATTTGCTTTTTCCCTGTCACCACAGGAACTGTGCCTCCCTTTCCTAGTCTTGTATCTTATAAGGAGAAAAATTTTGAATTGCCCCTTCACTTGAATTTTCATCTGAAAAATACAAGAGAAATATTTTCCTGCAGTGCGAACAGAATATTTTCTAAAAGGCCATGTTTAGCTCCTAAATCAGTGCAGATTTTTATAATGTGGAAAACCCCATCATCTCTTACTTCTCTTCCAGAAGTCTCCTCTACATAAACTGTGAGAGAAAGTGATATCTAGGAAAGGGGAGGGCATTGCTATTTTCTGGGAAAAGAACTCTCTAAGTATTTTTTAAGCATGTTTCTTAATAAGTGTATATTATGAAATGAATTAGGCCTCCAGTAACATTTTTTAAGGCAGCTGTAAGGCTTCACAGAATCATAAAAGTCATGGACTGATTAAATGATCTAAGACAATATATTCATTTTTCCATTCCTCTCTGGGCAAATGATTGTTCTCTGAGCGATGTTTTTCCAATGCTCTTTTTCAGTTTTGTTTAAAGGAATTAGACAATAGGGGACTTTCATTGTTTTCTCAGTAGGTTATTTCCAGAGCCAGAAAATTCTCCATAGATATAATCAGCAAACATTTTGTGCTATTGTTGTATTTTCTTGTAGCTTGTGTTGTTAATTTTACTCATGCTCAAATCATATTTTTGTGCTGCTTACACACTCAAAAGCCTTACAGATAGTTTCTGTAAATATGGTCTCCCAGTTATGTGCTGATATTAAATGAGATCTGTATCCTTTGCTTTCCTAGCATTATCTTGGATTTAATAAATTGATTCCAAAAGAGTGTGATTTACAATTTCCGATCACTCAAAATAAATTTTTCCTTTCTTTAATTTTTTTTCTACTGGTCTCCTTTTAATTCCTTCCAATTTGATGGTTTTCCCCTGTATTTTCCATAAATTGAGTGTGATACTACAGGTTTAATATATGTATGCTTTTTTCAGGGGAATAAATGGTAATGTACCAGCTCCTCCCAGTGAAGTGGGTGTTTTCAGGTACTTTGAGCTAAGAATATGCAGAATGAAATTTCCTTATCTCACAGATAAGCACCATATTTTTAAAGGGCTCCAGCACACAGTCATTCATATTTATAACTTGCTAAAGTCACAGGCAAAATATAGAAAACTTGTTTATATTCATGCCCAAACTTAGACAACTTCTGCCTCTTGTCAACAGGTGTAGTATTTTGTGTGACCCACAAGCCACAAAAGCCTTGCAGATGATATGGCTTGGTTTGCAATACTAAACAAATGCTTTTCTTTTTACTTAATTGACTGTGAGAAAGTAAACCGTGGAAAACACATTCTTACAGTGGTAAAATGTGGCTATTAAAATTATTCCTAGATTCTTAAATCTAAGTGACACAGTAGTCTTTAATTCCCATGCTAATGTGATGAATGTCTAAAAAACCCCAAGTTAATTAGTGCTAAAACTTCACTGATTCAGAATGCACTGCAGATTTTTTCAGAGCATTGTGCAGAAGTGTTGTCTGACTACAGCACTTGGAAGTGCTAGATGTTACAAGTACCTAATGAGTACGGTATGCTAAAAGTACCTTAGTTCCATTACACTTGAGATAGTACTTGAAGTAATTTCCATTTGGCTGGCTCTCAAGCATTTGCTGTTGTCCCTTTCTGAACTACAGCTAAAGAAAAAAGTAAAAGAAAGGCTCTTTTCAACATTGCATTCCACATTTTTCAGATCAGATTTTCTCTTTCAAGATCCATATAATTCATTAGAGTAGAATGGTAAAATGAAAGGGAAAAAAAATCAAGATTATGTGGCCCATTTTCCAGAGTAGCTNAATCAAGATTATGTGGCCCATTTTTCAGAGTAGCTCAGGGTATGTCACAGCCAGCATGGAAAGGAAATTGAGTGACTCTCTTGCGCAAGGTCAGGGAGGAAGAAGCTGGGTACTTTTACAGCATGGATATCTCAGCACTGCCACTACATATGACCATCAAGTCATAAAATCACTGGTACAAAATAT
>VWZN01001951.1:499833-509838 GCA_013396955.1 Regulus satrapa
GGGGTAGAGGTAATTCTCTTAATAGTAGTTCATATGGAGCTATATTTTGTATTTCTGCTGAAAGTGGTGTTGATAGTATAGAAATATTTTTGTTATTGCCAAGCAGCTCTTGCACAGCTTCTTGGCCTTTTCTACTTCCTGTACTACCCCACCAGTGAGGAGTCTGGGGATACACAAGAAGTTGAGAGGGGACAGAGCTGGGACAGCTGACCCAGATTTGACCAGAGGAACATTCAAGACCCTATAGCATCATATAAAATCATATAAAATGGGGAAAGAAGAATGAAGGGATGGGATGTTGACAGTGATGATGTTTGTCTTCCCAAGTCACTGCTATGTGTGATGCAACCCTGCTCTCCTGGAGATGGCTGAACACCTGCCTGCCCATGGGAAGTTGTGAATGGATGCCTTGCTTAGCTTTGCTTGTGTGCACAGCTTTTGCTTTACCCGTTAAACTGTCTTTATCTTGGTCCACGTGTTTTCTCCCTTTTAAAATTTTCTTCCTCATTCCACCAGTAGTGGGTTCCCGAAGGCAATTTCTAAGATCGTCCCTACAGCCAGCAAATAGGACATGACTTGATCTTTGAATTTACCTATACCCTTCTGTTTGTGTGTATGAGGAGGTATTTGCAGACTCTTCCTGCATTTGTCAACACAGAATCTTAGACCAACAGACACCTCACAGAGAAGAGGAGCTGTAACAGAGAGTCAAGAGGAGTAGGCAGTGGGCAGTCAGAATAGCTGTGTACTCCCATTCCTTTCTACACTGAAGAAGTGAGGCTTTAAATATAAATATAGATATAGCTGAATTTAACTAGAGAAAGTTGACTATGCTTATATGGGTTTTTAGCAAACCACTTGACTAAATAATAGAGCTTACTGAAATCACTGTTGTGTGAATCAACTCCTTTAAACGTTTCTAAATGTCTGTTTAAAAGACTCTTGTGCGTTCATTGGCAAGTATAACTGTCTTCAAAAGACAGTACTGCATGATCCACTCTGTCATGCAGAAGGAGCAGAGTTTCTGTTTGTTATTTTGAGGGGAAAGATACTTCTGCATGTTACAAAAGGCTGGTATTTTGATTTGAGCTGTGCAATAACTGATGTCTGATAGGATGTCAGACATATTGTGAATTATGATTATGTGAGTGTTACAAATTTATCAGGATTTTTAAAACTCTCTCATCTGTCAGACAGTTGTTAATATGCATAAGTGTAAATTTTAGTTACACCTACACAGCAATAAGAAATCTCCATTTGCCAGCCAGGTTTACTACCATCTTGCTGCTCTGGAGAAAAGCATGAATAGCATGCAGAGATGAAGTGTGTATCCTGTGAGGCTTTCAGGAGACCTTCCTGCATATGAGTTCCTTGAGGAGAACAGGAAGATAAAGCCAGAGGATTTGGTGCTAGACCTACCATCAATGTGCTCCTGCCCCACAGGGATAGAACACTAATCTGGTTTGTGTTGGGCCAGATAACACACCAGAAATTCATGATTTACAAACACTTGAATTTCCTCCTGCTAATTCCATATATTCTAACAACAATAATGAAAGGTATCTATCAGGTACATGGTCATAATACCATTTTCCACTTTTAGGAATTAGTTGCTCTCTACAAAGAACTGGGAAAGAGGAACGAATTCCCCCAGAAAGCTGTAATCCAGTAAGTATGAAGTCAGTAATCATTTATGCTTAGATTAGATTCTAACATTCAAACTACAAGGCTACCAAAACCCCAGGGATCTTCATACATCAGATGAATCATGCCTCCACTTATCATTCAGGAATGGAAAGAGCAAGCAATGACTTCATTCAAGCAGTAAATCCAAAACAAGTGCTCCAAGCCTTTGAACCCTGAGCAATGCCAATGAGGCCCAGACATTATATCTGGTCTTCAGTTTGGGCATGTGTGTATGTGTGTGCAGTCATCCTCTTCTATTTCATGGCTTAGGATTGTCTTGCATGCAAATCCAGAGCCAGGTTACCCGAGGGGAGCTGTAGACAAGTTATTTACACAGTATCCACATTTTTCTTGCTGAGCTGTAATGGTTTTAAAAGCCTCTAATAAGGAGAACAGTGTGTTCCCTGCTTTCTAAGTGTGCTGGAGAACATACTGCATGCGTTGTCTCACCAGGTTTTGGTGATGTAAGATCCGTGCTGTCCTCCTGCAGGTGAATAACATGTAAAGATCTTTTAGAATAGGCAAGGCTTGAGGTGGTAATCCCAGACTTGAAATCCTAGGGCAGGCAAGGATGCAGAGTAGTGATTACTGGGAAGTTGAGGCAAATCTAGTGTAGTTTAATTTCCTAAATAGATACTCAAAGATTTGCTCTGGAGATCTTACCATATTCATTGATGTTATACATGGTTGGTAAGGAAATAGTCATAAGTGCTTTGATGGAAAATTGTATCATTCCATATCTCTAGATCTTTAAAGGATATACAAAAAGGGAAAATAAGAACAGAACCTAATTTGCTCTGGGATTCACAAAAAGGAATAGGAATTTTACCATTACTACAGTGAGACAACGTTGCCTTTGGATATTAAATCTATCTTACCACAATGGATTTTTCCTTTTTTACATGTCTTACCAGTTAGTAAGCATGTGATCAAAATACATTGTGGTCTGTTACTGAACTTCAGCTGCAGCTAGTTACCTATTTTACTATGTTAGAGGACTGGCAAAGGCTTTTATTTTGAAAGCTTCCTCTCTCATTAAAATTGCATATGAAGACCTGGTTCAACAGAGTTTACCGACATTGTGTTTTTTGAAAATGACCAAACTCAGAAAAACCCATTGTGGTATATGGAACTGCAGAACAATTACCAAGAGTGGTCCTCTTTAATACACAAACCTCTTCATTGACTGTACACAGAGGCCTCCCAAATTCTTTTAAAAATCGTTTTGGAAGGTATTGTCCATGAAAACATCTGTGATCAGGAAGCAGAATGAGGTCAGAGGAAAAGCTGTGACAAAAGTAACCTCAGTGGGCCTATTATTGTCCAATCCAGACAACATGCTGGTGTTACAAGATAAATATCACCTTCAGGTAAGGAATCCTTTCCCAAATGTCTTCGGTCAACACCTGAGCTCAATCCAAACCTTCCAGTAGGTCCAAGAGAAACACTATATTCTTCTTAGGTGTTTTCCTGTTGGTCTGCCTGCGTTTTCCTGAGGTGCAGCCTAAACTGAGTCACCCAGCCTTAGAATTCATAGAGGAAATTGCAGAACGTCAGAATGACATCACTGTTTCAGTGATGTTATTACCTTACATTACCTTACATAATTTACAAGCCTCAGAGAGTCCAACAGCAACTTTACATAGTCCGGCCCCTTAAACAGGGTCAGTACTGGTCCTAATGCACGGGTCCCCATGAAACCAAGCAAACTGGCACTGAGAGTTAAGCTAGACCGAGATGAGAGGCTTTGAGCTGCTTCTAAGCTAAAGCAGAGGCTCCTTGCTGGTGCTGAGGCTGCCTGCAGCTGAAACTGATACACGGAGGAGCTTGTACCAAGGGCAGAGTAGCTGAAGTTGTAGACTGGGAAAATAGCACAAAAGAGGATACCTGTGAGCAATAGAAGTTCAGAGAGAAGGGATCGTAACCAGCTTTAGGCTAATTCCAGACTGCTTTTGCTTCTCTTGAGTTTCAGCCATGATTAAGCACTGAAGAGATTGAGCATTTGTTTCATCTATAGAGGAGAGTTGCAAGTGACTCAAATTCCTGACATTTATGTCCACTGACATTTATTATGTCCTCTGAACAAATGACCTGAAGCCAGGTATTTGAGATCGTCCATCTCACTTGACTGCTCAGGGTGGCTCTCCTGTTGTAAGAATAGTCTGTGGTCAGACACCCACACAGCTGGCTTTACATAGGCAGGCTCAGACCATCTCAGGTATGAAAGATTAATTGTTCCAAAGACTTGACCAAGCACAATCTGGAAGTGACACACAATTCCAGTTCAGTCAGAGGGGTCCTTTCAAAGCCTGAGAAGTCATTTGGACTGTGTAATTCATCTCCCACTGGGATTTCAGTGGTTCCTGGGTTTAGTCATCAACCTATTTGCTGTAGAAAGGCCTAAGGAAAATGGGATTCACAAGAAGTCCTCAGCGCTCCCCTAGACCTACTTCTATTCAAAGACATGTCAGCAGTGTTCAAGAAAGTGCAGGGCATTTCCAAAGGTACTTCTTCAATCGCTCTTTCGTGACATTGGGATAAGGCATTTTTCTTTCTTAAACTTGAACTTTCCCACACTGTTTTGTCATTGGTGAACAATATTAAGAAGGTTTCTTATCTCAGACTTTTAGGATATTTTTAACCTAGTTATCTAAAGGAAATTTGTTATATATGTTCTTCCTCTCTGAGAAAAAATAAAAACAAAACAAAAAGGGACCCTAAAAATTATACCTAATAATAACCCGAAAAAACCTGCAAAGAATAAAAATCGGGTTTACAAGCAATTCTAAACAAGTGCCTTTCAATTTATTTTTATTCCTTTAATGAGCTCATTTTTAGTGACTTTTCTTATCTGATATTCCTGAAGGGTCCTTGACATTCCTTGCATTTTTCCCTTTTGCTTTCAGCTGCTTCATAGTGCCCTTTCTACTTCAGTCTTTCATTGAGATGCTAAGTTGAGTGACATACTTTAATTAGGTGATATTTGTTGCTAAGGAGACATGCTTATTTAGACTAAATAAGAGGAGGTTACTTTAAAATCCAAATGCACTATAAATGGTAGCTTTATGTGTGGAAGGGGACAAGAGTTTTATAGAAGAGTTCATTAGCATATTACTTACTCCTTTTAATTTGGAAAGAAACTTACAACAACATTCTTTTTTTTTTTTTTTTCTGCTCAAAATAGCTCCAGTCTTACCAGTCTGCCATGCTAATGAAATATTTTTCATAATTAAGTAGTGAAAGCTGGTAGTATCTGGCAAGTGCTTTGATTTAAATCCTCTTGGAATCAATGTTGCATTGGTATATGAAGATGTAGACTTCTAGCATACTTATTTTGGCTTTTTGTTAGTCCTAATTCTAGTAATGAGAATATCTAAAAAAAAGTAAATAGTACACTTTCAGAGTAGACAATGTGATAAGGTCTTGTCTGAATTCCCCCTCTGGTAAAAGGAGTAACAGATGGAGGACATACAATATTAATTATGGGCACAGGTAGCTGGAGTAAGATTTAACCATCAAAGTAGGTTTCACATGTCAACAGAAAGTCCACAGAAATATTCATGTGTTTCAAATTAAGCCATTANAAGTAAGGGGCAAAAATTAATATAACAGATATTAATACAAGTATATAAAATAATGCACTCAGTCAGTATGTAGCTGCACAGAGACCTCCTGCAGAGATCAATGGATTATATACTAAATTCCACAGAGTTCTGAACCATTCCATAGATATTCTTCCTGAAGTGGAACCTTATGCACTTTAGAATAGTGCCTCTGATTAAATCTTGGTTCAATGTATGTATGTGAAAGTCCTATAAATCCTTGAAGACTTCTCCAAACTCCAAGAAAAAGAAGGTTAAAAATTTGTTTTGAAATTAATTTAAATTAAATTTTCATAAAGATAAGAGAGAAAAATAACTTGCTATCTCACTTAAACAAGTACTATCAGGACAGGAAATAAACTTTTTTCTTTTCGTTGTAGTAATTGCAAAAATAATAGAGATTATTACAGCCATCTAATGCTGGAGATTTTTGTCTTTGACCTTGCTTTTTTCCTGGATAGCATGCTTTGCCTAGTCTGGACAAAATTGATTGCAACTAAACAGGAGGAAGAACAAAATTTTTCCAGTCTGAGTACAAGTGCCTTAAGGAGCTGGTGGTGCCATTGAACTAATTGAGCCAAGCATTTTGGGTTAGATGCACACTTATGATAGCAGCATCCATGCAACACATTTACAATTTTCTCTTTTCTACCATAGTGACTACATGTTAAACTATTTGCTAATTATTCCATGCATAATATATAAAATCTCAGTTCAAAATCCCCCTTGAGTGTCTTGACGGCAGTCAGAATATACTTAATAATAAAGATAAATTTTTAAGTGCTTTGCTGATCTAGGTAAGAATATAGTCTCACTCATGTTTTCTTACCTGACACCAGCATGAATAAACCCAATGACAAGGATTGCTCGTGAGCAGGGATCTGAAGATCAGACATTTAATCTTTAAAATATGTTCATTTTCATGAAATCTGTCCTTATAGGAAAGAGTAAGTTTAAAATAGCAATCATATTTTTATTTTATAATCTTCTTAAGGCTGGTATTTGATGTTTTGGTTCTTTTTTCAAAATGATTCACCGGTAGACTTACGTCTCACTCAGTCAATCTGAGTCTTTAATTGTCTGCCTTGTGATCAGCCACTGACATGAGCCTACACTGGTGAACTCTGCAGCCTGTAGAAATGAGGTCGAGTATCTTATTCACTGATATGATGCCTTCTAGCTGAAGACATTTCTTGGGGAATTTACAAAAGAGCAGATTTTTTTCTTTGCAGGTGGACAGTCATGGGAGTCCCAGAGGTTTTGGTCTGAGTAAGCTAAAAATGTCAGCCAATGGAAAGCAAGGGTGACAAACACTTCATATTATTGATTGAATATGCACTTGTAAATCTATTTCTACCTGTCCGGTTCGCAAAGCTTCTGGATGCATGACTAACTTCAGCAGCATGTGAATGGGGTGTGGGTGGGGGGGGTACCTGGAGCCCAGGGCTGGTACTTGGGCCAACTCTGTCACCATTGGTAGCCATTACTGCATTAGTTCAGCAAAACAGGATATTGTCCAAGAGAAAAATGGGGTGTCCCTTCCTTTATCTAAGTTTCACAACAGTTACGACTATTAATCATGAAATCTCGGAAATGGGAGTGGATATTTCTCTGAGAAGATGAAGGAAATTATTCTGGTTTCTCACATCCTGAAAAATATCTGAGGGAACTGCTCACTCAGAAAAAGACAGGGTAAAGAGTGCAGCTACTCTTAATGGCAAATTATATTAACTCTTTCATAGCAAATTTGAAATGTCATTGAACTCTAGGAGAATGAGTGAAAGGATCTTATCTTAATAAAGGATTAAGGCATCTAGATAAAAACTGTGCCTTGCAGATTCCCCTGAGACATTTTGGTGTGTATCCTTTTATTTGAAAAAGTTTGCAGAAATTGTTAACTATTAACCCAAACCCAGCCCAAATGAAGTCAATTGGATTAGATAATAATACATAACAATATAGAAGAATGTTGAACACACACACACACACTAGAAGACATTATAGAGCTAGGTTCTTGCTGAGGCAAAAAACAACTTGTGTTTGCACTACACCAAAGAAAATGAACTGTGATTAATACTGGATGCTTCAAATATATCAGTAAAGCATTTATGCACATTTTAATGTGCTCCTGAATATGAGCTCTTGTCTAGCAGGTCTTAGTGCCATTGCCTTCTCAATATACTTTCTTAAGGTCTATTACAGCAATGCTAAGAGACAGGAACAATGAAACTGTGATCACTCCTGTACCTTCTTTTACCTCTATTTCTCTTTCCCTAAGAAAGAAGACCTCAATCTACATATCTACATATCTAACATACCATTTCTCATAATACACACAATGATATATCAAAATTTAATTTGATAACACAGTTGCATGCCTTTATGTGTATTTAGTCTATTTTAATTTAAAACTACCATAAGAAAAAGACTCAATTTTGAATAAAGCTCAGGATTTGGCCCCACCCTTCTTCCCGCAACCAAATCCACCATCCCAGAAAGAGGTTTAAATAATAACACAACAATTCCCTAATAAGGCCTTAAGATCAGCAGATTCAAGTAGCTTCTAAGGTGAAATACAAATCTTATTCTAAAAGACTCTGATTGAAACTGTATTCTTCTGTTTAAATTCTGAGGTGTGCATTCAAGTCCCTGAGCAGATTTTAGTGTTGTGGTTACAGGCAAAGGGGAGATTTCAGACAGCCAGTGCTACCCTGGTTCTCTTGCTATAATATTTTACACATCACAAGTTTTTCCAAGGTCTGTAACTTCTTCAGCTGCTATTGCATGTCATCACCTTGACAGAATGAGAGGGAAAGACTACACTGAATTTTCTAAAGATCAGAACCCAGTTTTGAGAACCCCTGTCATCCCCAGTCTAAGAAACCATTCTGGGAAAAAGCAGACTCCTATGGGGATTTTTAATATTAAAGTAATAGAAACATGATCCTGAAAACCTAATTTTAGCTATCAACCAGCCCTAGCATAAACTAAATCCTATGTACATCTCCTCATAACATAAAAAATCCAGTGTGTCTATATTTGTTTCCTCACATCCCAGAAGTCCCTTCCAACCTGAATTACACTATGATTCCATGATTTTGATGCCTAATTCACACATGGGTACAGCAAATGTCCACAAAGGAGAATGTCCCTCTCCCTGAGCAATAGGACATGCAAAAATCATACCTAATGCAGTGCTATATTGACAGAAAAAGCAGTGGACATAAACATTCTCTTTTGAAAAGCTGCCCCAGCACACAGCAGGTCCCTTCTGCAATGACACTGGCAAAGGGACTCCCTGCCTGGGGAGGTGCTTGTCCTTGACCCTGGGTGACAGCTGCTATGCAACCCATGGGGAACCTGAATGTTTTAAAGCAAGGTAATACAATACTCACTGCTGTAGTCCCCAAATAATTTTTAAAATATATTTTTTCTTCAGTTTATTTGCTTTAAATGATGGCTGAGGTCCTGAAAATAGACTGTGGCCTCTTCTATCTTTCCAGAAGTGGGTCTCTGAGGTGCAGGAAAACACTGTCCTATTGGAAGTGCAAGGGAAATTCAAAATGTTATTTCAAAATCGGGCCATTGGATCCCCAAAGCAACGGATAAAACAGAAGAATGGCAGAGGTACAAATTCTGTCATTAACTACAGCTCTTCAAACTGTACAACTCTGGTTTCCTAGCCATGTTCTTATATTTTAAAGATTAATAAACATTTAAAACATCCAGTATAATCAAGCCATGGGATAGAAGCCTGATGGACAAAGGCAGCCAGATCTAGTTCCCACCCTTGTCAAAAACAATAGGAAATCCATTTCAGACATGAAAATAAACTTCTGCAGACTAAGTCTGATTCAAGGCCAGAATGAAATATGGTCTCTTCACAAAGGTTTGTGTTTGTCAAGTACCTTTTCAAGCAAGGTCTTCTAAGCAGCTAAAAAAGGAACTAAAAGTGCTGAAATACAGAATAATCCCTCAAGAATAGGAAAATATTTTTCTTCATCCTAATATCTGAAAATGGAGTAGAGTTGCATTACCTTTGCTTGTTTGATGGCCACTTTCTATTTTTTAGCCTGTATTCTTTTGCCAAACCAAAGTTCTAGTTTGACAGGATGAAAGGTCTGTGACAATACTGACCTAGGGCATTGCCTTCCATGGAGTGACAACCACATTTCAGAGGTTTCAATGCTTTCATAAACAAAGCAAAATGTGAGGAAAGGAGGAGCTGCTCAAGCCTTACAATCTTGTACTGCTCAGCATATCCTTAAAGAGCTTCTGGCATTTCTGCAGATCCCCTATTACGCCTGTGTTTGGGCTTGCCAGGAGGCCAAAGGTAAGTATTCTACTGAACCCAGACACAAAAGGATAATTTGTCCATTCTCATGACTAAAATAAGGGTTGTAGTACAAAAGCCTGAGGAAAATAATCAGGATATCAAAGCTATATTGATTCCTCAGTGAGACACTGTCTCACAATCAAATATGAAGTCATAGTCTAAACAGATATTTCTTACTTGTTAAACCAGACCCATGTAGACTTCTTTGATTATGACACTATTTATTTTACATTACTTTGATTAGCACATTACTCTTTTTTTCACACATGATTCCTGGCATTTTCCTTCACAATATTGCAATTTTTCCTATAGAGAAATAGGAGAGATTTTTCCAGAGGGAAAGGACTAATTTTTTTAAAAAAAGAAAAAGGAAGTATTTCT
>VWZN01001951.1:509853-530461 GCA_013396955.1 Regulus satrapa
AAGGAAGTATTTTTGGAAAAGTTAATTTAATTTTTGAAATGTACCAAAAAAAAAAAAAAAAAAATCTGATTATGGTGTACCAGGATGGAAAAATTTCAAGTTCATCAGATTGTTGAAAAAAAGACTGAAAGGCTGTCTATTTTTCTGGGCACTTATAATAATTTTTTTAAAACTATGCCAAAATTCAAATTAAGAGTGATTCCCCCGAGATTTAGTGCCGCCTCGCAATGCATCCAAAACAGGGAGTGCTTTGTCTGCACCCTGCAGGTTAGTACAGATAATTACTTTCTGAAATCAGATTTCACTGTGCAGTGAAAGCACATAGTTACTTTGGAAGACCCTGCAAACCGAATTACACGTCATGCATGACCAACATTAATTTTCTTATTCAGTGAAGCAAAATCCAATCTATTTTATGCCCAAAGACTATCATATTTCTGAGGCACATTTATCTTGTCATCAGCTCCTATTCAATCAATAC
The DNA here is from genome assembly GCA_013396955.1 of Regulus satrapa. NCBI lineage: Eukaryota > Metazoa > Chordata > Aves > Passeriformes > Regulidae > Regulus > Regulus satrapa. Next base: position 510,335 of record VWZN01001951.1, read on the forward strand.
TGGCATGTGTGCTGGCTTCAGTAGTTCATAAGGTGATTGACTATAAGGTGAACAAGTTATTAAAAGTATCTCTACATTAGAAAGTTATAGTCTGACTGCATTTCATTAAATTACAGAAATTTGAGTGCACTGGAAAGTGGTGTGGAGAAAGAACAGCAATTCTCTCCCACAGTGGACTTTGCTATTTCCATATCTGAGCACAGTCTCATTAAAAATCTTGTGAAATGGAAGAATCGGCAGAAGAGCCACCAAAGCACAAGAAGCCAAGCAGCCAGGGGAGCAGGAAAGAGGCCTGCAGGCAGCCTGGCCTGCTCGGCTTCAGCCAGAAACTTTTCTAAACATCTGACGCCTTTTCCATTCTGACTGGTCAACAGATAACAGAGGAGCTGATGTTGCAACTGAGTATTTCTCTGCCTAGCTCTAATCATGACAGAAATTAGTCTTTCTGGACTAAGAAAAATATTAATTAGTTTTAAATGCAGGATGCTGTTTTGACCAGTCACCTTGGCTACACTTTCAGAGACATGTCTTTATTCAAACAAACACTATACATATGCCTATGACCCCCTTTCTATCAACAGTTAAACACATATTCTAAACTGGGTACATTCTTGACTTTTTACTTTGTAGCACTAAGGTGTGACAGCAATCCTCGCTCATGTTAGGTCTCCCAGACAGCTCCATCACACCTTTAGAAAACTGGTAAGGAAATATTCTGAGCAGAAACTGCCTTTCATCACTTCTGTCAGCTTGTGGGACAGCAAAAATAAGCGTTGAGAGAAGACTATCAAGTTCCTCATTTGATCCAAGGTCAGAATTTGATCTGGATTTAGAGACCCTCTGGTGTGGCTCCATCCACTGACTCTGTGGATTGTTCTGGCCTGGAAGGCCTGCATTAGTAACAAAGAATAAAATGAAGAATGAAAGGCTTCTTTCCTTAAATGAAAAGCAAATGCATCTTATACGATGTTACTGCAGTAAATTACTGTGGAACAACAGAAAAACTGAGAGTTACCTCCAGACTGGGAAGACCAATTACTGAGTAGATCTCAAATTTTCACTAGAGAAAGTAGTCCTGTTACCTAAATTAGAGGTCTTCACCTGGGCCATCAAAGGCAATTCAGGGGAAATTTATTTGGCACGCAACTTCACTGTGCACTGGTTTCAATCTCTCCAGCCTTTTGTTTGTTTGTTTTCACTATATTATTGTATTTAATGCCACACAATGTAGTTCAAGTTTCTGGAGGTAGGGCTGAGATGCACAGTATTTTATTACACATACGAGTAAAAGCAGACATAGGGTGTGATTTAAGCATATAATAGTTGTGTTTATTTTATTTTGCGCTGGAAGTGGCATTTATTTTATCACATGCACTTGGAAACTTGAATAAAACTTGACTTGAGAAGGGTCTTTCTGTAGTGGTCACAGTTATAGGGTAGCACTATTACAGAAAGAAGAACATTGTCCCTACCCATGATCTCTCAGAGGTGGAATGGTTGCAGATGGTTGCAGGCTGTCAAATTTCACAATTGGTAAAAAGGCGGCACTATATTTTCATTTAAGTGTATGCTTTCCAAACTGTAGGAACATCAGCTATCTGTTACAACCTGGCCTGTTTCATTAATGTGAGTGCAGGAAAGAAAATTCCACTCTTTTCCGAATTAATTGCACAGAGAAAATGGGATTCTGTTGTGGTCACCTCAGAGTATTTATTTTAATCCCACCCATGGAGTGATTGTATGAACTGGTAGCAGTCAGTACCTTCAGATTTAAGGCCCTCCTTAAGCCATGTCCAAAATATCTAAGTTATTTGATTCAGCATAGGGAAAGGAAAATCCAGAGTCAGGGAGGATTGTGACATTTATGTCTCTCATATTTTTACTCTGGACAATTTGTTCACAATTGCAGCATCTCAAGGCCAAGTTATCTGGTTTTCTTCATTCATCTTGCATTATACAAAGGGACCATATGCCTGGCAGATGGATTCACTGTTGTGGAACAAGCCTGGGCACTCTGGCCACTTCAGGAGCTGTGGGAAGAGGTCTGCCATCTGTCCCTCTGAGCCACTGCCTGCTTTCCTGGACATTCATTCCCTGCAATAAAGGAAAAAAAGAGCACAGATTAGTATCTCCTCCGTGTTTTCTATTTAGACAAAAAATTCAACAGAAGAGGGTCATTTTATAGTGAGTAAGTAGGAGAAGTGTTTCTCACAGCCAAAGAAACCCCCATTTACAAGTCACAGTAGCATGGAGCACTTGTTTGGCAAGACAGCTACTCAGCATCATGCCTCTCACTTCTGCAGGAAAAGGATACAAAACACTGCCCTTCCATCAGATGAATGGGCTGCCCAGTCATGCCACCTTATACATGTTTCTTTCCTCTGCTTTTATTCACACCTTCTCCTAGGCATCCAGAAATTTAGTACGTTGATAATTTTCCTAATCCATCTCTTAGACTACTGTCACTTCTTTCTTGAAACAGTCATTTTTCTTCACTCTTTCACATCAGAGGAAAACTTCAGGCTTCTCAGTATTCAGTTCCCATATCTCTTCCTGTTTCGCCTATACTGACAGTTGACTTCCATCCTTTATATTTGCTTATCTCTCCATATTTCAGATTTTATATACAGTCTCGAAAACAAGGCAATTTTACTTTTCTTCTTCCAATCCCCACGGAAATCTCTCTTTTGACATGATGCCTGAGAAAACCTTGACAAAATTTACGCTACTGTAGGGTTGATACAGCCCGAACAGACCTGTGACCAGTCTTACCCGGGTCTGTCACCTTCTTTTAAAGAAACCATAAATTTGTGGAATAGTCACCCCCTCCTGACCTTGCCTGACAGTATTATCCACATTGTGTTGATAGGCTAAGACTGTGGCTCCTAGGCACAAGGCAGAAATCACATCAAAATGGTATTTTTAGTAAAAGTTCTACAGAGTGTTTATAGCTCACTTTTCCATAACAGTTGGCCCAGGCATTCAGGAAGTTCCTTTTGTCGACCACATGCTTAAATTTACAGAGCAGTATTAGTAATAACTCAGGATAATAATAAACAAATGTCATAAATTAATTATTATATTAAATAAATGGAACTGTAGTTTCCTCAAATTTTTCTAGCTGGTATATTTACAGGCACATGCAGAGACTGGCCTCCCCTACCCTAATCAAAGCTCAGAAGGAAAACTCCTTACAATAAAGAGTACAATTTGACTAAATATATGGGGAATTAAAAGATCATCCTACTAAAGTCTTTAAAAAAAGTGTCAGCCACTGATATAGTCAATACACTTTGAAGTGATTCCAGTAGAACTCTGATATCTTTAGAAAGTGATTGGTTTTATTCAAATCATATTTCACAAATCTTTCATAAAAGAGATATTAGTACACCAGACACACCACAAAATTACATCCAAGGAGACAGCCTGTGTGGGTGAAGTGACGCCTCGCTTTTTCTTCTGCTTAGTGAAACAATATGGATATAGACCTCACAGAAAGAAAAATGTAACATTCATTGAAAATTTGCTAAAGCTGTGATGTCTGTTTCTAACATTCCTTTCCAAATACTGACCTTTTCCCACCTCTTAGAAAAAGAATAAAATAACCAATCAGTTCCCTGCCAGATTAGAAAACAAGCACCCTGGATTGCCAGCCTGGCAAAAGGACATTCCTTATCAATTCTCACACAATTCCATCTGAACAAGATGTTAAAAAGAAAGATGTTCTTCATGGAGGCTACTCCTGAACTGATGAAAATTCATTTCTGATGTCATATATATTCAGTGTGGGGGGTTTGAACTGAAAGTAAAAGAGTAGAGTCCCAAAATCAACAAGGCTGGAAAATTGCCATCTTCATACCACTGTGGTGAGGACATTGTAGAAAACAGATCCAAAAATCCTTCTTTTTCTCATCCAGCTCAAGACAACAAACAAGAAGTAGTAAGCGATATTATTATTAACAGAGTTATTCACTAAAGTTGAATTCCTGCCTCTGGAGCTTTGTTTTACCTTCTACCTAATTCTTAACTGTTTGGAGGGAGAAGATGAAAAGCGAATGATATTTCAGTATGCAAGTGATTGAACTATGACATAATTTTTGGACAGTCACATCATATCCATTTCCTGTCAAATCTTTTAGTTGTCAGGGTCTCTTTGATCACTGACTTTTAAGGGCAGAGCCTGTCTCTCACCATGTATTTGCACACAGCCTAGCAATGCAGGCTTCAATTTGGATCAGGACCTCTAAGTACTACCATCATATAAATAGCCATTCTCAGAGAAACAAAAATCAAACACAAAACTGTGAGGACATGAAAAGAACACATGGTTTCCTGATGACTCATTTTGCACAGTTCTGAACACATAGTTTTATTTTGCTCTCAAAGGCCAAGCCGCACATGGTGCCCTCCACAGAAGAGTAATGATGCCAACACACAGGAGTAACCTGCAACAGAACTCAGGGCAAGTGTTTAGGACTGGGCTGCTTTTTCTCTCTTTTTCCTTCACCAAGGACTGCCTCACTAAACAAGCATTTCTCCCTGCTAGTTATATATAGGCACTAGTGCCTTATCATCTTCTTGTTCACTGGGAAAGAATGTGGATCAGCTAAAGAACGAGACACCCAGGAAAGCTGCTGAACAGCAACAACAATTTTTTGTTTAAAAACACTCTCTCCCAGAATCAGAGACATACATACTTTGGGAATGAGTTTCTTGACCTGGTAAGTGACATGATGCTTTATATACAAAAATATTAAGAGAGGATTATGTCACTAGTAAAAATGTGCTGAAATGAGGCCTTTCCTTTTTGTAAGCCTTTAAAGGAGCTTTCCAAGCTTACCAAAACTGTGCAGTCATGCTGCTGACAGGCAGCCAAGTTCACATAAGAACCAGCACAAGGGCACCTTCAAAGCCAGCACACTGATGGGCCTCTCACATAAACTGCCAGGTGTGTCAGACTTCACATTACCAAGATGGGATCTCAAAACCCAGAAATAATTATCATCCTTCATTCTTGTAACACAAGGTGAATCTCAAAATAGCTATAAATCAGGTCTCCAGGAAACATGGAGATGATTAGAGAGAGAGAAGCCATCAAGACAAGGCACTGGAGAAGGATCAGCAAGATATAGGCCAAGATCCACATAGGTATTTGAGTTCCTATCGTTCATCTGTTTCACAGTAGGCATTGGTCCCTAAAAAACAATTACAGTCTTAAATTCTTTTGTAGGTTTTTGCCCTGTGTTTTATTCCCAGGCTTATTCAGCTGACAAAACAGTTCATCTCTCAGTGGAGAGTTCACATTTCCTAACTTGCAAAACATGTGGATAGCACATATGTATCAAAAGTGCATTTTCACAGACTCAGTGTCATGACAAGAAGGATGACAGAATATCCCCAGGCAAAAAAACCTGTTTTCATCCAATAATTGAACACTTGTTTTGTTCATACTTCAGGAATTATAAATGCTTCATCAGGCTCTTCCAATGAAGCAAGGTACCAGATTTTTCAGTACAACAGCAGCTGTGGTAGATGAGACAGGGAACTTTACTTAAGAAGAGGATAAATTTATTTGATTATCTCTTTGAAGACACATTCCTTTCTTCCCTTTATACAGTATGCATCTAACTCAAAATAATTCTGCTTTATTCAGAATTTCTGGGTAGAATCTTTATCATCCGAGATCTTAGGGCCACAAAAAACATCATAACACATTGTATATTTAAAAAAAAAAAAAAAAAAATTGACCAGGATTTTATCTTAAAAGGAGTAAGGAAAGACAAATAAAAACTAAAAAAATGATAATCCTTTTCAGCTTTACAGTTTGTTTCTGCAGAGTAATTTTTTAAAATTTATCAATTATTTTAAGTTTTAGAATGTCTTACCTAAAGCATGCACAGAGCCAAAAGACAGTGCTATTTTTGGAGTGATATTTCTCAGCTTGTTTTGGCAGGGCAAAACCAATGTATCTGAAAGACTTGCATCCTCCAAGATTATAAACCTTGAGAACACACAGGTCAGACCCTGTCTTCAGGTGAGTTTTGTAGACATCTGCTCAAAAGACAAAGCTTTCCAGAAGGAAACTTACTACAACAACATATTTACTGTGAATGGAGTATCCTGGACAAAGTGATACCATTGCTCAGGGTTCTGTAAAAGAAGCCATTAGCATATTATTTTCTAGATTTCTCCATCCTTTTCAGTGCTTCCTGAGTCAGTTGCTAGAGCAATCCATCCCCTTAGACATTAAAACTAATAACAGTAGAGATCTATTTTCTTCCACTAACACAGAACTCTTTCTGGATCTCAACAGAAGCCGTAAAAAACTGCTCTGGTTTCAAATTCAGTGCAATTGCAGAGAAGGGATTATCAAGTGCAAAAGGATGTCTCAAACATAGATAACTGTCCAACATACAAAGATAGATAGGAACAAAAAATGTTCTTCACCATATATTCTGAAACTGCATCTAGCAGATCTTCTACTTCTAGTAGGAGCTGTGGGATTGTGCAGCAGCCTTAGAATGCAGATTAGAAGCACCCATTGGGACATAATTCCCACCTACACTTATAATCAGAAATCACCCAGTCACTCTAGAAGCCACCCAGCCTTCTACAGTGCCTTTCCTTGCACACACTGCTTTGTGGTAGTAGGTAAAATTCTGAGTCTACTTAAGAGTTCAGAGAGTAACAAGGGATGAAGTAGCTTAGTCAGTGTAGCTGTTAGCAGACATTTGTTTTTAAGAAGCAAAATTCTAATCCTGATTTTACTGTGAACTGTGCTAGAAAAACAAAATTTTTGTTTTGACTTTTTTTAATACTAGAAGAGAAATTTTCTAAAATAAACATAGCTGCAGACAGGAATCTGGACAAGGTATGGTAGAATTACACAAGCAGACTGACTTACATCAAACTTATAGAACTGCTCCCAAAATCTGTACACACCCATTATGCTTGAAAGTGCTGGACATTGATCTCCATTTCAATTTAAACCACAGCCAGGGTCTAATTTCCCTTTCTTCACATTTTACATTTTCAAAACCAGCTCAGCAAGTTCTCATCCACCCTTGCGCCTGGGGAGAAAAAAAGCCAAAAAAGCAAGAGAACCAGCCAAAGGGAAACAGGGGTGCTCCTGGGCTGCTAAATTACTTTGCTCCAGCAGGGAAATAAAAGATTGACCTGCCCCTAGAAGGTATTGCCACTCCAGTTCCCACTTACTTTCATATTTTTAGGATGTTAAGCAGAGAATTCATACTCTCTGACAGTATAACATGATGACATGGACATGCTATCTAGCCCTTTGTTCATGAGGATCTGACAGAATATTATTTTTAATATATCTCGATGTCTCCACCAGCATCTCTTCTTGGCCACGTAGCAGAGAGTCCTCTGACACCCATGCCCTTTTTGATTTCCTAAGCTTATTATGAATCTTATTAAAATAAGTTTTTGAAATATTACTACAAGAAAGACTCACACTGTTTCTTTTCTCTTGTTGTTGTTTATTCCTTTTCAGAATTTGCATTTTTTTAAACACGCGAAGAAATAGGAAATAGCTAGAGATGGGTGCAGTCTTTTGTGTGTCCATTCCATGGCTCCAAAACAGATATAAACCAGATGTAGTTTGGAAGCTGAGCAATTACAGAAGTACAGGAGTAAATTCAAACCAGTATATCAGCTGAGTGCTTTAATTATCTTTAGGTCAGCCTAGTATTAATGCAGTTAAAACTTCCTTCAGTTTTGTAAATTTCTACATAGCAGAACCCTCTTCAGTACTCTTCAGAGTACTCAGACAGGATAAAGTCTTAATCTGTGTTTACCTGTAGTTTTCAAAGATTTTAATGCATTCCCACTTCATTAAAGCAGAATATGCTAAAGGGTGTCCATGAAATGAAAGTTTGGGTATTGTACTTGCCAGCATCAAAGACAAAGACTGGGCAACTTTTACTTAATTAAATTAATTACAAATTAACAGAAATTTTTGATCACTGATCCAGGTATCAGAAAATAAAAGATAATATAAAGAATTAAACACTCAAGTAGACATCTTTTTCTCTCCTTCCTCAGACTCATCTTAAGTCAAACACGTATCCTCCTTAATTCTTAGCCTCAATTCTCCTTATTCTTGTCGCAGGATTCACTCAGTCCACCCAATGCCTGCAGTGAAGCAGTGGGTGGTCCTGGAAGTTGGATTGTGTTCATAACAGCTGCTGCCTTTTGCTCTGTGCTCATTCTTTCTTCTCCATGGCGCTTCTCACTGGTTTTCTTCAACTGTGCTGATGTTTCATATTGGTTTTCCAGGATCACCTCCTCCAATCTGAAGAATTTCCCATTCTGAAATGAAAGAAATCATGAGAGATGACAGGAGGTCTGAATGGATGGACAAGAATATCCTGATCAGCCTCAACTATAAAAAGGCCACATAAAAGAGGTAGAGGCACGGAGAGGTGATACAGAGGGGACACAGAGACATTGCTGTATTGTTCAGAGATGGGATTTGTAAAGCCAAAGCCCACCAGTTGGTTCTTGTGAGAGACATGAAGGCAACAAAAATGGCTACGGAAAATGTGGGTCAGCTGCTGAATAGGAGAGCTGTCCTTTGCCAAAGGACACAGAAAAGTACATGGTGCTTCACATCTTCTTCACATTGGTCCCTACTGGTAGAAACAGTCTTCAGGAATCTCAGGCTCCTGAGATTAGTGGGAAAGTCTACCACAAGGACAATTTACCCTTGGAGGATGAGGATCACATCAGGGATCTCCTAAAGAAACTGGGCAAGTGTAACTCCATGGCACCTGATGGGATACACCCAGGAACACTGAGAGAGCTATGCAGACTCACTGCAAGGGTACTTGCCCTTCATAGATCTTGGTGATTAGGGAAGGTTTCTCATGATTGGAAGAAAGGACTTTTCAATTCTATCATCTCTGTATGTGACATATTCCCCCAGGGAAGTCTTCTCTGGCCTGGGTCTGTAAGAGTTCCTTTTATTGATTTTATAAAAAAAAAATCTAAAGAAGAAGCTGATGGGCTGCAATCCCAGTGATCAGACTCCAATCAGGACCTGAGCTTCAATGCAGTTGTGCATTGTTGGAAGTCTAAGAGTGTTGCCTGCTCTCTGTTGCATAATTTAACTGTGTGAACAACAGACCTGCACCCTCTATAAAGAATTAGAGTATGAATTGTCTTTCCTTTCTCCAGAATAAATCTGTAAATAAGTCAGTAAATTACACAAGGTAGGTGGCAGCACCCGTCACCCTTTAATTCCTTTTGTAGTCCTTATGATGTTTCCACCTGAATCACAGATGGAGGAAAAGGAATAAGCTTTTACTTGGAAATTTGTATAAACTTTTCAGTAATAAAAGTTCAAATGATCATTAAAAGAATACATGGAAATAAAATACTTAAGAACTGAGGAAAATCACATTTGTTTCACATAAAATGAAATGAGAAAATGGGGCAGGAAGACACTGCTTAACACTATAAGAATGCTATTATGACTGACTACCCACATTTAGAAGTGGTAAACACTGTAAAGTGAGAAGAATTGCATATAACTGCAATGTTATGACATTGAGCAATGCACAATGTTGGCTACATATCTGGAAAACAACCCTCTTCATCACAAAATCTGCTGTAGAGCAGCAGACCTAACTCCACCTTCATTTTCTGCAAGTGTTCCAGTGTCAGTCTAAGGAGAGTTTTGGGTGATGTATGATACCCAGGATACATTATTGGCAGAAAGATATTCTTCTTGTTCCTGAGGACTAGGAATGCCACCTGTTTAATGTCTGTATAGTTGGTCCCTGTCTCCTGATACTGCATGCATCTTCCCATACAATTCCATGTAGCAAGCTGTGTCTTAAAACCAGTTTGGTTCCTTGCTCCAGGCTCATGATACTCTGCTAAAACTTTGCAGTACTGCCAGTTCTTTCAGCTTCTAACCCAAGGTGATTCATAGTCATATTATAAAAAATAAAAAAAATAAAAAAAAAAAAAAAACCAAACCAAAATCAGTGCTACATGGTCTTAAAGCTCAGAGAATTCCTCTCCCTGCTTTCCTTTACTCACCAATGTACTTAGGGAGTGCAACCCATGCTTTTTTGCACTGTCCTTCTCAGTCTCTACGTTTCAAGATAGAATTTTCATCTGCTGGCCATTTCAATCATCCTCTCAGCATGTTTTATTTAAATTTACTTTGCTGAAGAAAATGTATCAGAAAATGTACTTAATCAGAGGTTAAGCACCCAGTGATTTTTTTGGACTCATCTCCAGACTATGCTGAACATATCATATCTGATAAATCTTACGATGATGTGTGACTTGTTCAGGACTGGTCCTGTCTGTGTTTCATAGTTGTCTTGTGACTAGCTAATACCTTAACTTGCTGTAGCATACACTCTATCCTGATTTCCAATAAATGAACCCCCAGTTTCCAATGGAAACTGTTACTATATACTTCTAGGTGTGTAACTCCTGCACTATGATGATTTAAATTCAGGACAGAGATCTAAATCACTTAATAAACAAAACCCTTCTGCTCCTATATTTCTCTCTGCCTTCAGAATGGTTAACTCTTCCCTTTTTATGGATAAAAAGAATGACCTAAACAGAAATACAAAGCATTGCATGTTTGCATGACCTCACCCTAGTCCTGTCTCTTTGGAAAGTACCCTACACTTGACATGCATTCCAAGTATACACTGCTTTGCAAATGTTTTTTTTATTCCCTCTTTCCAGAACTTATTTTAAGCCACTAGTTCATAAACAAAAGTCACAACCTTACTTTTATCCACAAGCTTGCCAGTATAGTTGTAAGTGGGGTCATGACCCCAGAAGTGGATCTTGACAGACAGAGGTTCTGAGATTCAAAACCCCTTCTGACCTCTTTTAACACCATTAAATTCTCTAGTAGTGTGAAGCACATCATGAATGCTACGGGAGAAGATGAACTTCTACTTACCATCACTTGAGCAGTTCTGATGAACTCTGAAGCTCTCAGCCTGATAAATAGTCACATTGCTGGCCTCAAGACATAACCCCTAAGCGTTTTCCCAATGTGCAATTAATAATACAATTTTTTTTTTGCTTCCATACAGGGTGTTTTTAATCAAGTGCAATGAAAATAATATAGGAAAGCTTTTAGTAATACACATGCATCTCATGAGTCTATTCTAAGCTTGTCTACTTAAGCTGTGAAATTATTCTGACACGCTGATAAAGTCTTTCCAGGCTTCCATTGGGATCATATACATCATTCCTCTCAGATAAATTGCACTCAGTTCTTCCTGTGAGCTGAAATAGTTTGGTTTAATTACAGAACTGTTCATCTCCAGACAGTGCTCTGGAAGGAATTCAGGAGAAAACATAGCCATTTTCTGTAGAAAAGGGTCAGAAGAAAAATAGATGCAGACAAAGACCTCCTGTTACAAACATTAAGTAGGTCAAGGACTGGCACAAAATTAAGAAATACTTTGTAAGAGTGACTGTGACCAATGATGAAATGTGTGCCAGAGCACTCTGGTCCCACAGTTGTCTGGATAGTCAGTCTGTATCTGGATTCTCAGTGCTGTATCTAAGACTCCTTCCCAAGAGCATGAGATTGCCTTTCTCTCACTTCAGAATATGGTTGGGAGTCAAGGGAACATATATCCAGATCCTGGAGTTGAGAAGGAGTAAACCACTTTAGGTAATGAAGGTATGTCTGTGTTAGTAAATTACTCAGTGCCCAAAACAATCCCATGTACTGCAATGCAGTGGTCTCTACAGTTCTTGTTAGAGGGCTCCCAGGTATACTTTAGGTGTCTGCCTGCCAGCACCCCCTCATAATTCCTAGATATAATCTGTGATTCGAACATTCCCAGGATCATTCTTAGTGGAAACTTTGCATGCAAATCCTCTATTTTGCCATCGGAAAGAGCTTATTAGAATGTAGGTAGAGTGTTAAATCCAGTAAACTGGTTTAAATTATATATGTGCAGTGTTAAATGTTCCATTAGCTTCAGAAGGTTATTCATGATGAGTTATTGTGGTTAAGATCTTGGGGTCCTTACTGTAGGACAGTGAAGAGGCTTTCTGAAATACTCTGAGCAAGAAGCAAGACTGTGAATGACTTTCAGTGAACCTGAAGGAGGCAGAAGTATTCACTTTGTTCTTTTTGTTGTTGAATATGTGTATGTTGTATGGGATGATCTGCTCACCATCAGTTCTGTCTGACAGAGCACAGAGACAGAGATGGCAGTGGTGCCTGGGGAAGGATATGCCAGCCAAAAGCATAAACTCTTGCTGGGGGTGGAATCTCTGTGACAAACAGCACTCACAATACAGTTTAGCCCTTTCTCTATTCTGACTGGAAAAGGCAGCAACCATCATGTCCACTGGTTTCAGCCAGAAGTTTAGCAGACTAATGCTTCGAAAATCTATATCCTAATAAGAAAGTTTCCATTACCATGACTAAAGTCTCCACTTTAAGTGTCAATAGTTCTTTTCATTCTATCATTTATTTTATTTCGTTCTTGAAGAATAGCTTATGCCCAATCGATACTTCCTTCTGTCATGATGACACTACCTGGTTTTTCCTTTTCTCTGTGAACAACTGACAGCCTTTCTTTATTTTGATGCTGTATTCTTCTCTTTTAGTTAGGCCTTTGTTTTACCTCGGTGGTCCTTCTGAATTTTAAGTAGTTTTGCCACAGTTCCTAATTATTGTCCCAAATTTGCCAATAGGAAACAAAAATGCCTCCACAGAAATAGCACTTCATATCTTTATATGATTGTGCAAATGTTTGCATTGAGGATTTAACAAAAAAAAATAATTCATCCCCTGCTCTGATACCACCAGTTTGAGGTCTGTGGCTCTGAGCCCAAGTGTTTTATTGATATCCAGACCCCAGAAGACAGCAGGCAAGACCATGCATCAGCAGCCAGGCTGTTGCCATTGCTGTATTTACACTGCTCTAGACACTGGGCAATTTTGTTAGTATTTTTTCTCTGTGCTTCAGCACATATGTTCAGCTATAAAACAGCTCTTGAAAAATGGGATTTGTCTCTGAATTTATTAAAATCTAGATAAGAGTGCATAGTGTGTACTGCCCCAGGCTTTTTCAGTCAAAATGACTGAACAAACCTTTTCAGATGATACAAGTTTTCACTACAACTTTTATCCCCTTAAAATTAAAAAAAAATAAAAAATGCTGCTAATGAATTTTCATGACGACTTGAGCTGCAGGTCTGGTGGCTATAGGTACAATTGTAATCTTATGGAGAGCTTAAACAGAGGGTGACAAACACTGCACACACCTCTGAGAAGGCCTGAATGACTCTGCAGTGGAATATAGAGATTGGGTCATATGAAGACTAGAGCTCCAGGATCCCCCTGAGTGCATTTTACAAGCAAAACCAGACTCCTAGGGATATCTGCATCCCCCTGCATGCCTCCCCAGGTCTGCTCTCAGCTCCTGGGCACACCTGCCTTCCAGAGGCAGCACGGAACCTCAGCTCTGCAGTAGCTTTGCATGTGCACTCACTCCCCAGCCCAGATCTTTGTGATCCAAAGCTCTGTATGAAGGTACCAAATATTGGAGTCTCTGTGATGGCAACAGACCAAAAAGTCTGATTTGTAAGAAGGGAAAAGTTTAGCAGTTTTTTGTTTTGTTTTTTTTTTCCCTAGCCAGCCTGGAAACCCCATGAACTCTCCCCAGTGCCCACAGAGCTGCCTGCACCACTAGCAAGGAGCAGCCAACCCAATTAGTCCCTTCTCTTTCAAAAAGAACACAGGCCCTCAAGCCATGCCAGATGCGAGCCCTGTAAGAGCTAGAGCATAGACAGGTCCAAGATGGCTTGCTTCCTTTTAATTACTTACAGTTATAAATCTGAGAGTATAAACTCTGCAAGGCTAAACAATATCTTCTCCCTTTACTTATTAAAGTTGAATGGCATGCAGCCTTGTTCTTTTGCCATGCTGTTTCACAGAGCTCCGTCTCAGACCGGTTGGCAAAAGCTCACTTTAAGATGAAAAGCTTTTGGAAAGAGAACAGCACATTCTGAGCACATAACAAGTACTCTGCGGCAAGAAAGGCTTTCTCTTATTTTTAAAGATAAGCTCATTAGGGATTGGGCTTGTGTTTTGTAAGTGATGTTGCAATGGCAACAATTTGGCTCCTTAATTGTCCTAGGTGAAACAGACTCACCTTCTCACATCTCTTGCATGTTCCTCTCCCTGCCCAGATACTCTGTTCCTCTTACCTTTCAGCCACTGAAAAAACTGTAGGTTGTGCATTCTCCCTTACTCTGTCCAGGAGAGTTGTGTTTGACTGATTGGCTGATGACTGTGGGCCACTTCTAGTCTCTCTCACTGAGTGTAAGGTGGTCTTCTGCTGAAGCAAAAAGGCAAATAAAACATGTTCTCAAAGCTGTTTGCAGCTGTGTCCCATATATCTGCAGCTGTGCTTCTCATACTCTCTGCTTCCACTGCTTTCTAATACTGAAGCATTCTGGTTCACAAGAAGCAAAATCATTAAGAAAAATTCTGACCATATTCTTTTGTCTGTCTACTGGTTTTCCTTCTTCTCCTGCAGGAGGATAACCATTCTTTTCCTTTTCTCCAAGGCCACTCCTCTTGCATCACAAGTCACAGCTTTAGTGTTTTCTGACTTCAGGTTAATCAGTCTCCCTTTCCCAGACCACTTCTTAAAATCTACAGTTCTCATCTTCAGACTTCTCAGGTTTGCTGTTTGTATCAAACCCTAGAGAAGAACACAGAGATCATGACAGCTTCACAAGGATGTGTAAAAAAGAACCAAATCATCTTGGGACCCTTTAGAGAAGTAGGTACAAGTGACCATTACATGAACCATGTTGTCATTCCTTGTTTTCCTGCTTTGCCTCAAAGGTGCACAGTTTTGAGAGCTTGTCTATTCCAGCACTTCTGGGTAGAGCTCAATATGAACCCTGGAGGCTTTTCTCCAGTAGTATCTGGAAGTATCCAGTATCTTCTGTGAATTATTTCAATTTGTTCGGTTGTTTCCATGCAGAATGACAATGGTAACACTCTTAGGGTCTGCATTATATGTGTATGTTCTTAACTGCTACTTCTATATTTTCCACTGAACAGAGGGAAGGGAGGCGGGGTCTCCCCCCCTTTTAACTAGTAAATAAAAAAGAAATGGCAGAGTAATTTAAATACTTTGTTTCCTTTCTCTCAGACAGAAGACTAGATTTCATTTCACGAAAATGCAAGTTGTTTTGGTCATTAAACTCAGAAAGCATATAAGGAGCCAATTGCTTTTCTTGACCTTGGTGTCTGAGATGCAGCTTTTTGAAACTCTTTATTGGCTCTATCATCACAGCTTTTACAAGGCTGTGAAAAATAGTGACAAAAATATAGAGTATTATTAGGGGGAAATACTGACTGAGGTGTCAAAAGAAATATTAACTTTGGAACCAAAAGGGACATTGACTGTGACATCATAAGAAAAACATTCTTAAACATTGTGTTCTAAGGAAAAATTAAGAAGTCTTGGCTTGAACTGATGGTAAATGCTGCCTCGCTGAAGCAATTTGGTTTTTTCCATGCTACTGTTAATTATGTATATGTATATGTATCTGTATATGTATATGTATCTGTATATGTATATGTAAATTTTCCCATGAGAAAAATAATCTTTTTTTTTTCTAATGACAAAGTGGTATCATCATATTTCATTCCAGACTAAAATACTTTACATTATCCAGATCAAAGTAAAACTTTCAATAACAACTGACAAATTATTTCCTTCAGTTGGGCAGAAGAGAATGAGAAGAAAAAAAAAAAAAGGAAGAAAAAAGCCACAGAGACAATTAAAAGTAGAAGAGGAGCAGGAGGCAGCCAAAACAGAGCCTAGATTTTATCAGATGGGCATACAGAGAAGTTGGCTGGCATGACATTGCATTAGGGGAGGAAGAACAAAAGCAATGCTGTGAATACTCCGCTTTGCTTTGATGTAGTGAGTAGCCTCATACCTAGGATGAGAAAAGACAGTGTGTACAAGTGCCACACCATTTTATGAGCATTTGACATATGACATTAATCATTTTTTCTCACTAGGAGAAGCTTGCCAAGTATTGTTCTCTGTTCTGGGAGTGCATTCAATGAGCACTGCACATACCTAATAGAGACTGAAAGCTGGCCTAGAGTTTCACTTTGAAGGTATTTTGCAGGAGTTTTCCTGTCATATTGCATTCATTTCTATAGGTTTCGAAATTTTTAGCTGTTTAAGAGCTACATGGGGACACAGGTATGTGGGGGTCACTCCATGCAGTTCAAGTGTCCTGCTTCCAACAGGCTCCATTTACCATCAATCTGGGAAAAGATGGAAACCACCCAGACAACTGCATAAAGCTCTCGTGGTGGGAAATGCCTTCCTGGTTCCTGTGGAGATCAGCGTGTGCCCTGAAGCATAAGATTTGATTACATTACTCCAGATCATAAAACTTTTAATGCTATTAGAAAGCCTTTAGGCTCTTAGACATTTTCTTGAAATACAGCTACCATGTCTAGCTTGATGACCCCCCTATAGAACAGGCCATGTGCCTAGTATTTCCTTCTACTAATCATCAATCATTTATATCATCAAATGAGCCCTGTACATAACCATATGCCTCTTTTCAAGAAGCAAAAGACTACCTGGTCTTAGATTCCACCAGAAAATAAAAGGTCAGTCTCAAATTCAGGGCTAATGGAACAACTTGCTCACAAGAAAGTTCTTTTCCTCTACCTCCTGTGAGCAGCTGTACACACGCACACCACTTGAAGAGCCCAGGCTTCCCTGTAGTAGGGAATGCCTCAGAAGAAGCATGCATCTGTCAGCTGTACAAAGTAAATCACCAGCTTGACCATTAGCATTTTGCCCAGAGCCTTACTCTCAGCCTTGTGCTACACCTGCTGTTTGGCCTGGGTGCTTGGGTAAAAAAATGTCCTGTGAAGTAAGCATGGTTTGGAGAACCTCAGGTCTGAGTAATTCTGAGAGGAAAGAAAAAAAAGAAAGGCAAAGTGAGGTAGTTTATTGCAGTTCATCTAAGCCTGTGATCCCCTGTAATAAAACTGACAGGCAAAATATCTTATGTCATTTTCTTGTTCTGCAACATAACCACAGATAACTAAAAATAGTCTAGGGGAGAACTGTAGGGGGGTTTTGTCCCTAACCCCACCTCCTTCAGATCATTCAGCTGTGAAGACCTTCCTCTAGACAAGAAAAAAAAGTTCTTCTTTAGATCTGTTGATACCCAAAGGTTTGCTGGATGTAAGGGCCCTGCATCTCACCTGAACAGATATACCTAGTAGCATCACTAGCAAAATCCTTATTGTCTTAAATGAAATCAGGATTTAATTCCCTGGATTTACAAGAGCTTCAGGTTCTTCAATTCTCTACAATAACACCTGTGATTCTCAGAAAGCTTAGCTCTAGGGTTACTCTCTAGATACTCTTCTACCACTATCTTAAGAGGTTTTACAGGCAGTATAGTCAGATGGATAATGCCAAACCCTGCTGGGGCAGCTCACACAGTGGTCCTTCAAGCAGACTCCCTTCTACCTTTATGCAACTTTTTAACAGTGCAATGGTGTGTAGAATGCTGTGGTCCTCCCCTCCTACAGGGATCAGGGGACATACATACAAAGATATTCATATATCCAAAGTCACCAAAAGTTGTGAAAATTAAAACAAAAATAATTACTTCCATATTGAATACCTGTGTAGATGGCACAGAAGGGCTGAGAGAAGACAAGCAATGATACCATATAGCAATAATTTCCTTCCTCTCTGTTTAGACATAAAGCTGAGTAAGGACTGAAAACCTCACAATTGCCAGGAAGAACATGACATATCTATAAAGTTGTGCCAGAAGGCCTCAATATACAAATATATTTGAAATAATAAAAGCACAGCCAAATACATATTACTCTACATAAATATCTCACATTTTCAGAAATAGTGTAATTAATTAAGATTAAATTGACCAGCATTGCATGGGTGATACATTGGTATCAGAATGAGAGGGGGAAAACTCCATCTCACAAAATGACTGGGATTAGAATGAAGGAAGTATAGTTGTTCTTCTAAGTGTTTTGTTGACTAAATTTGTTATCAAATCTTAATTTGATTTGAATTTTGTGTTAAAATAAAGGCAAGAACTCAAAATTTAATTAAGTTAGAATAGCAATTTTTGCCCATTTTTAAGATTACATCCCCTGTTTTTTACAGGGTTTATACCTGAAAACACTTTACACACATAACTTGGGTGAAATAATGGGGAAGGTTGACTGAGCTACAAAATTGAGATCTGGATTTTTTATTCTCCTTTTGTCTTAAAATGTTAAGAAAATTTTTATCAAGACTTGTTTCGACACAACAAATTTAAATGGCTGCAGTTGTTTGTGAGTCCTTGAATGAATCTGCACTAGAACATTTTCTCTGACATGACACCAGACAAATTTTGATCTGCCTTGAGTCTTTGGAAAGGCCACTTGGAACCTATTAGTCCTCAATCAGTTGTCACTAATCTCAGGGTAAAATTATGTCTTTCAGAAAACATGTATCTGTTCACATATAGTTGCTCTCTCTAGGAACCAAAGAAGTGCACTTTTTCTGACAAACTCTTTTTGTTTTTTTGTTTTGTTATTTCCTGACATCTTATTTATGCAGTTTCTATATTAAACTGGGGCAATATGTGAGAAAGTAATATCTACAAAGAGGAGATCTGGAAAAAGCCAAATTAGAAACAGGTCTTATGCCTGTGTAATAATCGGTTTTCCATTGAATTAGAGAAGAAAGTACAGGATAAGCAGGGAAATTATAGTACTTTAAAATAAGCATCTTATGAGGATTCTGTGACTTGAATTCCTTACTATACATATAGAGTGAACCAACTGATTGTCAAAGGCATGTTTATTGAGCATTAATCTTCATGTAAAAGGATGCATGTTTCCTAAGCCTCAGAAAATCTGTTTTTAATGTTCAACTAGCATGAAACAAAACAAGAATAATGAGCCCTTAAAATCTATATTGAAAGTGTATTGGAGACATTTGTTTCAAACTTTCACTGAAGTATTCCTTAGCTAACAGCATCAACATTTTATTTCAGAAATATAGAAATAATCACAGGCTTTTATTTTTATTGCTTTTCACTGAAGAAGGCATGATTTGGGTAATTAAGTGTTCCATTTGAGATTAATCCCTTCTCTTTCTTAGAAGATGAAAAAGGGTTCCTCCCCACATTTGCATTCATTAAAACCTGTAACTATTGTCTACTGTTCATGCCATCATTCTAATGACTTCCTAAAGTTAACAGCATTAAGGCTTGAGAAGAAAATCATTGATTAAAATAATTCTCATAAGTTTTCTTACTGCAGTAGCTCAGTAAAAACTTTGCAGGTGGCATTGGTTGCTGGGAAATAGGCGTCACTCTGAAGCTGTCACCACTGCAGAAGGGTTCAGTGCTGCACTGCACTAACAAAACCGAGAATTATTTTTTTTAAGGCAAGCAACCTAAGATTAACTTGTCCTCTTGAAATACTGTTTCTCTTTCCAGAGGAGGTTGTGGAGGTTGGGTCAAGCTATGGGAAATTTTGTGCGGGTTCTATTATGCTGCTCTGTTGCTGCTGGCCTCTATAGCATTTACCTTCAGCCCTGATCATGGACAACAGGTCCCACAACAGCAGTGCATTTACATTAAATAATTGCAAGCTGATCCTTGTGCTGATTCACTCAAAAGGACCTCTGACCTCAGTGCTTTGGTATGTTTTCTTATTTATAAAAGCCCACTGTCTTAAATCTGACTATAGGCAATGATTTTCCTTCCTACCTTAGTGGGCCTAGGATTGAGACTTTTGTTTATCAGTTTCTTGATAGATTTGGATTGGTACTTGGCAAGAAGAAAGTAAAATAATTATTTAAATAAAATAAACAATTTCTCATGTATTTTAAATTTTATCTCATGTCAATAGACTCTAAATCACACAAAACAAACAAAACCAGACAGAAAACTATCACTGGGGAATTCTCTGGGCAATAAATTCACTTCCCGAGGCATGTCACGTAATGTTAACAGTTACTTTATTAGTCTGTCTTAACTAATGTGTTGATTTTTTTTTTT
>VWZN01001951.1:530482-543314 GCA_013396955.1 Regulus satrapa
GTGACACCTTTTTTTTTTTTTTTTTTAAGATTCTGCAGTTCTCTGCTTCCTGAGAAACAATAAAGCCTTGGATTACTCAATAGGAAACCATATTTTTAAAGAATAATTTATTATTTCAGTCATTCTTTTACACTTATTCTTCTGGAAAACTCAACAGAGGAGCAGTTTCTCCCAAAAATGTTGCAAGGGTTTGCTCATCTGTTCCTGATGAAGAAATCCTTTTCTGCAGTTCCACAGCATTTATTTTTGTGTTCAGACTGAACTTCCTCATGATGAGAATAAACAAATAGGTAAAAGCAAGTCCTCTTGTTATATACCTTAATGGTGTCTTTCAAAAGCCTTAGTTTCAAAAGCAATGTGGCACCATGATAGCAAATATCCAGAAACTTCACAGTCAGAATTTACATAAACTCATGCTACAGAAATCCTATGCTTCATGTTTGACATATGTGAAATTGAAGTACAGAGTCTGAGGAAAACTAAGTCTGTTGTGCCTCTGTGGCTCAGTGATTTATCAAAGATAACACAGGAAGTATGTGACAGAGATTTTAATTTAAGTTTTCTAAATTTGTGGCTTTTATCCTGACCATCCTCCTACCTTTTTCCTCTCATCAGTAATATCACCACAGTGATCTTTACCAAGCATCAAACACATATTTTGAGAGGAAGTGGGAGGTAGTTGCTAAGGCTAAAAAGAAAGTCTATGTTTTAGAAAGAAAACAAGCCCTGTACTTGCCAGCTGGCATCCACAGTTAGAAAATGAGCTTTGCTTTCTGTTCTGGGTGCAATTATAAATGCTCTTCCTTGTGGACATGCAAAAAAAATGCATAGAGGAAAACTGCCACAAGTTGGGCAATAAAGTAACCAAGGAGCCAACACCACTGGCACTTAAATAACCTGAGAACTGCTTTCTCTAGGAAAATGTCTGAGGAGGTTTAAGAAGGTTTCCACTGCTGTCAGTTCTCTCCTTTTTCTCTGTACAAAAAGGAGGCTTTGCTTTGCTCCTGGTCTTGTGACTTAACTGAGAGAGAAACCCTCCTCACCTAAGTGCCATCGTGGCTGGTCGTCCAAAAGCTTTCTGCATAAAGCATCCATATTAACTTTATAACACAGAATTGCTGTGGAGAAAAAATCCTGAGTTTGGAAATTGTGATTATGAAGTAGTTTCACATTCCTCTGCATCTCTGGAATGCCATACTCCTACAAACTCTGCTGCCTCCAGCAAAATAAGGATATTTTTATAGAAAAGACCCCTAGCCATGACTGCAGTTGAGGGCCTGTTGTTTTGGAGTGATCTGAAGTATGGGCCACATCCATCCACAGGACACAGGAGAGTATCTCGTCTTTATTATTTCCTCCAGAGAGAAGTAAAGCATGTGAGAAGGTAAAACATGTGAGAAGGTAAAACATGTGAGAAGGTACAGTCATCACTGACAAATATACAGCAAAGGGACAAGTCTGTTGTAAAACAGAATTTCTTCTCAGCAGTGGAATTAAACAGTGAGATAAGTCTGAGAAAAGTAATTCTCTGAAACTTTTTAGGAAGTGATTGTTGGGTTTTTTTGTTGTCACACAGAGATGACTTTGGCAGCACCATGAGAATTCAAGTGAACTCAGCGTCCCCATTTGGGCTGAAAATGGCCATAACAAACAACTGGAGGGTGCTGATAGCATATTATCCTACATGAATTCTCCACAATATCCTTGCACTGTTCATTTTAAAATAAGAAAAACATTTCCTGTCTGGATACATTACAGCAGAGGGCAAATGTTCGGGAATGACCCGAGACAAAGGCAGGGTCTTTGTTTTGTTTTCTTTTGTTTTAATGAGACTCCGAGAATAATAATGATTCAGGATACCAACAAATAGCCCAGTTGGGCTTTTGCTCTAGTTCTCAGAAGGAAGAAAAACAACCTCCCTGGACTGCAGACATTTTTCCTTATATTTACATCTTGCATCTTACATCTCAACCAGGAAGGTCTGCTAATAATGGGAGTTATTGCTTGTGTTAGACTGCACATTTAAAGGCTTTTAAGTACTCACATTTCTTCCTTATATTAAGGGTGATGCAGCTGCTTTTTCTCAATTTATCTTCCATAGTTGTAGTTGTAGCAGCAATGATCATGACAGTTAGTGGCCAGGCATAGAACTGACTTATTTATCAGCACTGAAACAAACACAAAAATTGAAAGATACCACTCATACGCAGAATCTTTTTTCTAATGCTTTTTGATCACTTCATAGAATAAACTAACTGGCATTTGAAGATGCAATATTTATTAAACTGAAATATTTTAAAATATCTTGAATAGCATATTAAATCATTACATTCAGAATCAGAGAAAGAAAAGATTTGGAGAATCTGATGCATTTTTTCCATCAGAAGCAAGATATCTGGCTTTGAGCTTTGACTAGTGTTTGCATTGCTTTTGCTCATCTGGCTTGCAGAGAACCCTTAACACCACTGTTCAGTGCAATAGGATTCAGGGCCAATGTTTTTATTGCATTCAAAAATAATTTATTGCGTAACAGAAGAATATATACAAAGATATTAAACTCCTGCTTCTCAACCCAACCTTCCTTAAGGTATAATATCAACATTCACAAGAAGTTTCCATTTTCCTCAGCTCTTAGTTCAAAGAATAAGTAAAAGCAAGAGGCACGTGTGGATGATTCTGCTTCCACATCACTGAAAATCAGGACTAGATCCAGAAAGATCAAGTGAGCTGTACTAGCACAACATTACCATAAGCGGGAACACAAGTAACATGCAATACTGCCATAACTGTTGGCAGACAGAGTTCTGCCCTCTTCTGTATTTGTTCTTGTCATTTTGACTGTCTGCCTAGAACCTTTCCACATGCTGAATTTTATAGCTATGTTAGCCCCTGTTTATTTCTTTTTCCCTGGTGACACCCACTCTCAGACATTTTCTTTGAAGTTCTCCTGATAAGGTTAGGAAATCTTGGTAGATCATGAACTTTGAATAGGGTTTTAATGCTGAAAGAAGACCAACATTAGCTCCTTCTTTGGACCAAAATTGCAATCTTTGCTATAAATCTCTGGATTATTTCATTTTAGAAGTCTTGATAAACCAATTTGAGCAACTCTTAACAGTAGTTTTTATTTCTATTTCAAGTCTCCACTTAAATTGTCAGGAGTTTCTTTGTTCCTCACCCTTTTTTTAGCGCAGAGAGCACTTAGCAAAGTGCCCATTATTAGCAATGGCTAATACATTGTAACTGGAAGCTTTAGGTATGCCCCCTCCTTATAAATTAAATTGGTAACATATGCAGCATTATTTCTTCCCTCAAGCCTTTTTGCATAATCATATCTCTAATATACTTCACTATGAATATACTTGAATATGTATACTTGTTAATATACACACTAATGATGAAGTAGGACTCATATCACATAACCATAACATATATAACCACCACATAAGCATCACAAATTTATGGCATGGGATCAAGTCAGTTTCTCTGGGTCCTTCTGTAGTTAAAGGAGAGAAACTATTACTTTAAGACGACAGTCTTTCCACCTTCAGATCAGTGACCTGGATTACCTCGCTTCAGTTAGAGCCCTACCCTAGAGAGATAGTGTGGACTAGATGTCAGCTATCAAGTGGCAGTGTCTAAACGAGGCGAATATGAATTCTGGTCACAGGAGATGACCAGCCTAAGCACACGGTGAATGGAAAAGTATAAGAGAAGAAATACTGTTTTCAAGCTGAGAGATAAAAATTTTACTCCAGACTCTTATCATAGATTAAGGGCAGCAGAATTTTAATTAAAGCATCTTTTTCCAGTGTGGATAGGCAAAGTTCCGAATTTACTGTGAACAGGTAAAGTCTCTCATATAGGTATAATGACCGATATTCAAGTGAAGGTGAAGTACAAAAAAACTCAGAAGATCAGGAGTGCTAAAAAATTTACACAAAAGCTAAGTTAGACTGGTATAATTGGTCTGGAAAGAGAATGAAAAGGGGGTCTTTTTCCATTTTACAAATACAATACAGAAGAAAAAAACACAAGGAAGATTTAAATGAAAGCACAGCACTGACAGAAGACTAGGTGGGGATACAGGGACTGCAGACACAATATGGTTGTCAGAATGGAGCAGTGCAGCAGCATGTCTTTCTGGATGTGTGATTAACTCTTCGCTTTATGTGTGACCCCAGGAGAGAGGCTGAGAGCCCTCCATTCAACAGAAATTGAGAGTGTCAGGTCTTTTGAAAGAGGTATAGCAGATGCCTCCATTTACATAGGAGTCAAGCCCCTCTGTGGTGCTGACACAACACATATCACTGCTAAAAACAGATTTCTTACAATAGTTAAAGGGGTGAAAAGAAATGCCACTTGTCCTTCTTCACTCTGTGCTTCCTTCTTTTTAAAGTGAACATTTTGCTAACTATTTCCACTGTCATTTTAATACATGAACAAATGTCTTAGAAAAGTACCTAAAAAATATTAACAGTTATTTTAGTTTTCAATTTAAATCCAATATCATTCTTCCAAGATAGGAAAAGACACTTTCACAACAACCTTCTGCTCAAACTACTGTTAGGAAGGTTATAACCCCTTGAAAAATATGTGTGAAACTGAAAATACTGACAACCATTTCAGCAAAAGATCCCCACTCTAAACTGCTATAAGAAGAATTTGGAAAGAATTATACTTATGACATCAGCTATCACTTTCTTCAAGAGCTTAAATTTTTTTCTGTAAAGTTTTGGGTTTTTTCTTATCATCTTACCAATGCTGTAAAAAATGTTGTTGCATTCCTAAATGTGGACCGGATTAGGCAGTCAAAAAGGAACTAATTTACCATTACTTTAAACACAATTTTCTGGTGTAAGTAAGGACATTTTGGATACAGCCAGTGCTGTAGAATCTGACCCAGTATTAATAGACACTGGTGAAATGGTCTCCAGTTACAGCCTTATGCTCAGTCTAGAATAAACTGTATTAATGAGGAATGGTTTGAAGTACACAAATGCTGTGGAAAAGTGTTTATTCTTCACCAGGACCCTATTACCAAAAACGCATTTGGTACTAGTAGATACTTTACCCTACTTGACCACTGAAGACGAAGATACATTAGAGAGAATTACAAATTTTTGTACCAACAGGAAAAGGCATTTTGATACAGAACTCAGTCCATCCAAAAACATTTGTCTGCTAAAGGTTGTAGGTTTATTTTATTAAATAAAAATAATCCTGTAAGGGAGCAGGAGTCAAAAGGTTGGAGATAAATACACACAGGTGAATGCTAAGCCACAGGACACATGCAGTGTGTATGGACCAGAGTAGACATTAGATACAAAAGCAAACCTAAGCTTTTGAAGCACAGGTAGTGTTGCAACACTAGATTTTTCTAGCTGTACTCAGAAGCTTAGATCTCTAGTTTACTTTTACAAGGCCTCAGCAGAGCCAGGCACCCGAGAATTAAATGCCTAATAATGTATACTCCATCACTCACAGCTGTCTAGAGCAAGTCAGATGGCACAGGCTGGTCTTTGGCAGCTATTCTCCCCAAAATTTTGGTTGAGCCCAAAGAAGAGTAAGTCACTTTATGCAAACATTGGGCAAAATATGCAGCCTGCTAACCCTTAAGTGTCGTGCTCCCTCTTCCCCTCTTTCTGGCCAATAAGTGTTGGATTCCTCATTGCATAAGGTTTCCTCTTTAACAGAAGTTATGGAAAATAACTTTTCCAAAATCCAGATGATTAAGAAATTCTTCAAGGACATCTGAAAGCAGACTCCCCATGAACTGGCAATTCTATTAAGATGAAGTAACTTGTTGAGAACTAGGGCAGAATAAACCTTACATTAAATGTCCATGAAAGTATAAGCTATGGCTTAAAATCAGAACTGGACATTTCATTCCTGATACAGAACTAGTTGGTGCCCATTCCTCTGAAGCTCAGAGATAACTAGATTGTAAATGCTTTAAATTAGCTTCTTGTTTGTTTGTTTTTATGAACAGTGATCTCTACTCAGGGATCAGGAAAAGCAACAGCTAAGCACTTTGAGCCTGCTCACACCCATTCACCACAGGAACAGGTCAATATTTTCTTCTTTTTATAACACACTTTTTATATGATGTCTTTTTGTGTCTGGAGCCCAGATACTTCAGGCCACAGAGTATGTATTCCCATTGAATAGCTTGCATCCACAGAAAGGCCAAAAGCAAACAAGCAACAGACCTTACTGCCAACTTGGCCTCAGTGCTGGGGGCCAACCTGCTGAAAAGAAGCCATGGTGAAGAACCTAGAGCTGTCCATGAGCCAGCAGTGTGCCCCTGTGGCCACAAAGGCCAACAGAACCTTGGGGTCATTAGGAAAACCACTA
Organism: Regulus satrapa; assembly: GCA_013396955.1. Lineage (NCBI taxonomy): Eukaryota > Metazoa > Chordata > Aves > Passeriformes > Regulidae > Regulus > Regulus satrapa. Next base: position 536,840 of record VWZN01001951.1, read on the forward strand.
CCAACAGGATAAGGGAGGTTATCCCACCCCGATACTCAGCCCTGTTGAGACCACATCTGGAGTGCCCAGTTCTGGGCTCCTCAGTACAAGAGGGACATGGAGCCCCTGGAGCAGGTCCGGCAGAGAGTAATATGGATAATTAATGACTGGCACATCCCTCTTGTGAGTGGAGTCTCCCCCACTGGAGATATTCAAGAACTTCCTGGACAAAAACCTGTGTCATGTGCTCTAGCATGGCCCTGACTGAACAAGGAAGTTAAAGAAGATGGCCCACTTCCACCTGACCCATTCTATGATTCTGGAGTCTTTCTACAGGCTACTAGTGAATCCTGGGTGTATTTTCCCTGGGAAGGATGAACTCATCTCAGGATGCTGTTCTCACAGCCACATGAGAGGCCTTGAGCACCAGATGCAGAAGGGCTGCCCCTTCTCCTTTGGGTATGTCTAAGTTTCTGTTCAAATTTGTTTCTTATGATATCTGTCAGGCACACGATGACTCCAAAGACAAGTGTACGCTTGAGAATTTCCACATCCTCATGAGCCTCAGGAAGTTAAGTCCCTTAGAACTCAACCCAGCTGTATTTTGGACAACAAGAAGTTTCCCATTGGCCCCAGTCAGGACTGAATTGACAGTGATGTTTTCTGCCAAGACAAGCACTTCCTTTAACAGTGGGTGGGTAACCTGGAAGCTTTCAATCATGAGAAACAACTGGGAGTTGTAATGCTGTAAGTATCCCCAGGAATTTTCTTAGGAAAAAAACCACTGAGGATACAAAAACACTTTTTTGTTTTAGTCTTCAAGACCATAGCACATGGCTTGCAATATTTAACCTCACTTTTCCTAGCAAAGTACTTTTATAAGTCTTTTTTTATTTTACATATAGCCTCTCTGATAGCTTCTGTACTTTCTGTCTCACTAAATCCCCTTTCCTCCTATTAAAATAAATAAAAAATATGTCCTGTGCTGTGCTATTGACCCATCTCATGGTAGGGCATTTCTGGGACTTGGAAAGCAGCACACCCCACTAGTTTTGTGGTGATATCTGGCTCTCTTGGAGATGTGGTCTCTACCCACTCATCTTTCTTTGGACTGATGTATGCATGTTAAAGGACAATATTACAGAAAAATATTATAACATCTTGGACAAACTGCATCTAGACTTCAAAAGTCCTGTGAAGGATGTATAGCCTAACATTGCTCCTGTGGTTTACACTTTCTCAGATGCAGCTTCTGAGAAAATCCAACACTATATGGATCACACTTTTCCATGGCCTATCCCTATCCTGCATTAAACAAACAAACAGGGAAAGCACCTAGAGCTGCCTTGAGAACTGGGGTTGAAGAAGAAAGCAAATTTTTTTTACAAAATTTGGTGACAAATTAAAAAAAAATACTAAATATTACAATATTTCATACTTCACTGAAAACAGAAGTGGTAACATAGTACCTACATGCTGGGAGCATTATGCCTTTAGTTCCCTCTCTAGGCAGAGTTCTCTGGTTAAAACAAATTTTCCAGGGCACAACACAGCCTCCTTACCTGGAGAGGAGATCTGTTTCACTACAACAGAGGTTAACACAGGAGTGTGCCTTTTCATCAGGAAATTTGAATGCAAACTTTCAAGTATAATTCTGCACCCAAACTACTTTTTTTCTGACGACTGGCATTCTATTTTTCCATAGCTAGCACTATGTAGAATAGTAGATAAACAGAGAGGCATGTAAACAGGCAGATAGGCAGATGTTTTACCAAAGGCAAGCATCTTCTCATGTACTGTTTTTGAAAATAGAATTTTCAAATACCTGTTAAAAAGACTGATTCTGAGAGAATAACCAAACACTGAAATCAGTAGCAATTAAAAGTCAAATTGCAATGTACAGAAGAATAACCCACATAAAGCTCTATGGTTCTGGCCACATCTGTATCTTTATGGTTAAATTAGGAAGTTCACGGTAAGCCCAAGTCTCAGTCCTGCTAGGCTGAGGTAGCTGGGTGTTGTTTTCTACAAAAACCTTTCTTGTTTTTTACAGAAATAGCAGCCAGGCCTGAATTTATAGTGCTCAATTTGATATGGAAAAGTCTTGCTATGGAAAAGCTTTTTTGATCCACAGTAACAGTGAAACAAATGGTGTGCCACATGCCATTCTCCTTGGCTAACTACACTGACAGTTGGGTCCTCTTGTGACATTTTCACAGGACATGTTTGAACACTATATTATATTGTTATCATGTCTTTACAGTTTTTAGAACAGAAGTGGCAGGACAGCTTGGAGGAGAGAAACAAGTAGTTATTTAACCTGTACCCATTTAGAAAGTGAAATCCTTGCAAGATTCAGCTTATCATTCCTGGATATTTTATGCAGGCAATCTCTGAAGTCATGCAGAATCAATTATGTGGAAACAAAAGATGATTTCACTTCAGAGCTCACACTCTCAGCTAATGGGAATAAGTTTTGTTTTGTTTTTATTTCTTGTCTCTTTAATTCTTATTTTTAAAATGTAATTATTGTCTGGGAAATCTGACTCCTGTTAGCCACCTGCCAAGGACTGACTCACATCTGTGTACAAGATGTTCCCCGCTCTTCTGTGCATGTATTTTTATCTATTTGCAAAATGTATCACATCAGCCAGTTTCTAAATGCACAGAAAGAAAAGAACACCCAGCATAACCAAAGGATCAGGTTCTCATGGTTCTTTCCCCCTTACTTTCTTCTGTTTGCATCTTTTCACTTTTGATTTCTTTTGACAGAACTGCTCCATATGGTTCAGAAGCAATCATAGACTCTCAAGCACCACCAAGATATGGCAAATCTCCGGTCCCTGTTTTTTTGATAATATGCTGATGAATTAGTCTACAGTGAATATATGGTGTCCTGATAGCAAACTGGCTAAAATGATTTAGTTCCCATTCCTGAATTACCAGGTTAGAGCATTTCTCTAGTGATGGCAGCATTCAAATGTAGTAAGAGTCATAGTATCAGTCTTGCACTGATGCCATTTTCCAGCACACTCAATGACGTTTGGGCACTCCTGAAATTAACCTTGGCTCTTTTGTGTGTGTGTGTGTGTGTGTGTGTGTGTGTGTACATACAGACTGATAATCAGGAAGAAAGAGACATTTGCTGGTTTACGGTGTGTGCAGTTCCTGAAAATGCTTTACTGCTAATAAACACTAATTATCACTTATAATCAATCACCTAGATTGGCATTGCACTCGAATTTGGTTCAATCTCTCATCAAGACAATGTTGGAGGGATACCCAAAGGGGAAGAGGAGCACTGTCAGGTGCAGATCAAGCAGGTCAGTCATTGCACCCAGAACCTTGACATCTACCAGTGGATACCAGTCAAGCAACCACTCTTTTACACTATACTAGTGCATCTGCAATCCATAATATGTGGACTAGGTGATTCAAAGGAGATTTCTTCAAAGTAATGCAGAGTAATGGTAGCAGAGATGGGTACTCTGGTAGGTAGGTTTGCTCACAAGGAGAAGTAGATGCACTCATCTCCCTGGCATACTTCCTTGTCCTGTGGCCAAATGTGGCTGAGGAAAAGTACAAGGACAAGATAAGCACAGAGTGATGCATCTATCTGGAAGAAATAGCTGCTGTTTCCTAGCTATAGGTTAGCACTGCCTAACTTTCTCAGTGAGTATTTGGTCTTGAAATTCTGACTTCTTAAATTATTTGAAGGATGGAATGCTGAAAGCAGAAAAGAATGGAAAAATCAGTGAAAACAAGATCTGTTGTCTCTTGAAGAGAAACTTGAAACTCTGGCTGTTACTTCATCCACTGATTCCATTTGGCAGAAGTCAGCCATATAGTATCTCCACAGCACACACAGCTGCTTCAAAGCACCTTCAGATTGCTCTCATGCTGTGTTCCTACAGAGTTTAGAGTGTATTCTTTGCTCTCTTCTATCCTGACCACTTTCAACCAAAAGTATTTCTTTAGGAGAGATATAGAAAATACTCAAAAGCCTTCCTGCCAACAAACAAAACAAATTCCTATCAAATAAAGAGTAATGTATGGCCTTTGCTTCCACAAAACAAAATTACTTTGTTTACACATCTGTATCTGAAAGTGGTGTATGCTAGGATCAGGCAAGTAAAAAAGTTAAATGTGAAATTTTCAACAGTAAATTATGTCATAGGTACAAAGCTCCAGTGAGGGAGCTTTGCAAGACTAACATTATCAACCAAGGTAATGATGCCTGCAACCATCATAATGACAGCAACACTATTATTTGTTGGGGTTTTCCTAAATTCCTGAGTATGTCAGACTTGACCTCAGGGAACTACTCCAGGATGTCAGTAATAATCTCATTGCCTTCTGGAATAGCTTGAACTTACCATGCAAGATGCAGTACCAATCATCAGCAGTCCCACTGCCAGCCTTATCACACTGGCCAGCCAGCTTTCGGCAGCAGCTGCAGAGGCAACATGGCTGGAGCTGCTCCTGTGTGCCTTGAAGATAAAAAAAGAACACCCTATCTGACTCACTGAGTTAATATCTATCAGCTTTGCCAACACTGTGTTCAGTGTCTGGGAAGCTGATATAGTAAATTTCTGCCCATATTGGTAATGGCACTGATTCACTGAAGCACTTGGAAAGATATTTAAGATCATGTAACAGGCTTAGGATTTCTCTACCTGGCAAGAGAAATAGGGTTTTAAACTACCATAAATTCTCCCTGAAATATTTCTTTTGCATGCATTTTCTTTCCCAGTTTTTTTTTCCCAATTCTTTCTTTCTTTCTTTCTTTCTTTCTTTCTTTCTTTCTTTCTTTCTTTCTTTCTTTCTTTCTTTCTTTCTTTCTTTCTTTCTTTCTTTCTTTCTTTCTTTCTTTCTTTCTTTCTTTCTTTCTTTCTTTTTCTTTCTTTCTNTTTCTTTCTCTCTTTCTTTCCTCTTATTTCTCTCTTTTTTTCCTCTGTCTATTCTGATCTATTTTTTTTCTTCTTTTTCCATTCTCTATTTTTTTTTTTCTTCTTTTTCATGCTCTAGTTCTGTCTTTCCTCAGAAGTCTGTAAGAGGGAAGCCCAGAAGTAACTGTTACAGTTCACACATAAAATTCATGTGCATCTTCATAATATTTCTCAGATCTTTCTTTTCTCATGTTGCAAGCAAAAGGTTTGTATTTCAAAAGTCAATTTTTGAAGAACGGACTGAGTTACAATAAACATATTGATTATAACAAAGTATGATCTTGGATTATGGCCTGTTGGTACTGATAATTGCTGTGAGCCTGAAGGTTGGCCACCACAACTGTACAGAAAGTTTGGACCCTGAGGTTTCCATAGGACACAACTAAACCTATTCCCCTTCCTACTAATTCTTATTTAGTTTGCTAATGACTGATTTAACACACCAGAAAAATTACTGGTATGTGGAAATATGATATTAGGTGACAAGGAACAAGAAGAGAATGGTGAATGTCAGGGAAAGGAAGCTGCAAAGTTCAAAATAACAAACAAACATGGCAGTTTTATATTGGGAATATGGGGAAAAGGGCACTGTGGGAAGGAAGGAATCCAAAGGGTAGAAGACAATGGAGTTGAACTGACATTGAATTTCAGTGCTCCAGTGAGGTAGCAGAAGAGACTCACTGAGCACCTGCCACAAAATCAATAGAAACTGAATTCCTACAATTCTTCTTGGGAAAGCTGGACTTCCAAGGAGAGAAACCTATTACCAGTTATTTTGCCTGCTGGCCTCCCGACTCCCAAGAATAGCTCTGGATATCAAGTATGGTATGATATTGAATTACGTAGAGGTCCAGGGATGAGTCGTCAGTGAAGTCTAATATTCGTTAACTTCCACTAACTTCGTTAGTTCTATCTTCAGCAGAATCTCTGAAAAGAGTACTACATTTGGCAGGGCCTAAACAAAACCTTAAACAAAACCCTGGTGCAAATCAGCACAAGTTGAATTTTACTGATTTAGGTGAGACTTGAGATTCTGCCTAGGACATATTTTCTTCAAGTGAAAGCCTAAACTAAATCTTCATAAGGACCTAGCTGTGGGGGAAAGGAGGGCTTGGGTTTTTGGTTTTTTGTTGTGTTTTGGTTTTTTTTTTTTTTTTTAATTGGTTGAGTTTTTGTAAAAATTAGGCAGAAAAAACCAAAACGAAGTATGCAGTTCAGTTCATTCGAGGTGGGATAAGAGCAACAGACCAGACTGATGTCTCACAACAACATACCTGCTTGGATAGTACTCAGTACACAGCATTCTTCAAATATTGAAACAGAACAGTGTTTAGAACCTGAGTTCACTCAAAAACACTGGAATGAGAAAAATACTAAAAGAAAATAGTTGGCTACCACTTACATGGCTTCTATTTCCTTGGAGTTGGAGGAAAATATGTTACTAGAAGCAGTAATTAGTGAAATTATAGAAAGGGACAAACTGAGGTCTATGCTAGTTAGACATACCTATTGCCTGCCAGCTGCAAGAAAAAAAATGCACTTTTTTT
>VWZN01001951.1:543331-589270 GCA_013396955.1 Regulus satrapa
AAAAAAAAAAAAGCCTTTTTTTTTTTTTTTTTTTCAAGAAGTACCCTGTGGCTTCACTGAGGAACTAGAAAACCCCCTCACATTGACACATCCATGGCTTATGGTGCTCCATGTTTTTTTCCATTGTGTCTTACTTTGACTTTTGGCCATGTAATCAAATCTTTTAAACCTAAAAAAAAACCCAAACAAAAACTTAAAAATCTATGGGCAAACAAAATGTGGTACCAAATAATTTTTGAGGCTGATGTGGTAGAAGAAGAAAACGGATCAACAATTTGTGAATTATAGCTTTGACACTAATGGGGGAAAATGCTGTAACACACTTCACACCCTCAAATATTTGCTGTTTTCCTGTCTTTGCATGGCACCAAGTTCATCTTCTGTATGCACCTACTCATTATAGTTCAACAGCATCAAATGCCAGTGTAGAATGACATTGGCCAGTTCCTTTTAAGTATCTTTACATGGAACTGAGAATATTTGCACATTAACTGAAGGCTAATCATTGAAATTCCTTAGTGAAACAGAAAACTTTGGTCACATTTTCCTTTCTTGACTTTTTTTTTCTTTTTCTTTTTTTGGGGGGAAGGGGGATGGGAGGGAGATTAAAAACATTTTATTTGGCCTGAAGTAAAAGTGCATACTTCACACATATTTCTAACCAAGCCCCAAAAACAGTGTCTGGCTTTGAACGTGTTGAACAGGAAGCCATTTAGTGTTGGAATGCTTGCCTTGCTGGTCCAAGAAACACACGTACTTATTACTCCTGGGCTATCTAAAAAGTTTGAGGGTGAAAAAGTTTAATTTATATGTAGAAACTTGTTTCCTGTTTTGTTTTTTCCCCTTGTGTGCCAAGTCTGTTTTTTAAACTCTGTGATAGGAAACACATTTCCCTTTTTCTCTCTTTCATCTCACTTTATTTACCCAGCTGTAAAATTCACTTCAATTTATAGCTCATACTCTTACCTGGCTTAAAGTCCAAAGACACAGTCAGAGAGAGGAAAAGATGGATGTTGTGTTTTCATGGTTGCTGAGGAAAGAGAAGAATTTGGGTGTGTGTGAAGCTGCCTTTATATCAATATCAAGGGAGCGGTGGTGGGAGACTTCTCTTTCAGGATGTGCCACAGTATATGTTGAAGAAAGGTGAGGAAGAGGGCACAAGGAAAGCTGTGCCAGTGTAGAGTGTCCCATGATTATTGAATCAAGTTATGCATATTTTAAGTCTGCTTACTTTCTCTGGATGAGATCCCCATCTCAGAAACTTTACTCACTTTGGGACTACTTAAATGTAGAAGCATAAGCAGCTACAAATAAAATTAAGTAAAACAAAGCAATATAATAATATTATTAATAATAATAATAGCAGTAGTGGCAGTAATAGTGAAAAGATCAAAACACCCCTTCACCGATCTTGGGTGGGCCTAATACACATAAGTAATTATGTATGAACTCTTCAAAGGAATTAGTTGCCCAAAGGGGAAGAGAAACCCTGAACAAGAGCCATAAGATCTTATAATAAAATTTTGCATAAAAGTTAAGATTTCTACAATTAAAATGAAACAGGGAAGTGCCTGTAGAACTGTTTTTTATTATCATTAATTTGGGATAATTGTTCCAACCAGACTTTTAGTAAATTGAGGGGTTTTGTGGAGGTAAAGTGATGGCTAACAAAATCCATTTTGCTCATAACTATAAATGTCTATCACAGCTAAAGAGAACTGCCAGACACAATACTTTATTTACTTGACTATTTAAATTTATAAGACTATAACAGCCTATGAAACATTTGAGGCTTTCTTTTTTCCTGTCCCAGCATTTCCATATTGCCCAGTATAACAAATAAACAAACAAAAAAACTTTCTAAGCCAGTAAGCAGAACAAATGCACCGAGAAGAAATCTGACGTGATTCCTCTTGTGTGCTCTCCTGGGAGTGTAGGGATGGAAAAAAATCTCTTTTGCATTACTCTTCCTATGGAGGTCAAATGCTTTATATTTATAGCCTAAGATTAAAGTTTAGCATATGTTAATAGCCTCAAATTAAAGTTTAGCATAAATGCATGTGATTTCTTCTGTATCTGCAAGAGATCCTTCACTTCCTTATACATCTGTTGCTAAGAAAGAAGTCAATAAAATAGTGAGTGCACCCACCAGACCTGGCCAAAACAATCCCTTTTCTTCAAGGCTATGTGGCTAGGGCAGACCGCTTGCCGAGCACCATTACCTGCAGAGGAACTTGCTGCTGCAGTGAGCTCTCACAGGCTGCCACACCGCACTACCTCCACACAGGACTGAAGAGATTTCACTTGGCATTTGCCCGTATCTCTGCCAGTATTCCTGGCCAGACTGCCTGCCACACCCCAGCTGATGCTGAAGAAGGATTTTCAAATCTTTCTGAGAAGCAGAAATTCTTGAAAAAGTCTCTTGCATTTGTAGCACATTTTCCATTTTCACATAGGCTGCTTCCTATGGATGGTGGCATATCCCAGATGGTGGCATATGTGCTGGATGCAGCAGGTCTAAAGTCCAAGATCTTTCATCTCCCTGGTCCATGTCTTTTCTTGGAGAGAAGGTTCAACAATAGAAAGAATAATTGTTCTGCATTTCTGCCAGCATGGCATAATCCTTCCTACAGTGTCTCTGAAGCAAAGCCTCATGCTGGCTCAAGGAAATGTTCTGCCTCTTCTCCCTCCAAGGATCTGGGATATGGGAAGGAAGGAGGGCTGAGCCTCCAGTGCACATCAGCCTGCTCAAGGAGAAAAGACGCTGCATTTAACACTCAAGTGTTTGGATGCCAAATGTTCTCAAGGAACTCACCCAACTGCTGGATAGCAAAATAAAGAAAGCCTTCCTTGGTCTGTCAGAATACTTGCAAAACAAAGTTAAATTATTACTTTTTTTTTAACTTAATAATATAAAAATGAGGCACTTAGTGCACCATTTCAAAGGCTGGCTGCTAACCACCAGCAATAAATATATTTCAGTGGTAACTGAATGCAGGAATTATGGTGGAGCAAATCTTTATTTGGGGCCTGGTTGAGGCACATTACAATGAAGAATTGGCAGAAGTAGAATGAGCTTCTTTTATCCAACTACTGTGATTTTCATCCATAATCCTTTTTATTGTCTGAATAGATTGTAAATATTTTTTCTCCTAAGATCTTACTAATTCTTCTGAGGATCCTTTAAAATTTCTCTATTTCTTCCCTGGCTCAGGAACTCTCAATTCTATCTCTGTAGCAATAACTACAGCCACATTAGGACAGACTTCCCCTCAGGGAGTAATCCTACACCAGGTGGCACAGAGGGACTCCCATCCATACTGGTCGGGGCTATGCTCTGGAGCACCTCATTGACTGTCTCCTCTGCAGTCCACAGGAAGCCCCCACAGGCTAAGACAATTATTTTATGTTGTGACCTTTCAGAACACATCAGCCTGCTGCAGTGGTGCCTTTATACCATTATGTAGAAGTAATGGACACCACGGAGCATGCTATGAGTTAGAGAAAGGGTAGTCAAGAGAATGAATGTGCTAGAATTAGATATGAAAAACTGTATAGTGCTGAGCAAGCTGAACTTCTGTTTTCTGAAAATAAATTAACGCCAAAATAATTAGTGGATTTCATCTCAGTAAAGGCTTGTTTCCTTCCAAAGTTCAGTTCAAACCTCTGTTTTCCATGGGAAAAAAAAAAAGAATAGAGGTCAGAGTACAAAAACAGGCTTAGCACCTGAGATACAGTGTAGACATATCCATAGCCTCTGGCATTTATAACTAACAGCTAGCTTCTCAAATCCTCTTCTAAACTGACTGTAGGTGGTCCTGCCAATGACAACCGAGCATATCCCTGTCTGCTGAAGGCTCTGCATGATTTCTGAAAGTTTCCAAAGGGTTGGATGGTTCAGAATGTTCTCATTTCCAACATAAAAAATGGAAACTAATGGGCTTTTTTCATAACTTTTTACCATAGCCTTAAAAAACGAGTTGATCAGAATTTGGTGTGACAATCATCTCCTTCCACTACTTTTTGTTTTATCCCAATAGGTCATTCCAATCCTGGTCACTACTGTGTGAGCAAGTCTAAGTACCTGATCTGGTGAGAGGGTGTTGAGAGTTCAGGAGTCATGTTCTGACAGGCCTTCAGCTGTCTCACTCTTGGCGTGACACTTTCAAAATTTCAAGTGCCTGACTAGTCTCAGCAAAGCTGGTAGTAACTGTCCCATTGATTTCCACATTTTCTTGATCTGTGTCAAAGCACACACTTCATAAGGAAGTTACTGGAGGACTGGGGGAAAAAAAATTAGAGAAACAGTGCCCACAAAGAAGTTTCTGGAGATCACTTAAATCAGTCTTGTGAAGAACATATTAAAACTTAAAGGTAAGTTTTGCCTGAATGCACTGCAAGTGGAAAAAGGCAGTCACACAGGGCTTTTGGAAATCACTAAGCAGCAGCTCAAGTATAAAGCTGAAATGCATACTCAGGAATAGGCATTTGCTGATAAAGCCTAGAGAGCTAAAATTTTTAGTTAATGGTCATACATTTTCTTTGCTGATATTAGAAAACTTACTAATAAGGATGTAAAACACCTGGCAAACATTTTGTAAAACACCTAAGCCAAAGAGTTCAAGCTAAGTAGAGACTTCATCTTCTTCTCAATTCTGTTGCTACTAGCCTAAGGAATGGTGCCTTTTAGCCCATTTGTATTACTGTCTGCAAATGTAGCAATGCATAAACACATCCTGTCTAGTCTATGAATCCTGGCACACAGCCTGCCACTTCCTCTACAGCTACACCTACAATCTACATCTCTTATCTAACCAACCCAAGCAGTAGTAGTCCACTGAAAAACAAAGCACACCTTTCCAAAGCCTTTCCAGTAGGCCTTCCTTCAAGCTGAATAGAATATCAGCAGGAAACAAAGACAAATGTTCTCATTCTGCATAGCTCTCAGTGACTGGAAGTCTTCTTCAGCCTTACATACTGTATAAAGGAAGATCCCATTTATATTTCATTTTCTGAGTTAGGCAGAAATGGAATGCCTGAGTTCTACTGGTTAATTAAAATAATGTGCAATTTTTTTCAAATGCATTTTACTGTTTCCTGACAACACTGTGGGAAGTGTAAGCAATTAAAGGATTCCAGGTCATTCACTTCAGCTTTCTCAAATCTCAGACCAAACTTTATTGATGCGACTAAAAATATCTTTACTTTTCAAATCTTCCTTTTTCTGTATGTTTGGTGATACCCTCACTAGTGTATTAAAAAACAAAAAACAAGCAAACAAAATAACAGTGAACATATTAGTATGTCTATATGAAAAATAGACTTTTGTTAATCCTGTGTCTATAGAGATGAGTCTAATGAAACTTTTTGTATTACCCCTTCATCAATAGTAATTTTGTCTGAAGATTAGAAATGGAAACATTTACATTTTATTGGTAGTAGACTCTGGGGAAAAGAAAGTGTCTTTTGCACTGAATCCAAAGAACTAAGAGGCTTCTCCATTACTTCGGGATGAACTGTCAAAAATAATCCAGAGGAAATTTAAGAACCAAAATATGTAATTCCCTCTGCCTCCTCAAACACTTGAGGTTGATATTTTTCAACTTCAATTTATCAAGAGTCACCTTCCTACTGTATATGATAATGAGGCCACATTTTTAGTGAAGATTTTTGGTTTTGGGTGAGTGAGCAAGAATACACATATTCATGTGGACAATTTCATACATGAAATGTTTGGCTGTGTTTATGCCTGAAAGGCTGTATTTTATGAATAACTGTATCACTAGAAAATGTCATCTGAGCGCTTTGTGCCTTTCTAGGACCTACCCCACTCTCTTAAGATACATAAGTTGTGAATCCAAGAAACAAGCTCCTTTCTGTGAAACCTTTGACTGTTTCCCGTTAGTAGTATTTTGGGAAATGGAACTCGATAAACATTTTCATTTTCTCTGTGTCTTGCATGTTCAAACATATCTGCAAATATGTGTATATCAAGGACTTCATTGTCTATTAAGGAAAAAAAAAAATCAACTAATCCATGTATTAATTATCTTGTTTATTCCTACTCCTTTTTCACTTGTGATCCTGGTGGGACTTGGGTTTCTTTACTGTTTTATTTATAGATTATGTAAACATTACAATTTTCATTGTATTTGCACCAATCCTGCAGAAATCCCGTAAGTCCCAAAATAAAGTTTTCGATGTGTTGTCAAAGCACCATTTAAAGCTAGGCTGGCATTTAAAAGAGGTTCACATTTACTGTCTCTCAGTGATTTCCCATCACATTTCCTCAGTTTAAAATCAAAAGGTGGTTTTAGCTGTCAGGTTATTGGGTTGTTTCTTGGTTTGAATATAAGGTGGAGTCCTTCCTGGCTCATGTATCATCACATCTAAACCAGTCTTAGTTGCAGTAAGACATTATTGTAGAGAGCTGGGAAGATCTTGAGAAGCTCAAATAGTAGGAAAGCACCATAAGGTTGTAATCATTTATAATAATGAGGTGAGGTGAGGTGAGGTAGTTGTGGTTGGGTAAGCAGTACTGCACAGGGATAAGATTACTAGCTTCTACTTATTGACAATACTCATAACCCATGGGATTGAAAGAACAACAATATTTAATGATTTTTTTCCCTGCAAAAGCATTAAACTTTTTTAAAACAGAAGGAGACAAAAACATGGCCTATATGAGCATTTTCAGAGAAACACTTCAGTAGAGAGATACTAGATTCAGTCTATCTATAAATAGATTAGTCTGAGACAAGGGCTCCTCTCCTTCCCTATGAATATCTGCGACTAGGCAGCTATCCTTGATAACACAGTTGACCATTATTTTCCATTCAATAATACATACTCCATTAGGCATCATTATATTTGTCTTTGTTCATCTAAGATGAACTAAGTCTGCCTTTTAATATCTTAAGATTTCCAGACAGGTGGAAAGAAGGACAAAGGTGAGGCGAAGAAGGGCAAAGTAGGTGAAGCAAAATTAAAGGTCTTTGCTTATTCTTAGAGTCAGTACTGCCTAAAGCTTGCCTCACTTCCTAAAAAAGTTAGGTTGGTCTTTTTTTTACAAATGTTTTGTAAACATTTGGACTTCGGCTCTTCCAGATCTGGATTAGACAAGGAAATAAATGACAATATCACAAAATAAAAGTTAAAACTGCGGTAGTGGCAACTGGAATTCTTATATTTAAATAGCTTCCTCTCCAATTTTGAAGTATCAAGACCTTTGACTTATTTAGATATGGTCTGAATAAGAGGCTGGGTTCTGCAGCGTGTGTCTGAAATTAACTGAAGTTCCCAACTTTGGGACAAAAGTATTTGGCCATCAGTTTAATTTAAATGTTATAGGAAGAGTATTCCAGAAGCTCCAGTAGCCATCTGCTGTAAAAAATGTTGATTATTTGAAATCTCATAATCAGTCAACTTTTTGCTAAAAGGCGAAATAAAATATGAATGTGAAAAAATAATCCCATTAACTAAGTCCCTGTACCTACTCTGGGAGCTGCTACTGAAAGCTAGAGAGTACATTAGGGGAAAAAGGTCTGTTCAGAGCATAAGGGGATAGAATGATGCTTAGCTCAAAGTCTTCCTTGTGACCTTGCTGAATTTTGGATCAGCCCCTAAGATGCCAGGTGTACTTTGGAAAAGGAATGCTATACAAATGCATGTGTACACTGTGTCTTAGGATCTGCAAAAAAATATACGAGACAAATGAAATTAAATGAATATATTTTCCAGCTGCAGTTAAGAGCTGTTAAGCAAATGGTGGTAACATATTTTCATCTTTCTGACAGGGAAATGTAAGTATTTCATAGCTGCCGGAAAACAATCTTTATAAACCACATTGTCAAAGTATGAGCAGTCATTTTTTACTTTAATTTTCCCCATTCTGTATTTTCACAGTAACATTGTAATGGTTCTTTGGGGGGAGAGGATGAGGGAAAGGGACTGTTCAGCTAATAATGATAGCTTAGATATTAAATAATACTTTATAATTATAGATTCAGAATGCAGTTCCTAAGTTAACTTACTTTGTAAAGCAAACAAAAATATAAACGCTAAGTTCAAGGAAATTAACTGAGGCCAGAATTTTTAATTTTTTTTTTAATAAATCAATCTTTAGTTCTTATTATTTGCTAGTCTGTGATAAGTCTAATACAGCTCCCTATTACTACCGTTGTTTCAAACATCAACTTTCAAGAACTTATATTCTGTTAGATAAAACTGTGTCAAACTGAAGCTTTGCATATAGCATATCTTCCTCAAGATGAATGTTTCTAAAATGCTTCAGCCAAATCTATAAGGATATTCCTGGGAATGTGTAAGAAAATAGAGATTCAATGCTTTGTTTTCCTGACCAGACTCATTTCACAACTTGGTCATGTTCTTGCTGGAAGTGACTATGACTGCCCAATTCAGTGTTGTGGGCATGTGCTAAGCACACTAAGCTATTGATTAAAATATTGCTTCCTCAGAATATAAGTACAGATTGCTCAGATGTCAACATGTCTCCATCCCACCACAGATTACATTTAATTGTTTTTGAGCATCTGAGATGTGAATAAATATGTGCAACAAACAAATACCAAATTGTTTCTTTTTCAGTGAGCACCAGTCAATCTATGCCTCAAATGGAACAGGACCTCTGTTGCATGATAGCATGAGAATGTGGGCTGCATCAAAATGTGAACATGACACGGTCCTGAACTTGAAAGGAGTGTCTGGATACTTCCTGGCATGGCCTTCACTTTGCATCTTTTCCATAATAACAAATTGTCATGTTGTTGGTGTTCCTGGGGTGGATGATATTACTAATACACTTCCTGGTTTAATCTTCTTTATGCTAGTTTGCTTTAAACCATTAGAAAGTCTACAGTTATAGCATAATTACTTTAAAGAACATGAAATTAAAGTAAACAAAGTGAATTGTCAGTACTGTGTATGCTTTCTTTGAATGCAGTGAGGGCAGCAACCTTTCTGTCTGACTGAGTAGAAAGTAGGCAAATTGTCTTTCCCTTGCACTGCTGTAAGTTAGCTGAACAACTTCAAGTTTATTCACAGTGGCAGACTGAAATGTGAGGCATGTGTTGAACACCTGAGGATACAATCAGGTCTGATTATGAGTCTGCCTCTGTTCTGAGTAAAAACGTATTAATATCAACATAAGTCTGTTGAACAAGCAGCAAAAGGGTTCTGGTTCTAGGACACATCTCTCATGAACAGCTCTAAGACCTTTGTTATGACTCTAGGAATTGCAGGAATTAATTACATCAGGTATAAAAAGACATATTACATCCATCAGGTCCTGTATTACTATTTTTTCCCACTTTATTGCTTTCTTTATTATTACTCTTTATTGCTACTCTTTATAATTGTCAAGCAATTTTGATAACTTGCATCATTTACAAAGAAAAATATTAGGGAAAATGCTTCTTTTCTTTTCCCCACATGGAGCAAACTGTACCGATGTTAGAGTTATATGAATGTCCTGCAAAGACAAGTTGTCTTCAGCATGCAGTGAGTCTCTGATACAACATTAGCAGAAAGGTGATCTTTAAAGTTGTTGCCTTTCACTTTTTGTTAGACCTCTACTTTTTATTTCTTCTCCCAATGAAAGACTCATATTAGGAAGATGTGATGACTCACCTACTTCTTCCTTTTTCTACAGTAAGATCAAAGAGGTTGGCAAGCAGCTGCGGAGCAAGATGAAGTCAAGGAGAAGCCCATTCTTCCATCCTATCACAAGCAGGATCTAGCAACTGCTGTCTCTGCAGACCTTTTCTTCAGGTGACTCAATCTTTCAAATTGACTGTGATCCTGGAAAAAGGGCTCATGCCAAATAACCATCTGGATAATGCTGCAAATTCCAAGCTAATCAGAGAAATTGCCTATTCACTTGAACAACAGTCTCAGGCCTGGGAGGCGCCAGTCTCCAACAGCAGTCATGCCTTGGCTCATTAGTCCTATGTGCCCCCGAAACTAAACTGTCAAAGGGGTGTTGAGTGCACAAAGACTGGGCAGCAGCTGAATTAAATTCCAGCGCAGAACCAAAAATAGAATACTTTGAGACCCTTCTCTGTTGTGAAGAAAAAAATTCCTAGACAAAAAAAAAAAAAAAGAAAAAAAAAGAAAAATGCTTTTCTTGGTATTATTTAATGTGTTTTTCTTTCAAAAAAGCTAAAGATTTTTGGCCTCAAGGGGTGCTAGCCTGTTACCTTAGAGACTGTTTCTTTTAGAGGCAGTGGAGTGGCAGAGGGCATGCCTTTGTTGCTTACCTTGGCAACCATGAATTGCTAAATGCTGTTCCCATGAATGCAAGCCTTTCACTGCCATTAGTGCCTGCCCACAGGTATAAACATTCCTTCATGAAAAGGTCCAGGGGAATGTACACTACCTCGATAAAAATCAAGATGACAAACAAAAGCATATTATATAACACAGCAGTTATATAAAATTAGATTTTAAAACAAGATGTGTCTTTAATGACATTGATCCTGGATGCGGTCAAATTTCCTGTTCCATTTATATTCCCTACAGTCATACCAAGCAGTGGCAGTGGGGAAGGGAGGAAAGCGAGAAAGCTCGACAGGATATTCTTGTTTCTGTAATTGCAAAATGGAAGACCACTCTGTCTGTACTCAGAATAAACCTGCTGGACCGTTTTAGAGGAATAGGATGACTCCAGCTGTCTCCCTCCCTGGCATTAGGGCAGATAGAGGCAAGAGGAAATCAGAGGTTGCTGGGGCTGGGCAATGGCACTAGATCCCTTCTGCTACCAGGAATTCTTTATGGTCTAGCTGGGCAAACACTACAGGCAACATTCTCAACATGTTTACCTGTATAAAGGCCTTGTGCTGCAAAAACAAGAGATTTGTTGTTTTCTTCCTGTAAATGAGCCTGTTGAGTGTGAAGGAATTAAGTTCTAAACTTAATTCTCCCCTCCCTCCCTGCTCCACGGTCTCCATTTTGTAAACTGATTCTGTTAAAAAAACACCAAGATTTTCATTCCATTATCAAGTCAATTCACTCCCTCAGATCTGATAGTCAGTACTTCTAACAAAACCTTGGCTCGCCTGTATCTTTAGATTGCGATGTGGTGTATTTAGGAGAACAATCTCTTAGGAAAAGGGATCCACTAAAAGATATGTCTCTACCTGTCTATCAAAAGGGAGTCAGAAAGAAACTCATAGCTCATGTGAACTGAAAATCTCAGACTGCAGCAAGAGGACTATGGTCTTGAGCTACCATACAAGAGCAACTTTGTACAATGAGATTGGGACAAAATCCCATAGCAGGTTTGTTGGGCCAGGAGAAGACCCCTCTTGCCTTGAGAAAGTCCATGTGGCAATGGTGCTTGGCATTCCCCATGTAATCCTCCCTGAGTGGGCTGGCCTTGCAGCCACCATGCCAGGACACCTGTCCACCAAATAAGCTCTTGAAAGCTGAGCCAAATGCAAGGGCAGTGTTGCAACTGATGGCCATCTAGCTGCACCCAGTTAGCCAGGTGTGCATACAGACAGACAGATGGCTGCCCCTAAGACATTCACATGCAACCAGAACATGACAGTGGAACAGCAGCTCTTGTATATCATGTGGTAAAGCATATTAGTGGTCCAAACCCCTGCAGAACCCCACTAAAGCCAGAAGAATGACCTGGTTCATCCATGTGGCCCCTATTTGCACAAAGGGGAAGTGCTCATTACTAAAAAAATTTTAACATGTCAGCATGGCCAGAAGGTCAAGAGTGGTGATTCTGCCCCTCTGCTCCATTCTAGTGAGATTCCACCTGGAGTATTGCATTCAGCTATGAAGTCTTCAGCACATGAAAGACAAACCAAGCCCAGAGGGAGACCGTAAAGGTGATCAGAGGGCTGGGGTACCTCTCCAATGAAGAGACTTGGGGATGTTCGGCCTGCAGAAAAGAAAACTCTGGGGAGACCTTGTTGCAGCCTTCCGTACCTAAAGGGGGTCTACAAGAAACACGGGAAAGACTTTTCAGTAGGCTTGCAGTGATAGGACAATGGGTAATGATTTTAAATTAAAAGAGGGTGGATTCAGAGTAGATATAGGGAAGAAATTCTCTTACGATGAGGGTGGTAAAACACTGGCACCCACAGATTTCCCAGTGAGGTGGTGGTTGCCCCATCCCTGGAAAAATTAAAGGTCAGGCTCGATGGGGCTCTGAGCAACATAATCTAGCTGAAATTGTCTCTGCTTATGGCAGGGGGTTTGGAACTAGACAACTTTAAAGGTCCCTTCCAACCCAAACTATTTGACAATTCTATAAAAACAAGCAGAACATTTCTGCCGGCATTAGCAAGGCCACACACCAGGCAAGCACACAGAGGGACAGCTGTGATCAGAAGAACCTGGCCTGTTGGCCATGCTCTGCCCTTCCTGGCTCCCAGCAGGGGAGCTGGAGACCAAGCAGAGAGAACATGCAGAACAGGAGGCCCAAGACTAACCTGCAAACCTGAGCAGCCTTTTCTCCTGAAACCTGTAGGATTGACTTTTCTCTCTCAAAAGAGGAAATGTTATAATGATAGGGAAAATATTTACAGATGACTTTAAGATACCTCTTTCTTTCCCCTCTCAAACTCCAGTCCAGTGATTCTCAGTCTTTGCTAGTAAAGCAGCTACATTTTTATTTCCCTTTGCCCTCCTCATGTTTTAGTACTGTCAGAAGGCAAACAATGTGGTAGGTGCCTAGTGAGTTTGACCAGCCATCCCTGGAGGTCCTGCCTCAGCATCTCCTCTTGTTCTTCAACTTTCCTTTTTCCCTTCATGAGGTCTGGCAGCTACAACTGAGCCGTGGGTGCTGTCAGCACTCAAGCACTCAACAACTCAGTATCCTCACCCACACCTGCTGTGGTTCAAGCTTCATGCCTGCTGACCAGCTAATGCTATCACTTTGGGCTTGTGTTGGTTTCACTGGGGGAACAGCTTCGTGCTTCTTTCTGATAATCACGCTGCTGATCACACCATCACTATTACCTTGTAGGAATGGGGTCTTCACAGATTCACATTATGCTCTTCTGTTCTAAACACACCTTTGTTGACATTTCCACTTGTAATGCAGCATCAAGAGAATAAGGAACCTTCTGGTTTGTTGCAATGGGGAGTGCCATGGGGCTTCACAGCCTTAGGGGTGTGGCAAATGTTTAAATACCTTACTGTTAGAGATTTCCTCCAGAAAGGAAACAAAAAACTTGCAGACTACAAAACTCACTCCTGCTAGATCTCAAATTTTATGAAAGATTTCCAGCCTCTGTCTATATGTATGTAAAAATACAACCAAACAAAAACAGGTAAAGCCAACCAGGAGAAAATAAGCACTAAAAAGGACAAAAAAAAAAAAAAAAAAACAGGGACATTTTTTGTGCCCAAAAGACTGAGTGTTCTTTTCAGGAGCACTAAATCCAAAAACAACAACAAAAAATGGACCCTGTCCTTGGTTTCTTGAATAAAACAACCTTCCTTTGTCAGGAAACGAATAGCATCACTTTCCAGATGTTTGTCAAGCAAGAGACAACAGTAATTATGGGATGGTTCTAAAAGCCATAAGTAAGAAAAATTCAAAAGCCATTTGATATATGAGACATGAAGCAATTGTAAAGCAATGCATCAGTGAAATCCATTACAGCAAACATCTTACAAGGAATGTTTAAACACTAGGAACGTGCAGAGGAAGTTCAGCATGCTTCTAAGCTTTACAAACTTAGAATGTTTGCTGTGTAGAGTTATGGTGCATCGCAAAAAAACCCCAGAAAAATATTTCTTCATGATATTTTGTTCCTTGTTTTTCCTCATCATCTAAGTACACCAAAATGTTCCAAGAAGCAGGATATTTGCTCTGCTCAGTTCAAAGTAGCAGAATATATATGCAAATTGAAGAGATTAAGTAAATCAAGTCATAAACAATTCTGAACTCAATATGCATGTCACAAAAATATGCTAACAGTTCTGTGTTCAAAAACTGTTGCTTGAGTTGGTTTCTGAAGTTCGTCCTGTATTGAGGTAACATAAGTTCTGGCATCTCCTTCAAGAAAAGTGTAAAAAAGGAAGGAAATTGACCAGGAGAGCTGGAGAATCTGTAAGCAACCACCATCTGTTGGCTGGTAACAAGCAGACTTTAAGATTTAGAGGCAATTAAATTAGAATACTGTTTCCTTTTAAAGTAGGAATTGTTCCGACTTCCCTTCCTTCCTCTACCCCAAAGGAGCACTCACCTCCCTCCCTTGGCTGACTCTGTTATGGAAGCATAGACCAATGGCTGCCACTGTTTCTTTCCTGGCATGGATGAATAATAACAATTTACAGCAATGAAACATAAATCTGGGTGCCTAATGGCATCACATATCAACCAAAACAAGCCAGATACTAAACAAACCTGAAGACTGATAGGGGAATAAAGACATGATCAAAGGCTACAGTTCTCACCTCAATGAGAGCTCTTCCACTGTTTCCCACTTGTGCTTACTGCTCAATCAAATGGCAATATATTATGCATTTCAGAGCTATCAAAGAAAATTCCTCTATAGGAAACACACAGAATAAGATCAGATACTTCATTACTTTAGTTTTCCAGTAGCCATGTCAGGTCACATTTAGATTTGTTCAGCTGAGTTTCCTGCCTCTGTGCTGTAAATTATTGACATATTCAGTAGTTCCTCTGTAATGATAGCTCCCAGAATAAATTATTCTTGCCTTGACTTGCTTTCCTTCTCTTCCCACAAAAGCTCTCCTCCTTCTCAAAGACTTTGGTGTGGCTTGGTCACCAAGTTTTGTCACTTCAGACTATGGACAGTGGCTTTCCTCAGGTCCACCCTGACCTCAGCCCCTGTGAAGCCAGCCAGCAGGACGGCCTGGAATGCAGCACAGCCCCAGCCTTGACCCAAGAACTTCTACGTGACCACTGGATCTGGTATTCCTCCCAGTGAGAGACTAAGTATGTCCAGGGTGAAATCAAATAAACTGGTATAATTTCAGGGGAAGCAAGTAGCAGTGGTTTTGGTTCACTGCACTCAATGTGTTAAAGGCCAAGAGTCGCAAGGAAAAGGACCATGAAAATAAAAGGATACTTTTTTCTGTAACATGGGGGAATCAAAGAAAAGCTAAAATCAGTATTCTAATACTAACTTCACAGGTCCCAATTCTGCCATTACTGAATAAATGTGCTGAAATGTGAGGGGAAAAATACTTCTGTCAGGGAGCTCTGAAATGCTCTGATTATCATGGAGTAGTGGAAAGTTCCCAGGAATTGTATAGTAAACATGTATCAGGCTGTTTCAGTTAATACCTGAACTCATACCTACTGTGAGCATACCAAGAGAGGAGCCCTCATCTCTCCTTCTCCAGATTTTATCTGTGGGTTGGAGAGTGCTGATCATTCTCTTCCTCCACTTACAGAAAATATGCTCAACCAATGTAAAACAGCCACAGTTTGAAAGTACCAGTACACATAGCCCACAGTGATCCTCTTACATTGCTGTACCAAAGTCACCATCAAATATTCCTCATTTCAAAGCAACCACAGCTAATTATGTTGCTGATTAATGTCATAAGTTATTGTACTACCTAGTCATGTTTAAAAACACTTCCATCTGGAAGATTTGGACTACAGGTATTTTGGACGGTAAATTCCAGGAGAATATGCTCCTAATTTTATTTATCTAGTGGCTTACTTTAATTACTGCCCTTATAGTGAAGTCACTGCTGGGATGGAGGACAACAAATATTTAACAGTAGTCTACAATGCTATGCCAAAGTGTAGGGAACAAACTAATGAGGAACACCATATCCAATTGAAGTGGCAGAGGAATGCAGTAGGCAGAATGTAATTACTTGTGTGAGAATTTGCCTAGGAAACTGAAGCAAACACCTCTGCTCCTTTGAAAAAAAATTACTTGTTAGCATATAATCATCTAGGTCTCTTTACTAGGTGAATATTGCATTTTAAAAGTGCTGGCAAAAAAGTGAAAAAGTAAGTGCAACAGAATAAATAGTGCTTGAATGTCCATTAATTTTAATCTGATATAAGAAAATAACTGCCTAAGAAAAGCAAAATAGAAATTAAGTATATCTAGTTTTGAGCTTCACACATCTAGAAGCCAGGACCAGAGGCAGAAAGAATCAGGGGTATTTCAGACCCAGGAAATTATAAACTTCATATAAAGGCCTTTTCTTCCCCTATTAGATTTAAGACCTGAAGCTATACTTACAATTGGAAACTTTGAAAATGGTTTGGCAATTTATTATGGTTTTGATGACAACCCTCAAATCCTTTAAAAAAATAGCCTGGGATCTTTTGATTGCTTTTAAGTTTTGCAAGGAAGATCTGAAGTCTATACATATTATTAGTAAGAGCAAAAGTCCACATTCGTAAAGTGATCCAAAGGTGGGATGCAGGAATGTGTTTGGAAAAACAGCACCCAGCCTGATGATGCTGGGCCTCTTCTGGGCACTGTTCAGGAGATGGCTACAGGGAATCCACTCAGTGCACGGCTGAGAATGACTCTGAGCAGAGAGCTCTCCAGCAGCAAACAGGGAAACCCTGAGGACAGGCACATATTTTTAACTCCACCCTAAAGGCACCATGTGTTGTACTCAGAGTTATTGGAAGGTGCCTTCCCCTCTTCAAATCAAAGTCTCAGTCTGTAGGAAAACTTCCTAAATTACAATATAAAGCAGTGGTGTTCAGCCATGCCTTGGAAAAAATGACCTCAGGACAGTCTACAGTGGCCTACTTGACATCTGTGGTTCCATGGGAAGTGGTAGACTGCTACTCTGGTCCTTCAAAACTGGGAGAAATCCTGTTTCTTTGGAAAGCTCCCAAACTAACCAATAACAAGTAACAGGCATGTGCCCTCCTGCCTGCTCAGACATCCTGTTCAACAGAAGGACAGATGCTCTCAGACAAAGTGAGTGCAAGTGGCAACTTAAGCACTATGCACAAAGGAAGAAAAGGGGTAGCTTTTCACATTACCCTTAATCCCCTAGGCCCTGCCCCGCAACCAGCACAGATGGAAAATCTGATTAGTTGAAGCATAGCACCATGCAGAGGAAGCAATACTCTCTTTTATCCAAAAACTTAGGTGAGCAGGGTCTACATGTGTGCTGTAGTCAAAGAGAGAGGTGATAGGGATACTTATTACTGCTTCAGTCTGGTCATCAGTTTGCTATGATGTCTGACTTTTCACAGGTGATAAAAGTGGGATATTCTGCTATCTCTGCAGGTTGAAGACAAACCTTATACATTGAAACAGCTGCAAGAAAGAACAGAAGAGACTGGGGAGAAAAACTTTAAATATAAGATTCAATTTAATAACATACCATGTTTTAGGCCAGCGGCCCTTCACAATGTTCCACAAAACCAGTCTTAAAAGAGACATTTACAAGCACAGAGTATAGATTTGGAAGAAGTCAAGACTCCTTTTCCTCCAGGAAATTGAGAGAAACTTTCCATGCAAACACACACACCCATGCAATCACAAAATCTCCTCGAGTGTAACTTTAAGAGACACAGAAGCTTTGCTGGTCAGATCAGCCAGAACCACTTCAGTTTGATTGAAGAGAGGAAAAACAACAACAGTAAAACCACTGGGTTCAACAATTTGGGCCAAGTCCTAAAAATAGAACTGCTTTCTTATGGAAAGGAATAAAAAGGAATCCAAACCAAAACAAAACAAAAAAAAAATAGCAAAACAAATAAACAAAACCAACACTCTCCAGAAGATCTGAAATGTTCTCAAAATTGTCTGAATTTGGTGCCAAGCACACAGGGGCAGCCTAATACTTAAGAGGCTGCCTGTGCCAGCTCTGAATCCCTCCAGTAACTAGAGACTGTATATCCAAGACTGGGAAGTGACTGTGGAAAAAAAACCCTCTTTTCTAGCGGACAAGCTGTCCAGCCATTTTAACTCTTGCTTGAATACTTGCCTTGAGGTCTCATGATGCACAGTGTTTCCTCAGCGGGCTCTCCAGCTGCCAGTGCTTGCAGCCTGCATGACACTGCGATGGGACCAGTCTTGTTCCCCCACACTCCAGCAGCGCCTGGGATGAAACAGCAGCTTTGTTTCTCATGTGGAAAGGGTTTGGCCCTGCTGCAGAGGATGGCAGCTCCAGCCCTCCCAGCTGCTCAGACCGGGTGCCTTTGGTATTGTGTGTGTGCCCCAGGTTCCAACCAGCCTGTCCCTGCACAAGCTCACCTCCTCCATGACCACTGGGCAAAGAACAACCCCACAGCTTCCTCCTAGCAGGGGAACAGAGTATTACTGGCAGAAAATGGATCAGCTTTTGCACAAAAAATCACTACTGTGAATGAGTTGCCCAAAATTGTCATCTTGTAGCAAGTCCTTGCTGCACTGTACAAACTCAGAAGTATCTGTGTAGTACTGGAAAGGCACAGGGGAATGTGCTTTTCCTTTCATGCAAAATAACTGAAGAGGAAAGGCAATTTTCTGTTTGCCTGCCTGTACCTTTCAGAATGGGTAAAACACAAAAAATAATGTTAAGAAAATAAGTAACAAAGCAGCTTACATTTATCCCCGTGAGACTCCCTATTATCTTACTAAGAACCAGGCAGAAATACAGCTCCTCATGATTTTGCTTTCATGCTTTGCCCAATCTCAAAATGTACAGTACTAAGACAATGTATCCCCTTCAGGGACAGAATAAAGGAATAAACACTTTCTGCTCATTATACTGGCAAGAAATACAGGTCTTCTTTATTCACAAAGAAGGCAGGATTCTGGATTTTCACAAATCACCTGAGAGCTTAGTGCTAAAAAATATAAAATATCATTATCGACATCTGGCAAAAGAGTTGCCAAGGGCTATCAAAACTTTCTCTCCAGACCAATGGCCTGACAGCTGTTTCTCCAAACACCAGAAGATGCTGCTTGAAAAGACTCGGAGAGGGCAACTCCACCATTTCCCTCTGAAATGCTACTCAGACCCTGCTGCTTCTGTGAGGAAGTTCACTGGTATTCCAAGGCAATCTCTGCACTATAGAGTATTTACTCTGTAATACAGTAATACTCTATATTTTGCCTATGGTATAAAAAGTGGGGTTTTTTAAGTGTATAAAAGATTTTTTAGTAGTAGAATTCAGCTAATCTTCATCAGTTTAATTGTTGCTGAACAGGTTCCAGAGTAGCTCCATCAGTTTTCACATAAACTCCAGACCCCATCACACAAAGACTTCACTTTCCTGAAAACCTTACCTAAAGTGGCAGGATAAGCTAGTTTCTTCCTTTCCACATGGCTGAAATTGGCAGAAGGACCAAGAGAGGCCTGGATATTTAAGGAAGAAAGGTCACTTTTCATGCAAAAGGGTTTTTAAGAAGCCAGGATCACAGCTGAATTTTCATATGCCAACTTCAAGAAATATAATATGAGAGAAACAGAAGTGCTATTTTGGGTCACATAAGTATCATATTCTGAATAATCCTTTTATTAGCAGGCTGCCCTTTTCTACCTCATCTTTCTTGCCAGTAGTTACAGACCTCAGGCTCACACATTTCCATTAATGCTATGAGAAGGGCATTTATCAACTTCCTGTCGCTCAAAAAATATAACCAAATCTGAAATTGAACTTAATATGAAGCACATCACAAAGCACAGAGTAGCAGCTCTCAAAATTGTTTAAAAATGTGTTTCCAAGGCGAAGGTCAATATTTTTAATATGATATTTATCTTCTTTATAAACCTCTGACCCAAATAAGTAATCAAAGAGAATGAAAGCCTAAAGCAATCAGTTTAAATTTTGTCATGTGATTCTGGCTTGGTGTGTAAGTAAACACTCATTGAACTAAACAGCCAAAGTGTGCATAGGAAATATTATTCTAAGCATTTAATGGAGTTGTACAACCACACAATGGAGTTGTGTGTTTGCTAAAGATAGCAAAAATAGTCAATAAACATTTTTTCAATAAAAATTGCCTTTTAGTAAAAATAATTTTTAAAAAAGGTGCTTATGCTTTTTACAGACATTTCGTATCAAAGTGCATCTAATAAACATTTACCAAGGCTCTTTGGGTAACATGTTTAACAAATATAGTCATAGAGAATAGTTTCATTTTAACATGCTAAAATAAGAATTGAATTTTTTTGTGCAAATGTTTGCTTTTCAAACAGCTATCACAAATACTTTCACTTCAGAGTACACTCTGGTTAAATTGTTTATTCAAGAGTCTGAATCATTAGTGCATTTTCTCCCCCCCTGCTTTTCTTGGGGTTTTTTTTGTTGGTTTTTTTTTTTTTCGTTTATTTGTTTGTTTTTAACATTTAGTAACATTTAGTGTAACATTTAGTATATGTTTTAAAGCTTTC
The DNA here is from genome assembly GCA_013396955.1 of Regulus satrapa. Lineage (NCBI taxonomy): Eukaryota > Metazoa > Chordata > Aves > Passeriformes > Regulidae > Regulus > Regulus satrapa. The sequence goes on from VWZN01001951.1 coordinate 563,666, forward strand.
ATATGATTTGGACAATTACAGAAGCCCTTTGGAATTGAAGCTCTGCCTGAAGTAGGCATGCTCTGAGGCCAACTGAGCGAGTGCAGGAGCATTTTTAATTACAGCACCACCCTATGCATTTATGATTACTTAAGTGTACTTGACCCCACCAGTTGTCTAATCCTTCCTTTTAACTTCTCCACGGTCTATTAAACATCCCCATTTACAAGACTCGCTGCTGGAATCAAACCCTTGGTGGCTGCAATGTCTGCCTTTCCTGCTCACAGCGTTCTGACAGCCCTTAACATATTCCAGTCCAGATTTGACCTCTCAAGGGAATGTGTCTAAATTGAGTCGATCTCATTGACAAAGATCAAACCACTACTTAAAACGTCTCGTGGCTGGATTTCCTTCCCAGCAGACCCACAACTCCAAGCTGAAGCATACATGAAAGGCTGCATGCAGCTACAAGCAGTATTAGGTAGGAGAACAGTGCAAGCCTCACATGATTTGAGCAGCAAGTGTTCCTGCGGCAGCGGTACAGGGAGAAGGGAGGGGAAATGGGCAACAGGCTCCTGACCCTTGAGTAAATCCTCGAGTAAATGCCTAGAAAGCATGATGGGGATACTCATCCATGCACAACAGGGATACTCACTGCACGCTACACATGCACAATGATGATACAGTCAGCAATGGGTAAATGGCTTCTCTGAATAGAAATTAAAGATTTTATGCTATTTCCCTTCTTTGTGTTGTTGCTTGATTCATTTGTACTTATGGCTCAGACCTTTTCACAAACACCATCTGGAAAACCAGCTTTCCTACAAGTCCAGGAAATCTAGCAGTACAAGATACAGAATAGGTATTTTGCATGGAAAAAAGAATTGCTGCTCTAAAGTACATAGAGTAATTAATGAATGCTGTCCTTAAGGTGATTACCAGCAAGAAATAGAATAGAAAATACAGTTCCTTTTGTTTTCCACTGAGAAATCATAATGTGGACAAAACCACTGTTTTTGCAGGAAGATGAAGAGGCTAAGCAAAGAGCTGTAGCATCTTTAGTTTTATCTGTGATTTTAGTATTTATTTTCAACCAGGTGTTTCATTTTCCTTTTAAGTTACATCTTTTTTGGACAAGTATCCGAGGAAGGAGTAAGAAGAAAGCTTTTGATTTAAATTTCTTGAAAGGGCTATTTTGCCATTAATATAATGGAAACCAGTCAACAACTGTGCTCCTACAGGGCCCACAGAAACAAAACTGGTACAGAAAAAAAAAGGGGGTTGAACTTATTCTTTCAATGCCAATGTTAAAGGCAGTCATGTTCTTGCCAGACAAGTTCTTTAGGTCTAGTACAGCCAGAAGGTGCACTTTAAAAAGAGAATGTGTTTTCCAGATAAAAATGTTCTTTGGAAAGAATTCCATGCTCCTAAAAATTGGTCTGTAAAGTTTATTTTCTGGCTATATGGGTGGAGAAAAACAGATCCAGGAAATATACTTAAAATTCTCAGTGGATTAGAAACGCTAATGCCTGTCTCACACAACTCTTTCAACTTTCCTTGATCCTCTTCTTAGCTTCCTACCAATCATTTTCTCACAATGTCCTATAGTAACTTTGAACTCACTGAAGGCAAATTTCTTTATCTATATCGCATTCTTAAAGAAATGCATTCAAAACCTTCTTCTAATGGGACCAGATACCCAGGAAAACAAAACCAGACTGCTTGATAAGATCTCTGCATGATTGTGAGAGGTTGGGACAAGTAAGAATAAAAGATATGTCTTATTGTTCTGGTAATGGAATAGAGAAATCAGTTAAATTGGAGGTGTCAGAAAGCAACCCACACATATTACTTCAGATTTGGTACTTATAAAGCAAAAATGAAACAAAGAAATTAATAACACCAACTATCCTGGGGTAAATAGGTGAATAATTGTTCCGTACTACATCTTAGCAGTAAGAAAACCACTATTTTATTTCAAAACTACATATGTAGGGAAGAGAAGCTGACTTAATTTACTTAGATATTTGACACTGTCCCGAACAACATCCTTGTTTCTCAACTGGAGAGACATGAATTTGACATAGGAAACACTCAGTGGATAAGAAATTGCATAGTCACCCTATGAGAGTTTCCAATTTCCCAGTGGAAACCAGTGAGGAATGGTCTTCCTCAGGGTCAGCACAGGGACCAGCATTGTTTGGCATTTTGTAAGTGACAGAGGCAGCAGGATCAAGGCACCCTCTGCAAGTTTGCCAATGACCCCAATGAACTGTGTGGTGCAGTCAACAGATTGGAGGGAAGGGAGGCCGTCCAGAGGGGCCTGGGCAAGCCTGAGAGGTGGGACTGTGCAAAGGCCAAGTGTGCCCAAAGACAGGAGGGTCAGGAAAATCCCAAGCAGCAAATATAGCCTGGGCAGAGTATTGTTTGAGAGTAGCCCTGCAGAGAAGGACTTTGGGGTGCTGGTAGATGAAAAGCTGGGCACAGGCTGTCACTGTGCACTCACAGCCCAGAAGGCCAAATGCATCCTGGGCTGTGTTAAAAGCAGCATGATCAGCAGGTCAAGGGAGGTGGTTCCACCCCTCTACTGTGCCCTTGGGAGATCCCAGCTGGAGTGCTGCATCCAGCTCTGGGGACCCCAACATAGAAAGGATGTGGACTGTTTGGAGTGAGTCCAGAGAAGGGCCATAAATATGATCAGAGGGTTGGAGCAAATATCCTGTAAAGACAGGCTGAGAGAGTTTAGGCTCTTTACCTGAAGAAAAGAAAGCTCCAGAGACCTTACAGTAGCCTTCCAGTACAAAGGAGTCCTCCAAGAGAACTTGAAAGAGAGGTTTTAGAAGGAGCAGGTAGAGCCAGGACAAGGCTAAAGGCTTTAAACTGGAAGAGGGCAGGTTTAGTTTAGATACAAGGAAGAAATCCTTTACTGTGAGGGTGGGGAGGCACTGGAAAAGGTTGTCCAGAGAAGTTGTGGTTGCCCCATTCCTGTAAGTGTTCAAGGCCAGGTTGGATAAGCAACCTGGTCTAATGCAAGGGGACCCTGCCCATGGAATAAAGGTTGGAATGATATGATCTTTAGAATCCCTAACAACCCAAACAATTACACAGTTTTGTGATACATAGGTATATATAGTAACCACTAGTATTTAATATTCCCCAAGAAATATTTCTGAGTTTATATATTACATAACAGACTGAAGAGTTTTAATTATACCCTCCCAACCTTGCACTTGTTCTCCTCCCCCCCAGGAGGAAAAACCCTGTGGCATTTCAAATCCATTCTGCAGTTGAGCATATTCAGTACACAGTGCATGTTTCTTGCCAAAGAGGTAGCAAAACCAATTTGTTAATTGGCTTGTTAATTCAGCTGGAGTGGAGTAGAGCTTCTGGACCTCTTTGTAATTCTCAGTCCCTTATCTATATCTAGTTTTCTTCCAAATATATGGCAGAGTTTGGAATTTGTAGTAAAGATAAGAAATTATTCTAGCATTTGCTTTCCCATTTAAAAGATGGGAATTAATTCCTTAATTTCAATTAAGGTATCTGGCTAGAAATTACTACTTAGAGAATATCTTCTTGAGAAATTCTGTGTTGCACCTGGTGCAATACCCTCAGTCACTATGCCAAAGGAAAGTGAGAGTATTCCTGGGGATTCCACATTTCAACGTCATTCTAACCTGTTATAAGGTGGCACAAGGTTTAATGAGAGTTAGCACTTCCCCTTCCCACATGATTAAAGCTGATGGTATCTCTATAAGAACACACATAAAACCCCTGGAATCGCATATTATGAAACATTTGAGGCAAGATATCCGATAACTAGTATGAGAATATTATGCTCTAAAAATAAAATGCAGAGTAGGATTAAGGGTATCTAGGACACTTAATAGCTCAGAATCTAGGCAGATGTGAATGCACATGCACACAGATTTCTTTCAACCAAGTATGACAAAGCCTTTGACTAATTCGAGCATTTGATGTGTATCTCATAATTCTAGGAACACAGCAAGCCTTTTGCTACTTGGATGTTTTAAGTGGTGAATCTTGTATGCCAGGTAAGCATCTGCTTCCATTATGGTTGTTCTGGTTCCTAAGAAACAAAGCACTTTGGCTTTTAAAGTTTCCTTTCATTCCTTTTCAATTCTATTAATAAAAACTGTGGCATACAGTTAATTTGAATAAAAATATCACATACATTCTTCTGCAACTTATTCCTGGGATCATTATTTTTGCTTTGCAAAACCAAAGTATTTCTAAATCACAGTATTAACACAAACTGTCAATAATGTATAAAGCCAATACTGAGCTGATCTCCAGGTATTTCATTAATTCTTTACTGTGCTCCTGGATAAGAAATAAATAATAGTTAACACCCATTACAAGAGATGCTTTAACTGCTTTGACAGTTAGACCCACTGAGGGTGAAGTTTTCTGACTTGAACTTACACATCATATTTAAGCATACTTTCTCCCAGATGTAGGCTGAAGAATCTTTATGAATCCATGAAAAAAGACCTTCATTGGTTTAAGTTTTCTTAATTCCTCCCATAGATCTCACCTCTTATAATAAAGTATTCATGGACAGCTCCATTCAAAACCTTTCTTTTCTTCTTAATAAATGAGCATTCAGGTAGCTGATTGTAGTGGAAGACAGGAATTACATAGAACATTGCAAAAGTTTACTACTTTCTATTTAGATAAAAATTATACATATTGCTTGAAAAAAAAATTAATTTTTGGGTTCTTTGGCCAGTTTGATTTCCTGTCATTGAACTCTCTGATTATATTATTTGCCTTCTCTCCTTCCAGCCTTTTTGTTCTGTTTTGAGGGCCTGTGCTGTCTTGCTCCATGAATGCTCTCCTCTGAGGAACTCAGTTTTACCACAGTTGCTGAAACACAAATCAAAACTACCAAAAAGTTGTCCTGGTCTCTTCATATTTTCATCACATTCTCCTAATTTTCTCTTCAAGACTCTTCCTTCATACCAAAACAACTGAACTATTCTCTCTTTTCCATGCTACAGACCCCAAGAAGCCCTTTTTCTTCCACAACCCCTTCTCCTTGTCCTAAATCCCTTCCTTCTTCTGATACAATATACTCCTTGAGCCTCCTGTCTATCTGCTCATCACTGAGACATGCACACAAAAGTTGCATTCTGCTCAACTCTCTCCTGCTCTAGCACAAGTCCTACTCAGCTCCAGTAGTGTCTTCCCACCAAAAATGCCTCATTTAAGTCTTTGGCCAGAGAAAATCCCTGGTGTATTATCAGACATTTTATCTTCAGGGCTCAGTTTCAGCACAACAAGTGTAGAGGAATCACCAGTCCTGCCTGAGGGATGAACCTCCAATAGTCACATTTTTACTGGAACTTGCATTTTGCAAATATTTTTTAAAAATATTTCCCTATTTTCATATCAGTCTAGGTTTCAAGCTGAAATAAAGTAGATCCAATTAATGAAGAATTTGCTAACATGTGTCTTACAGTCATTCTCAAAAGACAAAATTAAAAAGAAACCCTCTCAAACCTTTGTCAGCGTGTTCTCTGTAGACATAAGAAAGTAATTTGGACTAGGTGATTCACGGTTTGTTCCTTTCCAGATGTAGTTTTCACTATGAAAATATACAGTTCTTTGTTTTAAATGCCATGAAAAACAACAGTAGCTGTTTTTATGGACTTGATTTTCTACTCTTCAAGAAATATTGATAAAGGAATCAAATGACCGAGACTCTTCTCAGCTTCTTGTATCACATGCACAAAACTCTACTAAGTTCAAAGCTCAGCATTTAAAAATAGAACATTATTTAAAATGAGACACATGCAAAAGGAGCTCAGCTGGCTAGGTCTGCAGTTTTGAAGAAGAACCCTGCTTTGATGGAGGCTGCCTCTATCTTGGCTAATTATTGCTAAGCAATTAATTGCCGCAGCTTGTAAGATAAAAGCAGAACATTAAGCCAAAACTTGATCATACTACATTTACAAATTCCAGGTACCACCCTGTCTCTCTTATTTCCAGTTTCACAGGACCTTGGTGCTTTTTGGTAATACTGATATATCTATACTTGACCTCAGAAGTGAACCTAATTGGACAGCTTCTCACAGAAGACCTTGGCAGAAAGAATGCTACACTAAAATATCCAAAAAACGTTTTCTCACTTCATGTGGGCTTGTTACATGAGACTTTCTTCTGGGATGGGATACAGATCTAAAGCAGTCTGGTTCTTAATATCCAGGCTAATCATCAGGAACAGTACAAACCATGGTATTTAAATTAAGTAAACAGCAACTTTGAGTCATGCTGTTGCTCGCTTCTAACATGCAGTATTCTGTGGCTGAGCCATCCAACATCTGGACTGTGAATATAATACTGCCAAAGCTGTACTCTGTGGTTGCCAAACTGTTGAGCCCATGTGTGGCTTCACAGCTTGATATCCAGAGAGCCCAACTATGATTCAAATTCTGACAAAAAACCAGGTCTATGGTCTATGGTGATTCAGCAGTTTGGAGGCAAGCCTTCTTTTCTTTTTTTTTTTTTTTTTTAAGAAAAAAAAAACCACAGCTGACTATATATGGCATACAACTCGTAACAAAGTAGCAAACTTCTTGAACAACTTCACAACAGAGCTCCTTAACCTGACTGGATGGCACAAAATATGGCTTACCACAAAGATCGGGCTAAATTCTGCTCCCCTAACAACTGTGCAAACTCAGATGAACTCCACTAACTTCAGCGATACATGCCTGCATCAGCCTGTTTAAATATGAATGTACAGAAGTTCTATGACATGCCTCTTGCTGTTGCTCTTTGAGATAAGCTTGAAGTCATTAGGCAGGTAGAGAGCAGCATCCTTACAGTATTCCAGGAATGTAGCTACAGAGGTAGACTTGCTCCATACCACACAGATATACTTGATTCTAAACGAATAAAACCTTGTGAATTGACTAGAAACAAAACCCAGGTTCTGCATACATACCAAATGCACTGGGAATGTCAGTCTTACACTAATTGCTCTGCGTCCTCCAGGATCATCTACATACATGTAAAAGATGACCATATCCTACCAAAATGAGGTATCTACTAGCCTGGTACATGGAAGAGCTCAGCTGCTGATTCACATTGCAAAGACTATTGCTCAAACTTGTCTCCTTGCCTTCTAGCAGATATAAATATATAAAACATTACTTGTTTCTTCATTTATTGATTTTCGGGTGGACCAGCACTGCACCAAGGCATGACAGCCCTCAGCTCTCATCCTATGCTGCTCAGCCCTCTCTGGTCAGACAGATGACACACCATCCTTCCATGCGTACTGCCTCATTTCTTCTGGTGATGATGCTTATGCTTCCTTTGCCAAGCAGAGAGGCCTAACTAATATCCTCTACTCCCTGCAAAATACATGCTCAGTCATTCGGGAAATTGAAAAAGAAACAAAGGTGAAATAAATGCTGCTCCATTTGAAGTTGAATGATTTGTTCAACACTACAAAATGTTGCTTTAAGAAAGCTCCCTTTTAATATAGTAAATGAGATATATGGAGTCCCCTTCTTTCTCATTCTTTTCTCTTTAATACTAATTGAATGAAGTGGAGACTGTGAGGTAAAACCAAGCACATCTGGGTCAATTAGCATGGAAAGTCAATTCTTTAAAACCTGATGGATGCCTCTGGGAATCGCACACTTCTCAGCACGAATCTCAGTGCAGCTCTGCACTCTCAGCAACCCAACTCAATTAAGCCATTACGTGGTTCTTTAAATCTGGGGATTCGGGGGAATTGCTTAATTGTCTGCTTGTCATAGTTCCTCCTCAGGGAGCATGTAAACGTCTTCTGTTTCTCCTATAGATGTGTGGTGCACATAAGAACAATCAATTTTAGCTGACTTATTCAAAGCTTATTTCTCCCGTGGGAAAATTAATCTTCCACCTCGAACACAGAACAAAGCTCTCCAGTGGAAACAAACCACACCATCAATGTGGAATAGGTTTTCAATGACTACAGTCAAGTTTATATTTCCTTTTCCTTCCTTCAACTATTTCTCCCTGCTTTTACTTGTTCCTAAACTTCTCAGGCCTGTCATAGGGTTTCACCATTCTCTGCAGCTATGGGCAGCTCTGACACACTTCATGCACTGTGCAATGTAAGTCACCCACTGACTTTACAGTCAACAGACCCCAAGCAAGCCATCTAAACATTTATGAAGTGCTTAACTCCATGGACAGCACCTCTGGAGGATAACTCATTCCTCATCCAGAGAGGCGGGCAGGATGGCATATCAGGGGATGCTCATCTGTCCTGATTGAGGGCTGTTCTGGATTCACTAAACTAAGGGATCTACTAAAGAGATCTTGAGCAGCCAGCAGGTTGTTCAAGGCAGACATTCCACTTTTAGACAACAAAATTTGTGAGCTTAATCCCACCTATATGTCCCCTGCTGTGACTGTGACAACCACTCAGGAAAGACAGACTGCTGTCATTGTTTCACCACACCACATCAGTTGAGTTCTTCTTCATGCACACACAAGCAGCTGCTTTCACTCTTCTTTTTGTTCCATGTTTCAGACTGCTGAACACCCAAAATCTCTAGCTGGTCTCAGTAGGAGACAGTTGCTGGGTGCCCAAGATTATGGAAACAAGTTATTCCTTTAGCCCCTAAATATGGATTTAGAAGGCTAACTTTAGCTGCAGATTTTTTTAAACTTGGCATGGTATTAAAATCCATCCATGGGGCGAGTTAATTTTTTACCATCAAAGAGTAGTAAAACAACTTCTCCAAGGTCATACAGCAGGATGACTAGGATTAGAATGCCACAAATTCCATGTGCTATAACCAGAAAATTATTCTGTTTCCTAAATGTAACATAATTGGGACACAGTCTGATAAATGGAGACTGAGTAAGCCACACTAAATCTACTGATGTGTTCTGCAGTGTCTGGATGCATCCCCAACCCTAGCTATGAAAGGAAATGTAATTATGGTAATGAGAAAGTACAGTCCACCCATCATTTGGGTTACCACACACATACGTAACCAATTCCAAATATAGAACTGCAGTAATGTCTCCTACACTCTTATCTCCCATTGGATCCTTTTCCTTCAGTTATACGCTTGCCATCTTTTCTCTGACAGGAGAAACAATCTATTTTAGTGTATGCACAGCAGTTAAAGGTCTATCACGTCCATCAGGACATGGGAAACAGCTGCTGGACATTGACCAGAGAGCTGACACCGGGGGCAGACACCTTCCCTTGCCCACATAGATGTAACCAGTGTGTTTGCTCAGGCGCAATGCTGAGGAAGAAGGAGGGAAGCTAAGTCTGAGGAAGAGCGTTCAAGGAGGAGAAAAAGATCAAGAAGCCAGAAAATTTTATAAAGCACCCTTGTGTATTAGAATCTATGCCAATTTTAAAAATGAGGTATATGTCTTTTAGTGCAGTCTTAAGCCATGAATGCAAGGCAGTGTAGAGATTCAGAAGCCTTATTTAAACATCCTAGTTTGGCTCCTGAGAAGCAGAACAGCATAGCACACAGTCCAGGCTAGCTTACACAGCTCTGCCATGGCAGTTTAGACCATTCAGTGCCTCAGATGTATAAAGGTCTCTGTACAGCAGTGTCCTCAGCATGCATCACTCGCTTGGTTTACATCATCTGGAGGACATGTCTTCATGGTGGTGCAATGCGTGTGTGTAACTTAAAAATTCCAGCTCTGGCTCCAGAGTACGTGCAAGGGATCCTGACGACAAACATTCTCTCTCTCCTGCCTGTCTGCAATCCAAAGACACAATGCCAGACTCTTTTCCTCCTGCGGTGGACTGGCATGCAATTATTTTTGTGCACCTCAGCTTGTCTTGGTACAAAAAAGAGAAGAAATATTTCAGTAACATTCAGAGTCTGGCAGATAGCTAGACTTCCAGTTTCACCAAATTTCTGTAGGCAAAGGAGAAATGGGTCACTGACAGGTGTTTATAAAAGTATTCAGAGGTACCTAAAGCTGAAAAGAATTCTGAATCTAACCTGAAAATGTTAGTACTTCAGGCTGCCCTGCCTAGATGTTTGCCATGAGTTACAGAAGTATAATCAGATATAGCAGAGGAAGCAATATTAGATAAATGGATTGTGACTTGGACAACCCTACAAGAGGCTTCTAGGAAGTACCTTGGTTTAGTGCTGAGCAACAGCATGTTACAGCAAAGGAATCCCAGACATGGCAGGACAGCCAGGTCCAGTGCATTGGTTACAGCTCCTTCAGCATTCAGTGCTTTTGGACACAGTCACACATCAGGGCTTCACATTGAAGGGACTCTCTGTCCATTTTCTACTCACAATGTAAGCAATACCACAGCTCTGTTCTCAGTGAAAATAACACTAAATGTCACTAGCATCTGGACCAATTGTCAGGGTGTTGTTAATTCAAGAGACTTTAATTTCTGTTTTAGAAAAAAAAAGAAAAGAAAAAACAAGAGGTAGCAGACTACCTCTTATACCCCCCTGCCTTTCTTCAAGATGATGCCTGGTAAGGCATGGATGAAAGAAGAAAAATAGGGAAGGACTAGAAAAATTCCAGTAAATTCAATCCAACCAAGTCAACAGAAACTTGAAGGCTTTCTGTATGCTCCACAACCCACATGCAAGAGCTCCTCCAGTCCACTTTCTCCTACAAATGTATCTGCATCCCAAAGTTAATACAGAGGCCAGTAGCACCTGAATTGCTTCCTTGACATAGCCTCTACAGTTGCATGTACACCATATACAGGTTGAGGAAGGGATTAAATATTGACTGAATGGCAACTGCCCTGCATGGCCTTTGCTGTAGCCTGCTATCATGGTTCAGAGATCATGCAAGAAGCTGCTACCATGTTCATGTTGGCTTCATTTTGATGCAAGGGAATACATGATATGCCACACGCATGCACACACACACCCCAAAGACAGGCTTCCTCCAGAGCTGTCAGCAGTATCTTTGAAAAGTTGTATATGTACCTTAAAGTTAAAAAAAAAAAAAATAAAAAGAAAGGCACCATGTTGAAGAACTTCTTTTTTTTTTTACCTTTCTTCACAAATAGCTCTAGCACCCTCCAACACTCAAGCTAGCACAAAACCTGGTATGTTCATCTTGGTATTTCAACCACATACCCACACGTACATACATACACATACCAATACAGACCCAAAACTCTCTCCCCAGGAGCATGGCCTTCCCTTTCCAGGTACATACCAGTAGGAATGCATATACTGAAGAAACAGAGGAAGAAAAAACCTGTTTTTCACACAGCCGTTTTATTCTGCTTGCAGGAGTTCTTTTTCCAGCCACAGGCAACAGTTGAATCCAGAGAAGCCAAAGGCAGTTGAGGTGGGATGTAAATGAGACCACACCTGCCAGACACACTCCAATCATGAGGAAAGAGCATGAATGTAAATAAAACCACACCTTTGTTGGACTAGCCTTCTCTTCTTAGGTAAAACAGTTTCCATGTATAAATAAGGGATAAGAGGCATGTAGGCATGGCCAAGCCCTTTCACAAACTCCTATGTAAAACTTTGAGAGGATTGTAAGTTTTACCCTTCTCTGTCTCAGAGATGACTAGCTCCTTCTTTGAAAAGCACTTTATTGCTCTGCGTGGGATCTGATGAGCCAGCAGATATCTCCTCAGTCTTCCTGTCAGACACTGAAGACTGCTTTATGAAAAACTGCTCATAGAATATGGATACACATTTTAACATGCAGCTTTTACCTTGCACTGACAAGCCTTTACACTGACATTAGATGGGTGCCTTCCTTTCAGCTGGGTATAATTTAAAAATACAACAATGGAAATATGAGACCCGTTTTCTCTTATATCCTTCTTTCCACATGCAAATCCAAATGTGATTTCAAGATTTCCAACCCAGAACAAATGCAAAAGGCTTTTCCCAAAAGGTAAAGAACTAAACTGCAGCCAGTTACTTAAGTATAACTTTTTCCAGATGTCAGAGCGCACTATAATCATCCTCGATTTTGGTTTGGGTCAACAAGCAACGTAAGTATCAGTAAAACCTTACTATCACTGAGAGTCTTTAGCTACTTGGAAACACTTCAGATGTCTAGGTTAGGAAGACAAACAACTTGAAGGCATTCTGAGAGAAAAAAAAACCCAACAGTTCTCATCTATACTCCTCACATGAAAAAAGTCCTGGAGGAATGAAAAAAGTGGACTCAGTTTCCTAGAACAAGATACATGACACAGAGGGAAAGTGCATACAATGCCACACACTTTATCCAAAAAGGTGGTTTTTAATAAAACTGGGAAAGGGTGTGCTGCATTCCCACAGAAATGGTATGTTCACAGATGTTATCCAAGTTTAAGAAAACAAAACTGTTCACATTTTTGATGTTTGCACCAAAGGAAAAAAAAATGCTTTGAGCATTTTATGGAAGACAACTAGAGGAAATCAGTATTATCATGGCTCACACCAGTGATACAGGAGGCCAAGAACTGTCAACATTTTTCTTATAAATCTATCTTTCAGGAGACTTTAAATAGGCTTTAAATTACTATAGTTGGGACCAAAATTCAGATTGTGAGATCTCTGGAAATAAATCTGTATCTGGCAGCTTACAAAATTCCAGTCTAGAGAGACCGTGAGAGCGGAAGAAGGATATGTTTTAGCGGTTAAAGGTATCTATTTTGTTTGTGCCGTTAATCAGTGATCAGAAACCGAACAGGATGTTTGGAATCAGTGCTAATGAACACACAGAAGTCTGCATACACATTAGCCATCTCCATCATTTTCTTCTTAAACATACAGCTGCCACACAACACAGGCTGTCTTGTGATATATCTGGAGCTCACATTTCCAGAGACATCCTGGACAAAACTCAGCAAGAACCACAGCAGGAAAAAAAAAGATTCACAGACAACCTTGATTTTTAGAAAATAATTATTTCATGTCCAGGCTTAAAACTAAGCTATGTCTAAAACACAATTATTATAATCATTTAATGAACCAGTCCATTAGTCTTGAAGGGTAGCACTCAAACCAAACCATATATGCAGTTTTCCTTTTCTGAACCAGAACCCCAAAAGTTCCTACCTACCCCAGAGCTGTATACTTTAATGAGAGACAGAAAGGAAGTAAAATGAGAAATGAAGTCATAGGACAGGTCTGATTTGACAGATTTTTTATTTAATGGACTGAGTATACAGTTTCCATCCACTTCTCCTGCTTCATTGCACTGTTCAGTGGCCCTGGCTCTCTCACACATTTGTAGCACATTCCAGCTATTTGCTTCTATAGCTTCCTTCCACACTTCAACTTACATAGCTGTAAAAATGAAAAAAGTCAGTGGTGAAGTTCATTAATATTTCACTTTACCAAACTAATTAGGTGGTGGACAGAACAGCAATGGGTCCTGGTGTAAAACCCACCACATTCTACTCTTTCAGTAATTCATCCATATGTTTTTCTGCTCTACAGCTTGTTGAACTTCCCCCTCAGATTTTTACTTTCTTGCTATTTCTGCTCCAATTTATGCCATGTACCTCTTGTTCGTTCCTCAGTCTTCCTTTCAACTACAACACCCCTAAAGTAAACCACCTTACCTGCACTCTGGGGAAATACCCATCGCAGGTTATTGGTTCTCCTCTGTTTTACCAGATTTTACAAGTTCTTTTGCACAAACCTGCTCCTAATCTGTGCAGCACAATTGGCAAAATCTGGACCCGAGAATGGCCTTTTCACACAGAAGCTGTATTTTACTGTGCATTCCTGCAACACTGCACACAACTGGTATCCTCCTTTTCACATTAGTCTACTATTAATAATGTCTTACCCCATCAATTATGTCTCAAACCTACCAGTTCAACAAATTATATAAATCCCTTATATTTTAATTAGCTTATTAGCTAGATCTTTTAGGAAGATGGTCTCTTAAACTCCTAGGCTTACCACAGAATTATTTTGTGAACCAAATCTATATAAGAGTATCTGAGAGAAACTTTGAAACAAAATATTACAAGAGAGAAACTGCAGTTGGTGAGAGACCAATAAACACACTGTAAATTGTGAGGGTTTTCACAAGAAACACTGAGTCGTGAATGACTATTCCAGAAATGGAAAAATAGAGTCTCTTGACATCCGAATAGGGTGAGCAGGCAGTGGTCCAACAAACAAATCAGAAGTGGAAAGAGAAAAAAATGTCTTTTTGGATCCAAATAGTTTCAAAAATGAAAACAGGGATTAAAAAACAAGAATTAAAATATGGGAAGCTGAAGTCTATTCCCATATTTTATTGCGCCACTTGAAAGAAAGCTAAATGCAAGCTCTGTTCTGATGGGAAGCAACATCCCCTGTTTTTCTGCCAATTTTAGATAAGACTCACTCTCAAAAATGGACTTGAAAATAGGACAGGATTTAAGTCAGGGCACAGATAGAGAGGTCATGCTACTTCTTCTTTCTTTACATGCAGGGGTGACTTTCCTAACCTGTGTTCTCTAGGGGTGGCAGACCAGGTAGATAAGGCTCTCCCCTCAGCTCTTCCCCATGCCACCTTGCAAAGCAGGTAGTCCACAAGGGCAGCTGCTGTAAACACATACAAGTGCTGAATGCTACTGCCCTTGGCTGTGAAAGGCAGGAAAACCCATGAAAGAATAATCTGCACCAGCCCACTTCCCTGCAGGCACTGGCAAGGCAGTCCATACTTGAGCCCTTTGAAAACATGTCTGGCACATCACCCGTCTGGGACACGCTTGAGGGCTTAGGGCAGAAACCCAACTACTACTCGTTTGAAGGGCTGTTCAGGGTTAGAACACCTAGATTGAACTCAAGAAGCACCAAAAGATCCTGCAAGGGGAGATAAGGTCCTTGTGTGTGAGTGCCATCAGAGAAAAGTTTGGTACCCTCAGGTCTCCAGAGATCTCACTCAACTCAATCCCTGCAACTGTGCCTCAGAAACTTCCCTTGCAACTCCAGCAGAGAAAAAGCATGACAAACAGCTACTGTTTCTTTGCAGGCAGCAAAGCTTCCACCCACACTCCCAACTATACTCAACACTCAAGCCCAAGACCCATACAAAGGCACCGAAAATGCAAAATGATGGCTGAAGGTCTCCATCAGTGTTTGATCCCTTCCTTCTGGACCCACTGGCCTGTACCCAACACTGACCTTTTGAACTACCTAACCCAAGGCTCCATACTGCAGACACTCACAAAAGGATTAGATTTAGGAACTGCTGCAGTGACAGAAAACTGCATTACTAAATTTGCTTTTACATAATAGGTTTTCATGACTCTAAACAAATCATAGGACTTTTTAAAATGTTCCCTTATGTGGGCCAGAAACTTTTTTTCTGCTCTTTGAAGAAGACTGGGTTTCCAAACATGACTTCATCCCTACTAACAGTGATAGACATTAACAAAATGTCACTCAAACTGAATTTTTTTAAGTGCTTTTGAGGACAATCAAGACCAGTAGGTCATTGACACAAAGAGGATTTGAAATAAACCCCTCCAATATTTCTCCCTTTCAAAATCAAACAAAATCATTGACATGTTTCAGAACAAAAGAATTCCAAGTTCTTTCTCAGCTTCACTTTGCTAAAAATCAACACAAGCAATGCACAAGGGTTTATTTCATCAGGATTTCTCTTTCTAATGGAAAAAAAAATTTCAATCTAAGTTCCCCAGTTTTCCTAGAAATTTAGGAAAAAGACTAGAAATGTTCCTGGCATCTTTGTCTCTCAATTGAGAAAATGATAGGCTCTATAAATTGCATAAGACAGATGAACAGATAGGCAAGCAGATGCTCACAACTTTGAAGCCACACCAAAAAAATAGACCTGGAAATCTGAAGGGGATTTTCATAGCTTGTCTGTAGTTCTGACTGGCTCCCCAACTGGAAAATAAATATATAATTGCCTAATATACTCTTAAAAAAAAAAAAAATCCTGTCATAATTTTAAAGTGTGTTGATCACAGTTTATTTTTAGATCTGACAAACCACAGAAACATCTCCAAAAATATTCTAAAGAAGCAGTGACCTTTCCAGCTTGGAAAGCAGAGCTGTTTTAAAAACATCCTCCATGCTATGATACAAGCTAAACAAATCTGTAAGACCCCTCAATGGCCTTCCCAAAAGTCTTCCACATTCACCTATACTTTATTTTATAAAAACTGCTCACCTAGGCTAGCAAAGATAGTCTTAACTATCAGCTCATACTCAGAAGCAGACTTAGGAGTCACCTCCTGAGGAGGAGAGCACTGCTCTGAAGACAGAAAAGGCTTTTTGTGGGAATGTGGGCTGCAGTGGTGAGGAGCAACAGCAGCTCCATGTCTGTGCTAGAGAAGGTACAGCTCACTGAAGACACAAGCAAAATAAGAAAAGGTGGTGAAAAGGCACTGGGACTCAGGGAAAAAAAAATGGTCGGGAAAAGGAGAAAGCTTCCAAAAGGAAGAGGGATTTATGCACAAATGATGCAAAAGTAAGTGAATACTCTGCAAGGTGCAAAGGGCAGAGGCAGGCAAGGAATAAAGTTTTATCCGTCATGCTCTGGGGATGACATGTTACAGCTGGTCAGGCAGAGTGTCACCACTGCCCCATGGTCAATCTGCTGTAGCTATCTACAGCTGGGTACTGTATGATGGCTAACAGTTGTCTCATCCCCTACACTTATTTACAAATTCAAAACTTCCTTCCAAGCAAGAGCAGTCATTAGGCAAGAGGATCACTCTTTCATCAAAAGTATCCCAGCATCAATCCTTTGCAAAAATTCTGGGCACTCTACTGTCTTCATCTTGTAAGAATTTTTTCTCTCCTTTTATTCCCATCTTAGTTCTCCCCAAAACTCTAATGCATTTGTTCACTTTTCACTTAGTCTGGGATTTTCACTTAGTCCTGCAACTATGTTCCTGCTTAGCCTTCTTGGTAAATATCTGTAGAAGAGAACTTCTTGTTGCCTTGGTGCTTTTTTTTTGTTGTTGTTGTTGTTTTCTTTTTTTTTTTTTTTTTGAATGATTAAATTATGAGAATGTACTGTTCTGTGTTGGCCTAAAGCAAAAGCAGGAAAAATAAAGGAATTTTGAGTAAAAACATAACTTTGGCAAGATTTGCTCTGGTGGCCTTCAAGAAATAAAAATTAGACACCTCATCTATTCAACTAATTTAACTTGAAATACAGCATGTGTGTTTTCCTTGCTGCAATTATATAATAAAATGTCAAAAGTGCATAACGAATCAACTCTGGACACAATGTAAAACCAAGCCTCTGCAGGAACAAACCTATGATCTCTAGCAGCAGAAACACACATCTATACCTTTTCAATAAAAAATGGTTCAATTACACTACAGCAACTATGCTGTCCATTCATCCTAAACTACAATGAAGAGTCAAAACAGAAGGCCTGACACATCAAGTAAAAGTGTTGGACTCAAAAAGGATTGCTGCAATTTCCCTCAGACTTACTTTCTTTTTCTTTTCTTTCCTGAAAAGAATAAAGGGATGAAAATGGAAAACCCTTAGAAACTGAAATTACAAACCACAAAATGCTGGTTTTGCTCTTGATTTTGTCTTTGTACACGTATTGATTCTTCAAATGTTACAAAACACACATCATGTCCAGAATTAATATCTTGGCACTGTGTTTTGTAAAAGCACTCTAACAGGGTCTAGGTACTGTGACATTGACTCAGGTCAGTGTTCTCCAGGGTTTTATTATTGCAAGAGTGCAGATGAGTACAGTAAATTGTGATACAAGCTTCACTATACTTCTGACTTCTACCTCTTCTATTCACACATAACTGGAACTAAGGAAAGATTAAAAGTTGCTCAGAGTGTATTTAATTTTATTGTTTTATGTTTGTATTTTTATGTTTAGTTAACATCCGGAATTTGCAACAATCAGCCTAATTAAAAACAAGAAACATGAGGTTTAGGAACAAGTTTGGAAAACGTATATGTATTTTTTTTAATCTTAGATATTTACTGTTGAGCAAAACCAGCCTTGCATTCCTTGAAAATTTCATTATATTTAACAAAGTTCCACTCAAACTTAGGCACATTACCTCCCAAAATCATAAAAAAAATCTTTATGTCCTATTTAGAAATTGGACTAATAATTCTCTCATTTTTGTGTCTATTAAGAACAAGGTTGTGGAGTGAGCACTGAATTTATCAATGTGCTAATCATAAAGCATGTGGATTTTGCCCAGGCTCCTTTTGATGATAGTTCAAAAGTCCAGGAATCCAGATATACAAAATGTACAAAAAAAAATGTTACCCAAGGAATGGTTTTCCTTCCCAACCTATTTTCACCATTAAAGCCAAAAGCAAAGACTTACCTGCCATATTCTCCTCTGCATTCTAAAAGAACACATTTAGCAAGTGTTATTGTAATTTCTCATGAAAGACTACAGAAGCATAAATGTGCTTCTCCTTTAATTATTCCTTTATTCTGACTTACTCTACCTTGCTACAGACCTGTGCACTCAGATTTTGAGGAGTTTGAAAATGTGCCTAATTCACTCCTTTCAGTTGTTTTCCTGATCATTAACAAGATCCTGAAAATTATTTCATTCTTTCCCAAAAATTGTTGACTAAGTTGTCCAGTGATTAAACTCCCTAACACTGACCCAAAAAGTGAGAAACTTGTAGTGAGTGTGTCCACTGTGCACCTCAATGCAGCTTGTTCCTGACTGCAGCAGGGCAAGAGAAAGCAGGGACTGGCTACCAAAGGTGTGGAGGAGCACCCAGACTTTGCCACAGACACCTCTATCATCTGGAAAATGAGTTTTCCCATGGTTGAACTGACCTGAGCACAGTTTCTTGGTGGTGAAATGCTGTGAAGGCAGCGGGAAGGAAGCTGCCAAGCCCACCTCATCCTTGGCTGGTTCACCTACACCACTCTCCTCACACACCAATTTCTTCACTTCCTCCATTCCACCCCACTCCACCGCAATCCTTCCCACACAAACACAAATGTGCACCTTTCTCTTCAGCCCTGTTTAGCCTTTCCCTTTGCCTGTTTTTTTCTGGGGACATGCTCAAATACTGTACATGGGTGGGAAGCTAACAGGAGAGGTAAGTCCCTTTCCACCCTCTTGTTATACTGCACTACTTCAAAATCCAAGCCCACCCCTTCAACTCCTGCTCTTACAACCCCATCTCTGCCCACATGCCTCCTCAGCAAAACTGCACCAAACCCAGTGGCAGGGCAGGACGGTAGCTAACAGCTGCACTGCTGCTTCAGACTGTGCCTTGCAAGAGAAATTGTGGTCACAGGGAACAAGAGAGTAAACCCGCCAGAGCAGCCAGGGCCAAGGTGTTAGGAACGCGTCCCACCTGCACAGGACCCACTGTGTCCAGTTACTCATGGTGAAGCACACATGGTGGATTTCACCAACACTAACAGTCCCACAAAAACAACCCTTTTCTATCAAGGTGGCAAAACTTCTCCTCACTGTGTCCTCCACCTTGCCTCTGCCTAGCATTTTTTCTTCATTAGCCAATAGCCCCAATGTGGGAAAAGCCTTTTGTCAGATAGGCAGGGATTTTGCAAGTACTTTACAACTCCCACATGTCATCTTCCCTCCTGAGGCAGGAAAACAATTCAGTCACATTATCCTTACATCTGGACAGAAACACTGGTAGGAATGAATAAGAAAAACAGCGTGGTTTTGCACAGCAGTAAACCATTCAGCTTGTTCCAGCTGCAGAAATCCTCCAGCTCCTTTCTCCTACCAACCTTTTCATTCCTAGAACACCCATTCCTCTTTTGCCCCTGCTTTTACTCCCCGTGAGAGACTGGGCAGGGCACACACACAAATACAGCACTTGCCTCGGTGGCTTTTTGGGCAGCACAGTCCTTTCCAAACTTCTACTCCCCCCTGTGGCAGCTTGATGGCAAAAGAGAAATAGTGCATTTCCCAACTCATGCACTCCACTGTCACTCTTTGTAAGCCATTTATCAAGGGAAATAAATATATGTGAAAGCCTAGATGAGATATCACTGAATTTATAAAGATAAAATGAGAAAACTGTTCCCAAGGAATCTGAAAATCGACCCTCTGTATTTTGTGAGTGACAGAAGGAGAAAGGCTAGTTCATGCATGTTTTAAAAACTCACCTGAAATTTTTATTACAAAGTTGGTAACTCACAGAGAAACACTGTTAGGACCAATTTAAGATTTTCAAATACTTTGCAAAGCTTAGGCAATACAAAAAAGCAGTTGATGAACTGCTTTTTCATCCCATGTCATAACTGAATCTTAAATAATCATACAGATCTAGCATGCTATTAAGGCTAGACTTTTCCACAAGATCCATCATGGATAGCTTCCTCACAAGAAATGCACCACAAATAACTTCTTAGGCTCAATCTTCACAAAAAACCCCATTGTCCAAAATGGTCAAACCAAACACCATACAGTAAAAACATAACCTTGATTTCTATTTAAAACCCTTTAATAAAAGGGTTATAAATGGAGTAATATGCTCAGAAACCCTTGCTGTTAGTGAGAGTCCTACCACTTTTACAACATCATGCTTATTACTTAAAAGCCAATCATCAGTAAGACATTTGTAGCAACACGGTGGTAAACTCTAGACCTGGGACCATTGATGTTTAAAACAACTAGGTCTTCTCAATTAGTTCCTGCAGGAAATCAAAATATTTTAAACATGTCCCCAGTTCCCTAATAATGCACGTTTCTTGGGGTATCTGTTTTTCTCATCTCCATGTAAAAAATGGTCTGACAGAAAATTTCCCACCAACAGCAGAGGGATCAGCAGTCTAAGATGTTATTCAGACCTGGCCCAGTAGTTGCTAAATTTCACACACATCCATGGGTCAATAAGGAAGCCACCTTGGCTGTTGTAGGTTACATCCTAGTTTCCCTGTCTGCGTCACTTGTACAGATGTATTTACACAGGTCACATACCACACATCACTTGCTGAAAAAACAGACAGTCAAGCTGGCAGCTGAACCATGGGGAACATAGATCAAATTCTAAATCTCTAAAATTTCTCTAAAATCCAGTGCCAGTGTGTTGAGGACATTGTGTTCCTTTGCAGGTCAGCCAATGCATTGTGCTTATGAAGTCCCCCAGAGGCATCATAGACCTATACAATAAGAAAACTCCTCCACTTCCTCTGGAAAGACTGTGTAAACAGAAAAGCCCACTACACCAAGGTCAGTGAACTGAGGTTGCAACAAAAACGGGGGAAACATTTCTCTCTTTTCTATTCTCCCCAAAGAAACCACACATGTTAAAGTATTGATCCTATCATATCAAACAACATGGAAAATGTATCCCACAGGATTATTCCCAGGCCTCTGCTCCATGGCAGATACAATATGAATTAAGAGATCCCAATAGTTTATGGCAAAGCAAACTGCATTTGTTAAGAGAAGTCCCTAATTTGGTCAAATCTTAATTAAGCGATTTCTAAGCTTGGAGGGGAAAACCCCATAAACCCTCAAAACTTACACTGACAACTCCTGAAAGAAGCAGGTTGAAAAACTGAAAACACAGTTGCATGCACTGTAGACTAAGCAGATCTGATTCATTCCTGCCCACATAATCCACGACAGTGTGGGAGGAAGTGTTCGTCCAGCTGTTTTCCACGTGGTTCCTCTGAGAATCTCAAAAGGATTTCTGGTGTACGTTCTGAGTCAATCCCTGGCCACATTTCCTCTCCAGCCAGCAATAATAACTTTTTATGAATTGTTAACCATTTATGGGACAATTGTCAAAGGAGTGGTTAGTGACTCACTGTAGCCCTACACCAGCTGAGTTACTACAGCAAGAGGTTGCAAACCTCAGTCAAAGCTGAGAAATAAACAACT
This sequence comes from Regulus satrapa, assembly GCA_013396955.1. NCBI lineage: Eukaryota > Metazoa > Chordata > Aves > Passeriformes > Regulidae > Regulus > Regulus satrapa. The sequence continues at coordinate 585,460 of VWZN01001951.1, forward strand.
GAAAGTCTTTACCTCCTTACTCACCTTTCAGAGCCATGGAAAGGCTCTACACTTCCTCAGAAATACCCAGGACACAGCCAGCCTCCTCACAGAAACAGTGAATGCTGCTCTTACAGTGCTTCTCGGACCAGATCTGTGGCAAATTCTGCAGAATAAAATAAGATAAACTGAATCTGAGGCTCAGTAGGTAAAGGACATTTGGCTTCATAGTACTCATAAATCTCACTTTTGCACAAATAATTTTACATGTGCTTTGAATACCCATTTAGATTGTTCTGCTTCCAGTAACCATTTTGCTGGTTTAAGACCACACACATTCACAAAAACTCCCGTTACTTTTTATGAATAAAGCCAAGAGCCTAAAGCAGCATCCTGAGGGACTCTAGAAGTAACAGAATATTTAAATGTTAACACATAAAGAATGACATTACAGAAAACAACGAAATTCAGGTCTGCTAATGGGAATTGCATCTTATGATTTTGCCTTAGCCCACTGAACTTGGACTTTTTACGTTCCAGTATTCTGATGGCCAAAAGTACATTTAGTGAACCACCCAACTGAAGCTAGGAGAGAATCTGAACCAGTATCTTGAGGAATTTTGACTAGGTCGACCACTTCAGCAGTAAACATTTCCATAGGTCCTATGCCATCCACTGCCCCTCCCAGCCTTCTTATTCTGGTTCACTTTGTAGAAGAGCTAATGGCACTCATTAGTAAGATGAGCTGACATGAATTGTTATGGCTCCAAGGTGAAAGGCTTCGTACCACTCTAACCAAGCAGTAAAAATTGCACAACATGGATAAGTTGCTTGACAGATCCTGGGAAATATTGTCTTTTCTTTGCCTTTGTTGATTCATGAGATCACGCATCTCCCCAGAAAAGGATGAGTAAAAGTTCAGCAAGTGGTCTACTTCAGAGCTCTTTCTATGCCTACAGATACATAGAATAAGCTACCAGATGACTTCTAAGAAAGAGAAATACCAGGCAACCACATTCATGATGGAATAAATTTCTTTTTTTTTTATTATTCTGTGTCTATTTCTGAGCTAGCAGAGTAAGTCTTTCTTGGAATCTGCATTTTAAGCAAAAGCCTACTAACGTAACTTTAACCAGACCTCTCAAAATTTTGAGATGTATTTATTACAATTTTAAAGAAATATCCTGGTGAGCATTTTGGGAAAGGAACTAATTGGCACACTAAACCTGAGGCAAGCCAGAAATGTCGGAAGCCAGCTACAAGCCTATCGTGATGATAAACAGCTCAGGGTCCAGATGTCCATATATGGCAAGACTTCCTATAAGACTGACAGTACTGTATGTGCATTGCGTATGGTTGTTGGATCAGATTCACATTCCTCGGGTATGTTTCTCTGGGAGCTTTTGATTTCCGCTTTGAGGGCTGGCTCAGACCTCCAATTGCTCTTATAAAAAAATATCTGTGACTGAAAGTTGAAAATGTGCAAGATTCTTTCTTTAAGTACACAAACACTCCAAGTCTAGCCACTTTCCTGTAGTCTTGCCAGGTTTTCACTATGTCTGATACCTGATCAAGTGACTTTTTGGGGGGAAGCAGAGAAAAAAAAAAATAGAAGGAAAAACACAAGAGAGGAATGCAGCAATCCACACCTGTACATTTTACAAGACTTTACCACCTGAAGCTGATGTAGACACACACATACCGTATATAGCTGTGTAAACAAGTCTGCAAGGCTAGTGTAGTGAATTCCTAGTTTCAGCAGAAAAAATATACTATCTTAAAAGCATGTGCTGTATAAACACCTGCATGGAAGACAAAATTAGTGCATTTTAACCATTTTATGCATCAATGCCAAGATGTACTTGTCCAACTTTTGGCATACCCAAAGAGGCACCTGGATATGGCATCTGGGGATATGGTTTAGGAGTGATTATGGACGAAATTATTTTGAAGTTGTCTTCCAACCTTGAGGATTCTGTGATTGTCATCAGAAAGGCTAAGCTGAAGGCTGACTGGAGTCTGCAAGAACTGCCTTTGCTTCCAAGTTCCATTTGCTCCTGTGTGTACATACACATGCACCAAGGAGGCACCCATTGTGACACATCTAACAACACAGAAACCAAGATGACCAAAAGGCACCTCTGTGGACTCTGATTCTTAGCTACCTGCATGTGCTGATACAACTTGTAATTCAGTGGGCTAATGCCTGACCTACAGTAGTGCACGACCAGAATTAGTTCTGAATTCAAATAATCATTCAAGCCGTTTTTCTCAGGGCAGCAAGTGTATGGGGCTTGCTGTACTTGGCCTGCAGTGGGAGGACTTAGGACAGATTTATCCTTTAATTTTGGATTTCCTGGCTTTCTGGTAGTTTGTTACTTTTAAACATACTTTTTCTGTCAGTGAGATTCTTAGATTTTGTTTAATAAAATTGTATCTCTGAAAAAACCTCTTACATAGAAAGTTATAAAACATGTCTACAGCCTCTCTCTCTCTCTCTGATGTTCTCCTACCATATTTAGGCATTTAAAAAAGGCATTCTGTTTACCTGGTTACATTTGCATTTTGGTATGCATGTCATACATAGTTTGGTACACATACTATTTACCCAGCACTGAGGCCACTGGAGTCCTTCAAGTAAATACAGATTTTAGGAGACCTCATGGTTTTGGGAACATATATTATTTACCATAAATGCTCCTCAGGGATTCACTTTTTCTTTCAAAGCCAGTATCATTTCTTTTAATGAAGAATTTCAAGTGGAAGAAATTACATCCAAATGACTTTACCAGACACAGTACAATGCTGGCAGAATACAAGTAGCAGTTTTACAGCACAATGGTCCTTCTGGGGCATTACATGGAAGACCTTCTTTCCCCCTCATGAATCCTGTTTTATTGCTGTGTCATAGCATGCAAGTATGCGTAGATATGGAGGGATGGAAAGAAGTGGGGAGCAAGGGAGAATGGCAGTGGGGAAAAGCCTGTATACAAAAGATGAGATCTTATAAGGTAACTACCAGATTTTAGATTGCTTAATGTGATGCATTAAGCCGGTCTCTCTTACTAAACACATACTTCCACAGGTCAAAAGCCAAAACATTGGCATTCCTTGCGTTAAAGCGGAGGTCAAACAACATGACATCACTGAATATTCAAATCATACACAAGGAGGCGGGGGAAGAACTATCCTCCCGGTTAAAAAAAGAAAAAAAAAAAACCAACAATAATCATCATAGCAGTTATCTACAATGACTTAATACAAGCCACAATGCTTAGGTCCTGGGTTCAGTCAAATACAAACCACAGTGTTAAGGTTTTGGCTGAGTGCGGTGGCATGCCATTCTCTTCTTGCTGTAATCCTGGGGCGAACCATCAGCAAGGTTGGAAGCAGGGATGTGCGAGGAACGTGTTGCTCAGAAATGACAGCTGCACACAGGCAGTGGGAAAATAATAGCCACTTCTTCCATGCTTCAGACTCCACTCGCTGTGCCAAGTATTTCAGAGTAAATAGGCACTCTCTCTATTCATAGAGAGCATCTATTAGGGAAGGAACACATTACAAATATTCAGTATGATTCAGTGGTACACAGAGTCAATTTATACCCGGTAGTGTAATTATACCTTTTTTCGGTGGTACCAAAGCGCCGGGACCGTTCGCCACCGGACACCGGGTACCCCGCGCCACCCCTGATCCACCCGCCCCGCGTCCCCTGTGCCCGGGGGAGGGACGAGGGACGAGCGGGGAGCACGGGAGAAGGGAAATAGCGGATTCCCCCGAACGCCCCTGGCAACCGCCCCGTCGCCCCCCTCGCCCCTTCCCGCCGGACCCG